>CM028353.1:61977274-62556901 GCA_016618105.1 Dendrobium huoshanense
TTAAAAATATATATTATAAAATTTTTAATCTTAGTACTTCACAAATGAATTTTTTTTTGGGAAATTTATCTACATAGTGACAAACACATAGGAAGTAGAGGCGATTATTTAGCATTCCTAGGATTTCATTATTAATACATCATACATTATCAAAAAATTATCTTGATCAGGCACAAATCTCAATACAAAATCAAGTTGGAAATTTCCAAAATAAAAATTGGGACCATTCAAACTCCAATTTCAGCAAACTTACAGTTAAACTATACATATAGGAAATATGAACCAAATGACACCAAATTCAACTCAATCCGAGCTCAAATGGGTCAAATTAAGGGTCAAAAGCACTGTTGTAAGGTTTGAACCATAATTTGGATTACCAAACGGTTTCCAAACATCATGTGCTTATAGTTGAATCGAGCGGCTCGATGAGATGAATCTAAAGACTTCAGGATCGCTAAATTTTGACATCAATAAGACATTCAGATGCCCATCAAACAGTCCATAATCAGGGAATTCAACATCGGTCGTCCATATAAGCCACTCACCATTTTCCCTTGATCTCCCACCTATTTAAAGGCCATTCCACTCCAAGAAATCTATAAATAGAGCCCCCTTTTTTCTGAAAAAAAAGAACCCTAAGCCTAAGGAGAAAAGAGAGAAATTAAAGATCGCTCTTGCCTCCTTGCCTGCTCGACCAATGTCAGAGTTCCATTAGACCACCACTTGAGGTCTTGAGCTTTTTCGGACCACCACCTGAGGCCCTGAGCTACACCAGACCACCACCTCAAGCCTTAAACTCCACCGAATCACTACCTAAGGCTTTGAGCTCCGTCGGACCACCACTTGAGGGCCTGAGCTCTACCAGACCACCACTTGTGGACCTTAGCTCTGCAGACCACCACGTGAGGCCCTCAGCTCTGTTGGACCACCACATGAGGTCTTGAGCTTTGTCAGACCACCACTTGAGGCCCTGAGCTCCGCCAAACCACCACCTAAGGCCTTGACTTCTGCCATACCACCACCTTAAACACTTACTTCTGCTCGACCACCACTTGAGGCTCGAACTTCTGTCAAACCACTGCTTGAGGCCCGGAGTTCTACCAGACCACCACCTGACAACCTGACTTCTACCGAATAGCCACTTGAGGCCTGATGTTCCGCTGGACCACCACTTGATGCCCGGAGTTCTGCTAGACCACCAAGTAACCCCATATTTTCTTCAGATTACTAATTAACACCTAAATTTCCAAGCCACGCTAGACTTCTACCATACCACCAAGTAAGCCACACTAGACTTATATATATATATATATATATATATATATATATAATATATTATATATATATAATATATATATATATATATATTATATATATATATAATATTATATATATATATATATATATATATATATATATATATATATATATATATATATATATATATATAATTACCAAAACACCCTTCATTTGTCGGATAAGTCAACTGGCTCAGGCAGTTAAGCCAACCGCGTAGTTAGCTAGTCAAAGAGGGCCGCATCAGCCATGACCACGTAGGCAGCCACTTGACAGCACTGGGCAGGCGCGAGTATGCATCGCGATGTGTGGGTGTACAGGCTGGGCAGGTCATGCAAGGGTCAAGAGGGCCAGTGTGAGGGCTAGGTGGGCCTGCATCACGCCGGGTTGGCCAAAGCATTTGGGAGCGGTGCCGTTAGTATGGCAGCAATGTGATAGTGGGTGGCGGTGCTCAGTGGAGGCTTGTTCATGCCGACCCATGTTCGGGCCAAAATACTAAATTGAATATTTTGGGGGTCCCCAAAATACTGTTTCAACTTTTCAGACTCAATTTTGGCACTTTTAAAGTGATTCAGGACATCTACACCCAACATCAGAGTATATTCAAATTTCATATCACACAAAAAATTCTCCACAGGCTGCAACACATGTTTTTGGACTTCTTAAGTTTCAACATTTGAAAATATGGGGGCAACTGATACATCATCAAAAATTACCTTGATCGGGCATGAATGTCAATGTAAAAATAAAGTTGGAAACTTTCAAAATTAAAATTGGGACCATCTAAACTTTGATTTCTTCAAACTTATAGTTGAAATTAACATCTCAGAAATACAAACCCAACGACACCAAATTCAACCCAATATGGGCCCAAATGGGTCCAAATCAAGGGTCAAAAGCGATGTTGGAAGGTTTGAACCATAATTTCGATTAATAAATAGTTTCCAAACATGATGTTCTTATAGTTGAATTGAACGACTCAATGAGACAAATCTAACGAGCCCAATATCACTTAATTTTGACATCACTAAGACATTTAAATGTCCATCAAATGGTCTACGATCAAGGGATTCAAAATCGGCCGTTCTTCCAAGCCACTCCTCATTTGCCCTTGATATCCCACTTATTTACAGGCCTTGCCACTCCAAGAAATCTATAAGAAGAGTGCCCTTTCCTCTTGAAGAAGAGACCCTAGGCCTAAGGAAAACATAGAGAGCTTGGAAATCGCTTTTGCCCCCTTGCCGGAGTTCCACCGGACCACCACCTAAGGCCCTAAGCTCTGTCAGACAACCTCTTAAGGCCTTGAACTCCACCAGAACACCACTTGAGGCCTTTTTCTTTGCTGGACCACCACTCGAACCACCACCTGAGACCCTGAGCTCCACCGAACCACCAACTAGGGCCCTAAGCTCTACTCGACCAGTACCTGAGGTCCTGAACTCCATGGGACCACCACCTGAGGCTTTGAGCTCTGTCGGTCCACCACTTAAGGCCCTGAGCTCTATCAAACCACCACCAGAGGCATTGAGCTCCATTGAACCACCACCTGAGGCCTTAACTTCTACCGGACCATCACCTGAGGCCCTCACTTCAACCTGAAAGTGCTCAGATGACACTAGAAAGTGCTCTGATATCACTTGAAAGTTCGTTAGGATGTTAAGCCCTATGAACTTAGTCCCAAAGCTAATTAAAAGAGAAGTGAATCGGTAGCAACGAAATCTAGATTCACCACAATGAAAAACAAGGTGCGGAAATTAAAATACGGAAGCAATAATAAGAAAAGAACACACCGGATTTATAGTGGTTCGGTCAAACCTTGACCTATGTCCACTCCTTGGAGGCACCCTCCAAGTATTGCACTAACACAAGTGTCTCTCCTTTAGCCCCCACAGCTAGGCGGAGAAGCCCTTACAAAATCACTTCCACCTCTCCCGGTGCGGCGGAGTCGCCGGGTCCTTTGACACCAAAGAGACTTCTTCTTTGGTGAACTTACCTCGAGACAAGCCTTGAATCCGATGGTACTAAGGTGCAAGTTTGTCGGAGCAACCGTGTGGAACCCCCTCCACACTCCCTTGAGTCCCCCCTCACAGGATCTTCTCCCTCTCACAAACTCCACCCTTTCCTCTCTCCTTTTCAAGCTCTCTCTTCAAGTTTCCCCCACAAGAACGAAGCTACAATGGCTGTTAAAGACACTTACCAAGTGCCTTGTCATAGCTTAAATAGAAGAGCTAAAAATGAGCTCATTAATGCAAGTTGCCGACATTATCGTCCAGGATGATAGGCATATCGTCCTGGCCGATCAGTACAATTTAAGCTCATTAGCCCGGGACGATTTGAGACGATCAGAAGAAAATTGGTTACATCGTCCAGGCCAATATCACGATCATCCTGGCCGATTAGTTTAAAACCGATTTCAATCGTCCTGATCATAGCCCTGAATACAAGCTGTCCGATGTAGATCGTCCAGGCCATCGTCTTGGCCGATCATTCGATCGTCCCGAACGATGTGATCGTATCAATCAACCATTAATGCTTTCCAAAGATACCAGATCAATTTAGGCATGATTGAGTTAGATCATCCTGGATGATAATAATATCGTCCTGGCCGATTTCCTAAAATAAAGAATTCTTAAACTGATTATGGCGGTTGATTCTTTCTGAATTGAGATTATCGTCCTGGCCGATATAAGTATCGTCCAGGCCGATCAGTTGACGGCTGCCTTAATGAGGATGCCCTAATGAGGGTTTCCGATTTTGGACATATCATCCAGGACGATATAAATATCGTCCCGGCCGATATTACCAAAAATAGAAATCTTATAGGGAACAATAGGAGATCTTCTAAATTACAATCCAACTGGTCCCACACCAATACAACAGACTCAAGAAAGGAAAAAGATTACAAACTAACTCAGACCTAGTCTACCCAATCTTGAGCTGATTCCAAATTGCAGTCCGATCGTGGGAACCTGAAACGTTAGCACATAAGGCAATCGTAGAGAAATAAGGAATGTTTGCTATCATCAAAATCATAAATCATAGATCCGCAACACAACCAGACCACCACCTTAGGATTGAACTTTTCAAGACCAACACTTGAGGCTCGGAGTTCTGCTAGACTACCCCATGACACCCTAACTTTTGTCAGACTGCCACCTAAGGCTCTGAGCTCTATCAGAACACGACCTAAGGCCTAGAGTTTCACCATACCCCTAAGTAACCAAGAGTTTTATCAGATTACTATTTAAAAATTGAATTTCCATGTCATGCCAGACTTTTGTCAGATCACCAAGTGACACTGGACTATCATCCTTATTTTTTACTTAATTTTAACTTTATAATTGATATTTTTAATCTGATAGCCCTAAAGAATGAGTCAGCCCTCTGTAATCTACTTAAATTCTAGTGGAATCATTTTCAACTTGGCCATGCCCTATGGTTTTTCCCCTTTCTAGGGTTTTCCACTTAAAAAATATTATGTTCTCTATGTTTGAGATGGATATCCCTACAATGCTAAGACATAGGACTCTAACTCTACCATCACATATATTCTAGTCTGAAATAATTATAGACCCTATCTTTCGTGGTTTCCTCTCGTCCTCCCATTCAAAGGATCTATCTTTTTAATTTTTCCTTTTGTTTTCTCCTTTCTTTCTTCTTTCTTTTTGATGGATCTATTAGAAGATTTTCCTCCTATGAAATCCTTAAATAATACAAATATCTTACCCGTGAAGATGTTAGAAGTTTCAAATAGTTGGTTAGGGCAAATTTCTTCTTGTCGAACTTCAGCTAAGAATTCTCAGTTTCCTTCTTGCCTCATAAGGAAAACTTGGTGATGTTTTCAGATGACGATGCCAACAAGGTTTCTAAAAATTTGGGATTTTCTTTGTTTTGTTACTCCTTAGGTAAGAGACCTTTATTTGAGGTCCTATACTCGGCTATGATTAAAGCTTGGAAGCTTAAAGGTTTCTTTCCTCTTTTATCCTTAAATGATGTTTTATTATTGATGAAATTCTCTTGCCGAGAAGACTATGATCTTGTCTGGATAGGAGAACAGTGGTTCTTTTTTTATAGACCATTTCTTATTCAAAAATGTCTCTTTTTTTTAGCCCTAAGAGGGAGGAATTTTCCTTGATTCCTCTCTGGATTAAAATCATGGAACTTCCTTTGGTTTGTTGGACCCTTGAAATAATTTCTAAAATTGCTAGTTTAGTCAAGGTATTGATAGCAGTTGATGTGCTTACTATGGAGCAATTATGTCTCACATTTACTCGGGTATGCGTGTTGGTTAATAAGGAATCCCCTTTTTCTCATGAGAATAATGTTTTATTGATTATTTTATAATTAGTTTAAAAGTGATTTATGACTGAAAACTAACTCCTTATTCAGGATGTGGCTTAATTGTTCATCCTTATTCTCTTTGTCCTTCTCAACCTAAGGTTTCCCCTTTGGCTCAAGAGAAAGAAAAGGAAGTTAAGGAAAAAGAGCTTGGTCAAACTCATGTAGAAGTAGGGTTTCTAGGAAGTCTTCTACTAAAACTCTGGTTGAGAATAAATTGACTAGGAATAGAAGTAGAAGTTGGGTGGCTAAGCGTGACTCATCTAGTCTTCCTGAAATATCTGATTCTTCTTTTAATAATATACTAGTAATTAACAAGACAAATGGAACAGATTCTTTGGTTGTTTCAATTTTAACTGTGGAAGCTGTGAATACTGTTATTACAAATTTTAATTCTCCTACTGATGCTTCTCCTACTGATGTTCTCCCTTCCTACTTTCAAGTTTTTGAAGTTACTAGATGGACAAGAGGAGGGGTGAATTGTGAAAACTTTTTGACAATAATTAAAACCTAAGCAGGAGTTCTAATTTTTTTGATGCTTTTAAAATTTTAACATAAAAAAAATTTAAACAACTTTTCTTTCACAAATTTTCCCAAGCAAATACTATGAAATAAAATGCACGCAATAATAAAAAGACAATAGGGAAAAAGCACACCAAGATTTTTATAGTGGTTCGGTCAAACCATGACCTACATCCACTCCCCGGAGTCCTCCGCTCCGGGTATTTCACTACAAGCAATAGCTCTCCTTTTGCCCTCCTTGGCAAGGCGGATAAGCCCTTACAATACTCCCTTTCACCAACCCAGTGTGACGGAGTGCCAAACTCTGTTTTCACCCTCCTGGCGACAGCAGAGAACCTTCTCGTTTTTCTCCCTCCTGGAGAAGGCAGAGTACCTCGAGGTCACGGATGTAGAAGAGCCTTTCCCCTTGGAGATCCTCCCACAAATTCTTCTAGGGCCACAAGAGGAGCAAGATGCATCAAGTTCGGAGCAACCGTGTGATCTCCCTCACACCTCTTCTCCCCTCACAACGCTCACCTTCTCCTTCCTCTCTCAAACCCTAAAGAACTTCTCAAGATCTCTCTCACTTGGAATCCATCTCTAACCACGTTCTCCTCTCTGATTCACACCCTCAAAATATGACAAGTTTTACACATAAAAATGGGATCCAAAATCCTTGAGATTTCAAAAGTAGCCGTTTCTATCATACAATATAGTTTCTAATCGTGCAGTACGATATGTATAAACAGACTTCGTCCTGGATGAAGTGGTTTGAACAATTTAAAAACATTCATACAGTACGATATTAAATCGTACGGTATGATCCACAATAATTCTGTTAGTACAGGACGATAGTTGGGATGATCAAACATCGTCTCTGTTCATCGTATGGTACGATGTACATCGTACAATACGATGAGACAAAATGCAAGAGATCTTCCAGGACGATCTTTGGGATGATTATAATTCGTATCTATTTATCGTATTGTACGAACGGGTTCGTACAGTACGATGTTCAAATTATAATTAAATAAGGATTTCTTGCACTAATCACAGATTTCTTGCACTAATCACGGGTTAAACTAAGTAAGTATTTAAAATAAATCGTACAGTACGAACGTGTTCGTATAGTACGAACGACGCAAAAATAACTTACTTAAGTTAAAATGACGGCTATGGTTTTGGATTTGAACATATCATACAGTACGATTACATTCGTACGTTACGATCTATTCACAGAATCATCCTACAAAGCTCTGATCGTACGGTATGAAATAACATTGTACAGTACGATCAACAGAGAAAGAAAAACTCTAGATTTTTCATTTAAAAACACTCTCCCCCTGTGTGTGTGCATGGTTACTCAGAATTTTATGCATTTTATGTCCAGACTTAAGAAAATAAAAATAAAATAAATAACAAAATACATTGCAGACTCATACTCCTAATCTACCCATTCTTGAGTCTTCCTGTCGTCCTGAGTAGCTTTTGATCTTTCCTGAAATGTTAGTACTCACGGATAATAGCTAATAATATTCAATGAATCTCAAGATAATTCAAATGGCATTATTTGTCATCATCAAAATCTCAAACTCGGGGTCATGGGTTGCAACAGTTTTTGGTATTGTTACTAGTAATAATGGTAATTTTGATTTGCATAAAATTAATAAATTTCTTGTTTTGAAATCCAAAGTGTCAAATGATCTTTTGAATCAAGGTGATGGTTATCATCATTATTTTTTAAATGATAATTTAAATAAGGTTTTAAGTGATTTTGATTCTAATAATCAGGCGATTATATGACCGCCCATGGCTTCAGGTAAAGGGATAAGAGCAAAAATTTCCAGGAAGGCTACAAACTCTTCTTCTAAATAATCCTATTTTTTTCTGAATATTGCATCCTGGAATGTTAGAGGCTTTAATAGTCTTGATAAAGTTAATTCTTGTAAGGATCTTATGAGTTCTCTTAACGTTGATTTATTTTTATCCTTGAAGCTAAAATTAATTTGGCTTTTGCAAAGAATCCCTAGTTCTTTTCTAGGCATAGGATTTTTTTGCATAATGAAGGAAGTTGTAAAAACTATAATTTTTTCTGATCTTGGGAGAATTTGGATTAAATGGAATGCTTCTTTCTTTTCTTTTTCTCTTATTTTTTCAACTGACCAGTTGATTCATGCTTGTTTAAAAGTGGGTTCTACTTACTCCTTTTATATCACTGCGATTTATGCATAAAATAATCCAGTTGATAGACTAACATTTTGGAAAGATATTCTTAATTTTTCCACAAATATCTCTTCCCCTTGGGTGCTTATTAGTTATTTCAATTGTTGTCGATTTTCTATTGAAAAATATAGAGGTAATTGTTTTCTCAATAATAAGTTATGGGATTTTAATAATCTCATTTTTAAAATTAAGGTTCAAGATCTTTCTTTTGTGATGTATTTTTACATTTGGTTCAATCAAATAACTAGTTATCCAATTCACACTAATCTTGATAGGATTTTGGTGATTAAGTTTTGATTGAATGAATTTACTGCTTCTTATTATAAGGTGGTAGAGCCTAGGTACTCTGATCATAACTCGCTAATTTTTTAAATATTAAACATTTTAATATGAATTATTATTTCATTTTAAAAAATTATCATTGTTCTAATCCAGTTTTTTGGGATTTACTTATTGTTGTTTTTGTTTTGCCTTCTTCTGGTAGTCAGATTTGTGATCTTTATAACAAATTGAATAAGCTTGAAGGATATATTAAAAATTAGTCATGGGTTTCTTCTAACTTTATTTCTAGTAAATTGGTTAGATTACAATTAGTTCAACAAAAGCTATTACAGGATATTCAAAATAAAGTTATGGATGCTAAGCTGAACTTGGATTTAAAAGCGATTAATGCTCTTTTGGGTCATTACCAATCTCTTTGATATTCTTGGCTTATTCAAAGATCAAAAGCTAGATGGCTTTCTAATGGTGAAGATGACTTAGGTTTTTAATATTCTAAGATTTGTAGTAGATAGAATAGTAATTTTATTAAAGTTATTTCTTCTTCATATGGTTTAATTTCTAGTTTTATGGGTATTTCTGATGCCTTTGATTAGCATTTTAAAAGAAGTTTTAACTCTTCTACACCTCCTTTTGCTTCTAACTTTTTAATTCTAGTGGGTAATTCTATTCCTAATTCAACTATTTCATGCTTTTTAGTTCCTATCACTTTTGATGAAATTAGAAAGGTTGTTTTCTCGGCTTCCTCTTCTTCTGCTCCTAGGCCAGATGGCTATACTTTTGATTTTTAAAAAAATCCTAGGATATTGTTGGTCCTTCATTTAGTAAGGCTATTTTACATTATTTTTCCTATTGTAAAATTCCTAGAGCTACCAAAGCTACTACTATTGTTCTTATTCCAAAATATTCTCATGCTTCATAGATTTTAGATTTTAGGCCTATTTCTTTATGCAATATTTTTTATAAAACATTGGCAAAAGTTATGGCTACTATAATACAGTTTATTATGCCTTATATTGTTCATCATAGTCAGTATGGGTTTATCAAAAAGATAATTTAAATAGATAATATGTTATTAGCTTCTAAATTATTAAGGGACTTTAACTTTGGAAAAGTTTAATATTTTTGTGCTAAGCTAAATATTCAGAAGGCTTTTGATATTGTATCAAGATGTTTTCTTCTAACTAGAATGGCTTAAAAAGGTTTTCTAAAAAACTTTATAGGTTGGATTAAAGGTTGTATTGAGGAAAACATTTTCTATATTGATCTAAATGGTTCTTTGGATGGTTTCTTTAATTCATTCTCTAGTCTTTGTCAAGGTTATCTTTTATCTCCATACTTTTTTTTTCATTATGATGGATGCTTTTATCAAACCTGATTTATAATAATTCCTCTGTATTACATTTTGATGGCCTAAAAATGGGTGATATGTATATTTTGCATTTACTTTATGTGGATAATGTTCTTATTTTTTTATAAAGCGTTGGTTAATAATGTTATGAAGTTAAAGCATATTTTTTTATTATTTCTCTAAATGTTATGGGCTCTTTGTTAATCATAATAAAAGTAAGGTTTTTTTCTCAAATGATCCTATTGAGAAGGAAAATATTTGTCATGTCTTAAGTATTTCTAATTCTCATATTGGTATGAATTATGCGGGTCTTCATATTTCTATTAAAAGGCTTACCGATTAAGACTTTCAACCTTTTCTTGATAAGGTCACTGGTTTTATTTTGGGTTAGAAGGCTTTGCTAGAAGAGAACAATATCTTAAATTATATATATATATATATATATATATATATATATATATATATATATATATATATATATATATATAAGAGGTAGGATTATTCTTAAATTCTATCTTAAATTCATTAGAAAAGCTTGTTCTAACTTTCTTTTTTATGGCAATTTTAATTCTGAGAAGATGCATGTTATTACTTGGAAAGATGTTTATAAGCCAAAATGTTTTGGGGTTTTTTTTGCAATCCAAGATCCCAAGCTTGGTTCTAAACTATAGGAGAAGATGGATATTGTAAATAATCCAATTGTGGTAGGTAGTGCTTATGTTACTTATGAGGAAATGAGTGAAGATGCTCGGAATGACAAAGAAGGTTATGGTCTATGGATTCTTGTAAATTATGGGAGAAAGAAGATAAAAAATCATGCCAGTAAGAGATTTTATCCCCGTCTAGTTGAGGCTACTGTGAGCAAAGAATCTGCATTGGTAAAGGAAAAAGAGGCAGAACTGGTTATTGCTACTAATGCTGAATCTATTTTTGAACCAGTTATGGGTGATTTGGATGCCACACCTTCTTAGGGTGATCTTGGACATAATTTTATAAATATGGCTAAACTGATGGTGGACAAGGTTTTTATTCCTTACAACATTCCTAAGATGATAATAAGTTTAAAGTTCAAATTGACATTGCTGAAGATGGTGAAATATCAAATATGGAGGAGGTGGTATCTTTTGAGGATACTGAAGGTAATGGTGGTCCTATTATTGTTTCTCAGAATGGAGGATCTGCTGAAGTTGGAGGTAAGGATGGTGGCTCCTGTAAAGCTAAAAAAAATCAAAACAACTAAAAGGCCTTGGTATGATTGGTTCAAATATTAGGAGCAGAAAACTTGATATGGAGATGAAAGGTATAACAGGGATCTCATCCCCTATTTTCCATTAATGTCATTTATTGCCTTTTGGAACTATAGAGTAGCGAGGAAGAATAGTGCTTCTCTATATTTCAAAGAGTTTGTAAAAGTGCATGGAGTTTTCTTTCTGGGTTTGGTGGAAACCAAATTATCTTCTATTAATAGAAATGAAATCAAATTATTGATTGGGGATGGTTGGGAATATTTTCATGTGGCCTCATATAGTTTGTCTGGAGCCATTCTAGTCTTATGGAATTCCAATATGGCTGATTTTATTGTTGTTGATTCTTCTTCCCAATTGGTAATTGATGATTTAGATATTATTAACAAAGGTACATGGAGGATAGCTTCTGTATATGCTAACAAGGATGTGTATAAAAAGAGAGATTTGTGGGAGAGGTTGGAAAAGCATTCTACCATAGATGTACCTATAGTGGTGGGAGGTGACTTCAATTGTCTAATTTCCTACGAGGGAAAGAGAGGTGGGAAAAGATTTTCATTTTCCCAAGGGCCAAAGGAGATGAAGTCTTTTTTGTCTATTAATGATTTTCATGAGGCTGGGTTCATTGGCCCCAAGTTCACTTGGTGCATTAATAAAGTTGGACGGGATAAGATTCTTGAAATACTGGACATATGTTTTCTTAACTCAACTGCTTTAAATTCCTCCCATCGTATGGTGGTTAAATATTTAGCTAGAGTGGCTTCGAACCATTGTCCAATTCTACTGAATCTCCTTGATTTTTAATTCAGTGATTAAAAATAACATCAAATTTGAAGTTGTTTGGGCCTCCGTTCTGGCTTCTTTTGCTGTGGTGAAGAAATAGTGGAACAAGGTTTACTTTGGGAGCTCTTCACAAATTCTTAATAGCAAATTTAAAAGAGCTTTGAAATCTTTATTTTACTAGAGTAGATCCAAACTAAAGAACTTGAATTAATTAAATGATTCTCTTTTGAATGACATATTGTAACTTTAAACCAAGGAATTGGACATTGGATTTCTCTTGGAACAGGATTTCAGAATTCTCAATGCTAAAGTGAATGAATTAAATTCAATTATGGCTTGGTTGACTTCATGATGGAAATAAAGAGCGGTTAATTGGATGGTGGAGGGTAATTGAAACTCTAAGTTTTTCATTCTTATGCTAGTGCAAGGAGAAATTCAAATTGCATTGTTAAAATCAAAGATGAGAATGGTGTGCTAATGGAAGAGCAAAAGCAAATTGAAGATGTATTTTTTTGGTTCTTCAACCAGAAGTGGAAACAAAGGAGCTACAATTTGGTTGGGTGGCCTTTGAATTTGAATTGTTTAAGTGATGATGACAAATGGGTGTTAAATAGAAATTTTACCGTGGAAGAGGTGGAGTTGGTTTTGAAGCAAACTGGTGGAAACATTGCTCCAAAAAATGATGGTATCTCCTACTCTTTTATTAAAACATATTGGGACATTATCAAAGTAGATTTTTGGAATGCTATTAATCACTTTCTTTATTTTGGAAAGTTGAATGAAGTTTGGAAGGATGCCTTAATTGTACAAATTCCTAAAGTAAGCAATCTGATGCCTCCTTTTAATTATAGACTAATTAGTCTATAGAATTCTATTTATAAAGTGTCGGCTAAGGTGATTTAAAATAGATTGATTTCTATTATTCCTAAACTGATATCTGAGGAGCAAGTGGCGTTTCTAAAAGGGAGATCACTGTCGGATCATGTGTTGGTTGCTCAAGAAATTTTCCACAAATTCAGGTATTCTAGATCTTCAAATGGTCTAGTTTCATTCATAATTGACATGGAACAAGGATATGATTCTTTGTGTTGGTCTACTCTTAGGAATGTTTTGGAGTATTTTGGCTTTCCTTTCAAGTTCTCCAATATAATATTAGAGTGTGTTAAAGATCCAATGTTCTCTTTAATAAGTAATGGCAACTTTTTTAGAATGGATTAAAGCCAGGAGTGGATTCCATCAAGGTTGTCCTTTATCTCCTCTTCTTTTTATTCTTTGTTCTTAACAGTTATCTAATGTGTTTATTCAAAGCTCATTTGGGACTAGCATTTGTTTAGGTGTCCAAGGATTTCAGATTTATTGTATGCAAGTGATGTTATTATTTTTTTGAGAGGCCAATAAGTAGGTTATGAAGGAGATTAAGGGGATTCTTAATGACTTTTGTGATTCGACTGATCAACATATCAATGTTAACAAATCAACCATTCTTTTTGGTAAGTTTTTTTTTTTTTAAAGAAAGGCAAATTGCATTAAAAGAAGGAAAACCTAATACAAACTAGAAAGCAAAAGCAAACCCTTTAAAACTACCATAATGGATATACGATCCACTAAATTCCATTTTAGATCCATTGGGGTGATGGGGATACCAAATAATTAAACAACCTAAAAGGTTGGTTAGTGTCCCAGCTTTCCCAAAAGATGGAAAATGAAACATAGTAAAAATCTCATATTTCATCATAATGGTTTTAAAAAGGTATATGAAGCTTATAAGCAAAATAAGTAAATGAAAGCTAGTTACAAGAAAAATTAAAACAGCAACTAAACCAGCTATCCAAACACCAACCAGACCCCCCTCGATCTTAGGGTCCAACAAGCTCCAATCAAGAGAAGAAAATGCTATTGTTGCATCCATACAACTGACAACAGCCACTATATTCCAATGTTAAATCATAATACCATCAACCATCTCAAGAAGCCAATAACCTGCCTCAGTAATGCCAGCACCAACCAAACTGATATTCATCATCACTCTCATCATATTGACAAGAGAAAACAAAAACAAAAAACTTCAAATTCTTCAAATCTTTAACCAATAAGACTTGATCATCAAAGAAGAACTAAAAAATAAAAGACCAAACAACTACATCATCATTACAAACCTCAACCAACAACCTCCTCAAAATAGTTGATCCACGGGTAGACCCTTTAAACGGTCCAAATGACGTGGATGAAGCAATAACAACAACTCCATCATCAATAGGCCAAGAAATGACCTCAAACAAATCTTGATACTCCTTAACAAAAAAATAACTTTTGGTAAGTTTGTTAGTAGAAGGAAAAAGAGAGTTATTACTCGCATTATGGGCTTTAAATTACTGAAAGAATTTAATTACCTTGGTGTAAAAATTGCTTTGAGGTGATTAGTGGGAGCTGATTTTCAATTCATCATTAACAAATCATTGAGAATGCTAAATATTTAGGGTTGCAAGTTCATTTCTTTTGCCAAAAAGTTTACTTTGGTTAAATCTGTAATTCTTTCTTATCCCACTTTTCATAGCACTCACTCTCTTATTCCAAAAGGAGTGATGGAGGAGCTTGATAAATTGTGTAGGAGCTTCATATGGAACAAGTCGAATTGAAGATTGGGTTTACATTATGTCAGCTGGAAGGAATTGAAATTACTAGATGGATAAGAGGGGGGGGGGGGGGGTGAATTGTGAAAACTTTTTGACAATAATTAAAACCTAAGCAGGAGTTCTAAATCATTTCGCTGTTTTTAGAATTTTAATACGAAAAATTAAACAACCCTTTTTTTTCAAAATTTCCAAGACAAATATTTTGAAATTAAAAAAGCACGCAGTAATGAAAAAATAGTAAAGAAAAAACACACAAATTTTTATAGTGGTTCGGTCTAAATATGACCTACGTCCACTCCCCGGAGTCCTCCGCTCTGGGATTTTCACTATCAACTATAGTTCTCCTTTTACCCCCCTCGGCAAGGCGGATAAGCCTTTACAAACCTCCCTTTCACTAACCCGGCGTGGCGGAGTGCCAAACTCTGTTTTCACCCTTCTGGCGACAGCAGAGAACCTTCTCATTTTTCTCCCTCCTAGAGAAGGCAGAGTACCTCGAGGTCACGGATGTAGATGAGCCTTTCCCTTGGAGATCCTCCCTCAAATTCTTCTAGGGACACTGGAGGAGCAAGATGCAGCAAGTTCGGAGCAACCATGTGATCTCTCTCACACCTCTTCTCCCTCACAACGCTCACCTTCTCTTTCATCTCTCAAACCCTAAAGAACTTCTCTAGAGCTCTCTCCCTTGGAATCCCTCTCTAACCACGTTCTCCTCTCTCATACTCTCTCTCAAAAATTACTTTTTTGATACATAAAAACGGGCTCCAAAAATCCTGAAATCTCAAAGTAGTCGTTACTATCATACAGTACGGTTCTACAATCGTACAGTACGATCTTCATAAATAGACTTCATCTTGGTACAAAGTGGTACAAATAGTTCAAAAATGTTTGTACAGTACGATACTAAATTGTACGGTACGATACATGACAACACAGTTCATACAAGACGATAGTCGGGATGATCAAACATCATCGCTGTTCATCGTATGGTACAATGTACATTGTACAGTACGATGAGACAAAAACCAACTGATCGTCCGGGACGATATCCGAAACAATTATAATTTGTCTCTGTTCATCGTATTGTATGAATGGGTTCGTACAGTACGATGTTCAAATTATAATTAAGCCCGGATTTCTTGCACTAATCATGGGTTAAGTTAAGTAAGTATTTAAAAATAATCATACAGTACGAACAAGTTCGTATCGTATGAACGGCAAAAAATTACTTAACTAAGTTAAACAACGGCTAGGGTTTTGGATTTGAACATATCGTACAGTATGATATAATTTCGTACGGTACGATCTATTCACAGAATCATACTACAACCCTTTGATCGTACGGTACGAATTAGAATTGTACAGTACGATCTTCAGAGAGGAAATTCTATTACATTCTACCTTTAAAACCTCTCCCCCTGTGTGTGTGCATGGTTGCTCAAGCTTTTATGCATTTTATGGCCAGACTCAAGAAAATAAAAATGAAATAAAAAAGAAAATACATTGCAGACTCTTACTCTTAATCTACCTATCCTTGAGTCTTCCTCTCGTCCTGAGTAGCTTTTGATCTTTCTGAAATGTTAGTACTCACAGACAATAGCAAATAATATTCAATGAATCTCAAGATAATTATTATTTATCATCATCAAAATCTTAAGCTTGGGGTCATGGGTTGCAACAATCTCCACCTTTTTGATGATGTCAAATAATAGTTGTTGTAAGCAAGTGTTAAAGGCATTTTTTTTAATTTAAACATGAGAAAAAGAAAGGTATAAAAACAAAGAAAATGCAGTGCGAAATAAAAAACTTGTATTTAACCATAAAAGAAGATACAACAACCTTCTCCCCCTTTTGACAGCACAAAAAGAGGAGCAAACACGAAAAGAAAAGAAGAACACAAATACAATCTAAAAAGGAGGATCCTGATCAGGTGGTGGTGGAGGTGGATTTGGTTGGACGTACTGAAAAGGAGTCTCAAAACGGTGATCAATAGTAGTAAAGCGCTCTCCAAACCATTGCATATCTGTCTCGTGTTGCTGATGTTGTTCCAGAATATGAGTGTCGAGATGAGTCTGAAGTTGGTCGAAGCATTCGACCAAATCATCTTGTGCTGGTGTAGGTGCTCGAGGTGGTGGTGCATGACGTCGTGGACGTGCTTGTGGTGCAGCTGGGGCATCTTCTCCTTCTTCTTTGTTAAAAATTGGTTCTTCCGGCTCGTGTCCCTGATGGAAAAGGATACGGAAGGAGGCATCCGTATAAAAAATAGGAATAATGTAGGGTTCACCAGGATAGTTCATTTGATATTAATTTTGGAGGATATATCCTACAAGGTGACCAAGAGCTATGTTTTGTTTTCGGCGAGTGGTAGAGAGACGAACGAAGGTCATATGGCGAATATAGTCAATGATCAGATCGTCTTCGTCGAATCTAGTATTGGTCATAATCAGGTAGGTAGTGACACATAGGGTTGGGGTCATATTGACACAGTCACCACCTTTGGGTATTATTGAGGTACGAAGGACACGTTGAATTATGCGCGCATTTCTATTTAGGGAAGAAACAAGAGGTTGATGTTGATAGAAAGCGGCATTTCTAAGGACCCGATTGACATCACTCCAATCAAAATCATTTGTAAGAAAAGAACGGACTATAGGCCCTTTAGTAGATTGTCCAATGTATTGAGGGATGTCAGCTTTGGTTATTTTAACATTTTGTCGACAAATGAAAGAGTGGAAGGTTAAATTGTCGATGGTATAGGTAAGATTGGCTAAGTATTCTAGGAGGAGTTCAGAACTATAAGGAAAGGCTAGGGTGAGAAGAAACTGGAGGGTGGTGGAGGCAAAGAGGTTCAGTACCTCGAAGTTTAGAGCCTCCTGGTTGAGCAACCTGGAGGGTGTGATTTTGCAAGTTTTGAATTTGTGGTAGGCATCCTCATTTTCCACATTCAAGAATCGGGCGTTATGGTGGCGAGAGGAAGACAAGCTTCCCGCTACCAAACATTCTTGCTTGCTAGAACTAGACATGTCTTTAAAAGTGAGTGAGAGGTTTGTGAGTGTAGTGAGGATATCTACCCTTCTATTCTATTTATAGAGTTTTCAGCAAAACGTATAGTACGATAGTTGATTCGTACAGTACGAAGTGGCAATAATTGTTCTGACGATTCATACTGGGAAAAGGCGGTCAAAATGTATAGTACGATAGGTAGCGTATAGTATGATCAGTTAATTTTGATCGTCCCGAGGCTCATCGGTACGACTTTTGACTAAAAGTATCGTACTGTACGAACAGGTGTATCGTACAGTACGAGTGGCATTAATTTCGTACCGAACTCCTTTAATTCGTTCTCATTCGTTGCTGAGTTTTATCGTACAGTACAATTTGAGGTAAAACGTATAGTATGATAACCAATAATAATGTACCAGCACACTTAAATTTGTCCCAATCCGTTTCATGTATCGTGCAGTACGAAGTGGAAATAACGTACAGTACGATCAACAGAGATGAATTCTGCTGTTTAGGATATTTTATGTAGATCATAGTAGATCGTACCATACAATTTTAAGATCGTACAGTACGATACCACACCTTCAAGTTTAGTGCTTTTTGTGTGGTGAGTGTGTGATGATCAGGAGAAGCCCTAGAAGATTTTTTTTTTTTTGCAGTTATATCGATGACACCTAATCTAGTCTTCAAGGATCTTAAGGCGTCGAAAGCTAGAGGTTTTATGAATATGTATGCTAATTAATCTCCTGTAGCAATGTGGTGCAATTCTATATCTCCCTTAGCAATGTGATCTCTAATGAAGTGGTGTCTAATGTCTATATGTTTTGTTCGTGAGTGCTGAATTGGGTTCTTAGAGATGCAAATTACACTTGTGTTGTCACACATAATTGAAATGGTTTCTTCAGGTAAGCCAAGATCAAGAATTTGTTATTTTAGCCTTAGTACTTGTGCAACACAACTTTCTACTGCAATATATCCTGCCTCGACTGTGGAAAGTGCTACTGAGTTTTGTTTTCTACTGGACCAAGAAACTAATGATTGTCCTATAAATTGGTAGGTACCAGAGGTGCTTTTTCTATCTATCCTACGTCTTGCAAAGTCAGAATCTGAGTACCCTAAGATTTCAAAGGAAGTGCTGTGCCTAGGATACCAAATTCCTAAGTTTGGAGTGCCTAGTAGATATCTAAGAATTTTCTTAACAGCAGTTAAGTGAGACTCTTTAGGATCAACTTGAAAACGGGCACAGAGGCACACACTAAATATTATGTCTGATCTACTGGCAGTCAGTTAAAGAAGGGACCCAATCATTCCTCTATATTTCTTCTGATCTACTGATTTTCCACTAAGATCTTTGTCTAATTGAATTGTTGAGCTCACTGGAGTGTTCATGGGTTTAACACTATCCATTTCATATTTCCTTAAGATATCCTTAATATACTTTGATTGGCTAAGAAAAGTTCCATTATCCATTTGTTTAACGCTAAAGCCAAGAAAGTAATTAAGTTCTCCCATCATGCTCATTTCAAATTCATTACTCATTATTTTTGAGAATTCATCACATAACATTTTATCTGAAGATCCAAATAGAATGTCATCCACGTATATCTGAACAATGAGAATTTCTTCTTTGACCTTTTATAAGAAGAGTGTAGTATATACACTACCCTTTTTAAATCCTCTATCCAACAGAAATGAGCTAAGTCTTTCGTACCATACTCTAGGTGCTTGCTTTAATCCATACAGTGCCTTCTTTAATTTGAATACATGGTTTGTAAATTGTGAACTTTCAAATCCGGGGGGTTGCTCAACATAGACATCTTCCTTAATTACCCCGTTCGTAAATGCACTCTTTACATCCATTTGGTATAACTTAAAGTTCTTGAAGCAAGCAAAAGCTAAGAGCACTCTTATGGCTTCTAGTATAGCAATAGGAGCAAAGGTTTCTTCAAAGTCTATTCTCTCAATTTGGTTGTACCCCTTAGCTACTAGTCTGGTTTTATTCCTTATTATTGTTCCTGGATCATTCACCTTATTCTTGAAGACCCATTTTGTTCCAACAACACTTTATTCTTTAGGTCTCTTGACTAACTCCCAAACATCATTCCTGGTGAATTGGTTCAGCTCTTCTTGTATTGCTAGAATCCAAAATTCATCTCTTAAGGCTGGATCTATACTTGTAGGTTCTATCATATAGATGAATGCTGAATGACTAACCTCCTTCCTAAGTCCATACCTAGTCCTTACACCTTCTAAAGGGTCTCCTAAAATTAACTCTTTAGGATGACTAGAAGAATATCTCCATTCTCTAGGCAAATCTTCCTGAGGTTCTACCCTTTCTCCTAAGGTCATAGTCTCTACTCCTTGAATTGCCTCTATTTCATCATCTTCAACTTTAGATTTAGAGGGCTTATCTGATTCATCAAATAACACATGGGTGGACTCTTCTACTACTAGGGTTCTTTTATTAAAGATTCTATAGAATTTACCTACATAAGAATAACCTAAGAAGACACCCTCATCAGACTTGGGATCAAATTTTCCTAAGGGATGTTTACCATTATTCAAGATGAAGCACTTGCACCCAAAAGCATGTAAGTGTGAAAGGTTTGGTGTCATACCCTTAAGGAGTTTATACAGAGTTTTGTTCAGCTTAGATCTAATGTTCACCCTATTTAAAACATAACATGCTGTGTTGACTGCTTCTGCCCAAAAGTAACTAGGAAGGGTGTACTCCGCTAACATTGCCCTCACAGCTTTTACCAAGGTTATATTCTTCCTTTCTACTATACCATTTTGTTGTGGTATTCTAGGGGCTGAGAAATTGTGTTCTATTCCTAGTTCTTGACAGAATGATTCAAACCTATCATTTTGAAATTCTCCAATATGATCGCTATGAATTGTTGATATTTCACAACCTAATTTCCTTTGAATCCATGTGGAGAATATCTTAAATTCCTCAAAAGACTCATTCTTATGTGCTAAGAATCTTACCCAAGTGAATCTAGTGAAGTCATCTACAATCACAAAACCTTAATTTTTCCCACCTAGGCTGGCTGTACTAACGGGTCCAAATAAGTCCATGTGTAGGATTTCTAGTGGCCTAGCGGTGATCACATCTCTAATTGAGTGAAATGATGTTTTGACTTGTTTTCCTAATTGGAAAGCATCACATAAATGATCATTTGTTAAATCTAACTTAGGTACGCCTCTAACTAAGTTTTTCTGAGTGATGTTTCTAAGAGTTTTCATACTAGCATGGTATAGTCTCCTATGCCATAGCCACGAGTCATCAACTATTATTTTCAAACAAAATGAATTTGAGCTATCAATGCAATCAAGGTTTAACATGTAAACATTATTCATTTGTTTTCCTTCTAAAACTAGTTTATCAAATAAACTAATCAGGCATTTATCAGATAGAAATTTAATATCAAAACCTTTGTCACACAGTTGACTAATGCTAAGTAAATTATGTTTCAAACCATCGACTAGTAAGACATTTTCAATTAAAATTTTTTTAGCATTACCAACAATACCTGAGCTTATCACTTTCCTGGTAGTATTATCTCTCAACGTTACTTTGCCTCTAGTTTTGGTCTCAAGTAGAATGAACTTCTTCATATCTCCAGTCATGTGTCGTGAGCAGCCACTATCTAGGTACCACATGCTCTCACTAGGACTTTTGTGAGAGCACCCCTACAATTTCATTCAAAGATTATATTTGGGAACCCAAGTGAGTTTGGGTTCCACCTTATGCTTGCATGAATGAGATGTATGCAAGCTATGCTGTGATGGATGTAGTTTGGGTCTCCATACTAAGTGTGTCCTACGGTGAATTGTGCATGTGCGGGTTATGTGACCTAGCATGCCACAAGAGAAGCACCTAACACCAGGAAATGGGTTTCCTACCCTATGTGGGTGGTGATGCCTCTTCCTAGAGTTATATGATGCATGTTGTGTTGGTGATATTCTAGGTTGGCCTGTGAGTGATGCAATTTCATTTTCTAGTTTTTTGATTCTTTCACTATTCGTGTTATTTTGATATGTCAATCCATGAACTTCTATTTTTAGTAAATACTCATTGTGATCTACTTCTAATGCAAGTTTGTCTAACCTATGAAAAAGCTTCTTCTAGTTCAACATGAGTGGTTTTCAAGGTTTCATGCATTTCAGTTAGTTCAATATGCTTCTTATTTAATGCATCATACTCATCAAGAAGTAGCATATGATCATGATCTAAATCAGAATTTTCCTTAAACAACTTAGCATGCTCGGTTTGTATAGAACTAAATTCAATATTAAGCTTGGCATGCATCTTTTTCAACTTTCTATACGAGTCATGGATATTTTCAGAAATAAGTAATAATTCTTCATATAAAAGTTGACATACCTCATCTTGATCTGATGGATCAAGGTTATCGTTAGCCATAAGGCACAAGTTTATTACCTCCTCCTCTGCTTCTTCTTCTGACGATTCTGAGACAGAGTCGGCCCAAAAAGCTTTTTGTGTCTTTATCTTTCCTTTCTTGTATTTGGCTTTGTCATCACCTTTCTCCTAAGCTAGTTGGTTCTTCAGATTAGGGCAATCAGCTCGAAGGTGACCTGACTTCCCGCACTCAAAACAAATTGTATCAGATGAAACCTTATTGGACCTTGAGCTCTTACCTTTATTCCAGCTGCTCTGATGACGCTTCTATTTTCTCTTCAGGAAATTTTTGAACTGTCGGGTCATCAGTGCTATCTCATCCTCTTCCTCCTCTATAGAGCTTTCACTTTCTGAGTTGCCAGCTTTTAATGCCACCATTCGCTCCTTTTTCTTTTCACCTGCATCACTTTGCCTTTGACTCACTCCTTGCTCGTATGAAATGAGTGACCCAAGGAGGTTGTCAATAAAATAAATATTAAGGTCTTTAGACTCAGTGATAGCAGTTATCTTAGCATCATAGGAACTAGATAAGCATCTAAGAATTTTATTCTCTTTCTCAGAATTTGAAATCTCTCTACCTAATGCATGCAAGGATGTCACGATTTGGGTGAACCTAGGGTACATGTCAGAAATTGTTTCGCTAGGTTTCATACGAAAGAGTTCATAATCATGAAGTAGAATGTTAAGCCTAGACTGTTTTATTTCGTTTGTTCCTTCGTATGTAATACACAGTCTATCCCAAATCTCCTTAACAGAAACATAGGTATACACTCTCATATAGTCCTCAGACTTTAATGCACAGAAAAAACAATTTCAGCACTTAGCATTCAGTTGGGCTAATTCCCTATCCTCATTTCTCCATTCATTGAAGGGTAATGGAGTTTTCACTCCATTCACAATTTTAACAGGTGCAACATATCCATCATTCACTAACATCCACATGCGGTAATCTATAGATTGCAAAAAAGTAGACATTCTAATTTTCCAGAAATCAAACAGAATGTTATCAAAAAGTGGTGGACGGGTTATTAAATAACCCTCCGCAGTGTTACGATTACCAAAGTTTGACATGATCGTTTTCTTTCAAGATTTTCTAAAATACTATTTTTGAAAGTTAGCTCTGATACCAATTGAAATTACTAGATGAACAAGAGGGGGGTGAATTGTGAAAACTTTTTGACAATAATTAAAACCTAAGCAGGAGTTCTAAATCTTTTCATTGTTTTTAGAATTTTAATACGAAAAATTAAACAACCCTTTTTTTCAAATTTTCCAAGGCAAATATTTTGAAATTAAAAATGCATGCAGTAATGAAAAAATAGTAAGGAAAAAACACACCAAGATTTTTATAGTGGTTCGGTCAAAATATGACATACGTCCACTCCCCGGAGTCCTCCGCTCCGGGATTTTCTCTACCAACTATAGTTCTCCTTTTTCCTACCTCGGCAAGGCGGAGAAGCCTTTACAAACCTCCCTTTCACCAACCTGGCATGGTGGAGTGCCAAACTCTATTTTCGTCCTCCTGGCGACGGCAGAGAACCTTCTCGTTTTTCTCCCTCCTAGAGAAGGCAGAGTACCTCGAGGTCACGAATGTAGATGAGCCTTTCCCTTGGAGATCCTCCCTCAAAATCTTCTAGGGCTATCGGAGGAGCAAGATGCAGCAAGTTCGGAGCAACCGTGTGATCTCCCTCACACCTCTTCTCCCTCACAATGCTCACCTTCTCCTTCTTCTCTTAAACCCTAAAGAACTTCTCTAGAGCTCTCTCCCTTGGAATCCCTCTCTAACAAAGTTCTCCTCTCTCATACTCTCTCTAAAAAATTACTTTTTTGATACATAAAAACGGACTCCAAAAACCCTGAAATCTCAAAGTAGCCGGTACTATCGTACAGTACGATTCTACAATCGTACAATACGATCTTCATAAATAGACATCGTCCTGGTACAAAGTGGTACGAATAGTTCAAAAATGTTTGTACAGTATGATACTAAATCGTACGGTACGATACATGACAACACAGTTCGTACAAGACGATAGACGGGAAGATCAAACATCATCTTTGTTCATCGTATGGTACGATGTACATCATACAGTACGATGAGACAAAAAACAACTGATCGTCCGGGACGATTATAATTTCTCTCTGTTCATCGTATTGTACGAATGGGTTCATACAGTACGATGTTCAAATTATAATTAAGCCCGGATTTCTTGCACTAATCACGAGTTAAGTTAAGTAAGTATTTAAAAATAATCATACCGTACGAGCAGCAAAAACTTACTTACCTAAGTTAAACAACGGCTAGGGTTTTGGATTTGAATATATCGTACAGTACGATATAATTTCAGATATTAGAGAAGAAAAAACTTACTCTCTAATATAAGGAAGAATAGACCACAAAGTAGACTTTAGCAATTATATGATAAGTGCAAAGGCAATATTTCATTTAACTTGAAAGATATATAAAAGCTTTGGATATAATAAATATAAGGTAGATTACTGTAGCAAGATAAAAATGATCTTAATTTCAAAAACAAGATGTTAATTTGAGATAAACTTTGGTTTAGAAAAAAAAAATTATACCACCAAAAGAGGTTAGAGGGACGAAGACCATCAACGGTGTTTCTCCCTTTAACCGATTTAGAGATGCTAATCATTGGCTATAAATCTTCAAAATTTAGAAACTAGGAAAATCATCATAAAGAAAAGGAAAGCAAAAACTAAAATAACTAAAAAGAAATAAGCATAAAAGATAGAAAACAATGATGATCAACACATGCATTTCTAGAATTTATTAAGCAGCAAGTTTAAGTAATTATGAGCTGCGAGCCTCCGTTTGTCCAAGAATCATATGCTTCTCACGAGGTCTTTGGTGAGAGCAATCCTGCAAGAATCAACAACCGTCAAATTTAGGAACCCAAATAGGTTTGGGTCCCTTCTTATGAAAGGTAAAATGTAATGTATATATGCTATGCTGTGAATCATGCAATTTGGGTCTCCACACCCAATGTGTACTATGGTGAACAGTGCAAGTGTGTGAGATGTGTCCTAGCATGCCACATGAAAAGCACCTAACACTAGGAAAATGATTTCTTAAATGGTTTGGGTTATAATGCCTCTTCCTAGGTCTTGACTTTAGATCAAAAGTGGGTGTCATCAAATTTCTCTTAATTGTTTCCAATTTAGTTTTAAACCTCGAGTTAGTACTTTCTAAAGCAGCATTCTTATTCCTCAAATTTTGCTCCATCTCTTTAGATTTCTTAAAATCAGATTCAAGTGAGGTGTGTGAAGCTTTTAATGATTCATGCTCATCAATCAATTCCAAATGTTTTTTATTTAATTCATCAAATTCATCAAGTAAAGCAATGTGATTTGAATCAATCATTGAATGATCTTTGAGAATAATTTCATGCTCTTTTTGTAAGTTCAAAAGCTCCAATTTTAAACTAGCATGAGTTTTCTTAAGTTTTTTGTGTGATGCATGAATGTTCTCACAAATTTCAAATAGTTGATCATAGGTTGGTTTACATACATCTTCTTTATCACTTTGATCAAGATAATCTTCTACCATTAAGCACAAATTTGTTATTTCTTCCTCAGGTTCAGTTTCAGATGAATCAGAAGTAGATTCTGCCCAGAAAGCTTTTTGAATTATCTTCTTGTCCTTCATGAACTTAGGTTTCTCCTCATTCGTTTCTTTGCTAGAGTGATCCTAAAGTGTAGGACAATCAGCTCTAACATGTACAGGCTTCCTGCATTCAAAATAAACAACATAAAAAATTCCTTTAGAATATTTGTTATCCTTACATTTTCTCCAATTTTGATGATGCTTGTGACTCTTCCTTAGAAAGCTTTTGAATTGCCTTGTGATTAAGGAAATATCATTGCTTTCAGACCTAGAAGAATTAGAGTTCGTGTTGTTGACCTTTAATGCCACAATTTTCTCTTTTCTTTTCTCACATGTATCAAGATTTCTTTGATTCACTCCTTGCTCGAAAGCAATAAGTGAGCCAAGTATGTTATCAATTGAATAGGTATTTAAATCTTTAGATTAAGTGATTGTAGTGATTTAGCATCAAAAGTGGAAGGCAAGCATCTCAAAATCTTATTTACTTTTTCATAATTTGAAAGTTCTCTTCCTAAGGCATGCAAAGAAGTTATAATTTGAGTAAACCTTGTATACATATCATAAATTGATTCAGAAGGTTTCGTACTAAAAAGTTTGTAATCATGCAAGAGAATATTCAAACTGTTGCAAATCTATTTTTCATGTCTTATGTTTTGATGATTGACAAACACTGTTTCTCTTGGACAGCTTGTTGCTTCTAACTTTTCAGGAATTGAAGATCGAACGATCAAAAAGGAGCCAAGATCAGGAATGTGTAGGTTTAGGGTTGAGTCAGTCTGTACATTTGTTTTTTACCTTTTGAGTCCACTTGTAATAGTCAAAGAGACTGATGCTATGTAACCCTTCACACACACACTTAAGAGACTTAGAATTTCTATTTTTACTCATATCGGCCAGAACGATTTCTTGGATCGTCCTGGACGATCAGCTTAAAACAGAAAGTCTAATTAAGGATTCTTAATTAAGGCAGCCAAAATTAACAGATCGTCCTGGACGATACGTGTATCGGCCAGGACGATAAGCTCAAAACAGAAAGAAGTAGCCGCCATAGTCAAGTATGGTATACATTATTTTTAAATTATCGGCCAGGACGATACTATGATCGGCCTGGACGATATTCACAAATTATGCCATAATTGTTCAGGAAATCAAGGAAGTAATTAAGGATGATTGATACGATCATATCGTCCAGGACAATCGAAGGATCGGCCAAGACGATCTAGTCATAAACCTTAAGTTACTTCAGGACGATCGATATCGGCCAGCCCGTATCCAGGGCTATTGTCAGGACGATTTTCCTCTGATTTGAACTAATCGGCCAGGACGATCAAGCCAATTCTCAATCGTCCTGTTTTACATCCAGGGTGATGCTCTGGTCGATCATCATTGATTTGTACTGATCGGCCAGGCCGATGTCCATATCGGCCTAGACGATATTGTCGGCAACTTGCAATTAATGAGCTCTTTTGAAGCTCTTCTATTTAAGAGCTTTTGTTCAACGTTTTTAAAGACCTTTGGCTGCTGCCTTGACCTGAGAAGACCTTGAGGAGAGAAAGAGAGAGAGGAGAGAGAGAGAGGATCTTGTGAGGGGGAGCTTGTGAGGGGATTCACAAGGGTTGCTTCAAGGATCTCTCTGCGTCGTCTTCGTCTAGAGTTTCTCATCCGTGGAAGGGTCAGTAGAGGTAAGGAGTTTTGCTTTTGGTTTTGGTTCTCTGCAACCTTCAGGAGGAAGCAAAAGGAGATAGGTTCTCTGCCTTGCCGGGGTGGCAAAAAGGAGGTTCTTGTGAGGGTTTCTCCGCCTAGCCGTGGGGGCTAAAGGAGAGTCACGTTTTTGTAGTGCAATACTTGGAGGGTGCCTCCAAGGAGTGGACGTAGGTCGAGTCGACCGAACCACTATAAATTTCTGTGTTCCTTTTCTTGCTATTGCACTTTTTAATTCCGCATTTATTTTTGTGGTGTGATTTGATTTATGCAATTTTCTTTCTTTGTAAAAAGAAGTTTTTAAAATACCAATTCACCCCCCTCTTGGTTAGTTTTTGACTAAGTTCATAGGGCTTAACATCCCCATCGAACTTTCAAGTGGTATCAGAGCCTGATTCAAAAATTAAAGTTTGAAAACTTTTTGAATTTGATCCATGTCTAACTTTGAGAATCGCAACACTACGGAAGGGTATTCTATTACCCGACCTCCTCTGTTCGATAACCTACCTTTTGATTTTTGGAAAACTCGCATGTCAACTTTTTTACAATCTACTGATTATCGCATGTGGATGCTTATTCAAGAAGGGTATTCTCCACCTTCTCGTGAAATTAATGGTTTTAAAACTGAAGTTGCTTTTACCGAATGGACTTTTGACGAACGAGATTTAGCTCAATTAAATGCGAAATGTTTGAATTGTTTTTTCTGTGCTTTAAAATTTGAGGATTACATGCGTGTTTCAACTTTCAAAACTGGTAAAGAAATTTGGGATAAATTGTGCATCACTTATGAAGGCACTAATGAAGTTAAACAATCCCGTTTAAACATTCTCTTGCATGACTACGAACATTTTTGTATGAAACCTCATGAATCGATTTCTGACATGTACACTAGGTTTACTCAGATTGCTACTTCATTGCATGCACTAGGAAAAGAACTTTAGAACTATGAAAAAGTTAACAAGATTTTGAGATGCTTGCCTTCGTCTTATGATGCAAAAATTACTGCCATCACTGAATCTAAAGATTTGAACACCTATTCTATTGATAACTTGCTTGGCTCACTCATTGCTTACAAGCAAGGGGTGAATCAAAGAAATCTTGATGCAGGTGAGAAGAAAAAGGAGAAACAATTGCATTGAAGGCACATAAATTGGATTCTGAATCTTCCGGGTCTGAAAGCGATGGAGTTGCCTTCATCACAAGGCAATTCAAAAGCTTTCTAAGGAAGAAACAAAAGCATCATCAAAGTTGGAGAAAAGGTAAGGATCACAAACATGTAAAAGGATCTTCTGATGTTGTTTGTTTTGAATGCAAGAAACCTGGACATGTGAGAACTGATTGCCCTAAGCTTAGAGATCAATCAAGCAAAGAAAAAGGTGATGAGAAAGTAAAGCCTAGGAAGGACAAGAAGAAAAACCAAAGGAGCTTTTGGGCAGAATCTTGTACTGATTCTTCTGTGACTGAACCAGAGGAAGAAACTACAAACTTGTGTTTCATGGGAAAAGATCAAAGTGATCAAGAAGAGGTATGTGAACTTTCCTACGATCAACTTCTTGAAGTTTCAGAAAAAATCCATGCATCATATAGGAAATTAAAGAAAACTCATGCTAGCTTGAAATTAGAATTCTTAAATCTACAAAAAGAGCATGAAATTTTGATTAAAGACCATCAAACAATTGATTCAAATCACATGACTTTACTTGATGAATTTGATGAGTTAAATAAAAATCATGGTGAATTAGTTGAAGAGCATGATGCATTGAAAATATCACACACTTCTCTTGAATCTGATTTTAAGAAGTCAAAAGAGATAGAGAAAAATTTGAAGATTGAAAATGAAGTTTTAAAAAGCACAAACTTGAAGGTTCAAAATGATTTAGAAGCATGTAAGAAAACTAGGATGACTTCTACTTTTAATCAATTGCCAAAACCTAGAGAGAGACATTATAACTCAAATCACTTAAAAAATCCCTTTCCTAGAGTTAGATGTTTTTCTTGTGGCATGCTAGGACACATCTCACACACTTGCACAATTCACCATAGTACACATTGGGTGTGGAGACCTAAGGTGCATGATCCACAGCATACCACACATGCATTGCATTCTTCTCTTCATAAGAAGGAACCCAAACCTGCTTGGGTTCCTAAAACTAACATTTGATAATTTTTGCAGGAAGTATCTCACAAAAGACCTCGTGAGAGTATGTGGTACCTGGACAGTGGATGCTCTCGACATATGACTGGTGATGCTAGCCAGTTTGTTGTACTAGAGTCCAGGACTGGAGGCAAGATTACTCTTGGAGACAACACCACCAGGAAGGTGGTAGGAGCAGGTATAATCGGTAATTCCAAGAACCTTATGATTGAAAATGTTTTGCTTGTAGATGGATTGAAGCACAACTTGCTCAGCATCAGTCAATTCTGTGACAAAGGCTTCATCGTGCAGTTCTTCATGGATTCATGCATTGTAAGTTTAAGTAACAACACTATTTTGCAGGGAAAGAGGGTCAACAACATCTACATGCTTGATTTAAATAACATTGAATGTGCTGCTTCTTTTTGCTTAAAAACTGTCATTGATGATTCTTGGTTGTGGCACAGGAGGCTTTGTCATGCAAGTATGAAAACCCTTAGGAAAGTGACCCAAAAGGACCTAGTTAGAGGTGTCCCCAAACTTAAGTTTACAAAAGACCACCTTTGTGATGCCTGTCAACTAGGAAAGAAAATCCACTCATCTTTTCACCCCATAAAGGACATTAGCACCTCTAGACCTTTAGAAGTCCTTCACATGGATTTGTTTGGACCCATTAGCATAGCTAGTTTGGGAGGGAAAGTCTATGGTTTTGTGATTGTTGATGACTACTCGAGATTCACTTGGACTAGATTTCTTTCTCATAAAAATGAGTCTTTTGAGGAGTTTAAAACTTTTTCTACTTGGATTCAAAAGAAGCTAGGTTGTGAGATTTTGACCATTCATAGTGATCATGGGGGAGAGTTTGAAAATGAAAGATTTGGAGATTTTTGTGAGGAGAAGGGGATTAGTCACAATTTTTCAGCCCCTAGGACCCCTCAGCAGAATGGGGTAGCTGAAAGGAAGAACGGACCTTGGTGGAAGCCGCTAGAGCCATGCTTGCTGAATATTCACTTCCAAAATACTTTTGGGCTGAAGCGGTTAACACAACTTGTTATGTGTTGAATAGGGTGAATGTTAGAGTCAAATTAGAAAAGACACCCTATGAGATCCTTAAGGGTAGGACACCCAATCTTTCCCACCTTCATGTCTTTGGTTGTAAGGTTTTCATTCACAACAATGGGAAGTCTCACTTGGGAAAATTTGATCCTAAATCTGATGAAGGAGTATTCTTGGGATATTCTAGTGTTGGGAAGTCTTTTAGAGTGTTTAACAAGAGAACTTTGATGGTGGAAGAGACAAACCATGTAGTTTTTGATGAGTCTGATCCTAAGAAACATGGAGTAGAAGATGATGATGTTGGAGAGATTATAAGTGGAGTAGAAAATTTGGGGAAGGGGAGTGAGCACCTAAGTAATGGAGGAGTAGAAGGAGTCACCCAAGGGATAGAAAATTTTGGTGAAAGGGAAGAAACTTCACACACTTTGCCTAGAGATTGGAGATACTCTACTAGTCACCCCAAGGATTTGATCTTAGGAGACCCTTCTAGTGGAGTTAAGACTAGACATGGACTTAGGAAGGAGGTGAACCACTATGCCTTTATCTCTATGACTGAACCCACCATCATTAACCAAGCCCTTTCTGATGAGTTTTATATTTTAGCAATGCAAGAAGAGTTGAATCAATTTGTTAGGAATGATGTTTGGGAACTTGTGGAAAGACCTAAGGGACAAAGTGTAGTTGGGACAAAGTGGGTATTTAAGAACAAAGTGAATGATTCAGGAGTGGTGGTGAGGAATAAAGCAAGATTGGTGGCTAAGGGGTACAATCAAATAGAAGGGATAGACTTTGAAGAGACTTTTGCCCCTGTAGCTAGATTGGAAGCCATTAGAGTGCTATTAGCCTTTGCTTGTTATAAAGGATTTAAGCTTTTTCAAATGGATGTCAAGAGTGCCTTTTTAAATGGGGAGATAAAAGAAGATGTGTTTGTAGAACAACCTCCAGGTTTTGAGAGTTCTCAATTTCCAAATCATGTGTTTAAATTAAAAAAGGCTTTGTATGGTTTAAAGCAAGCACCTAGAGCTTGGTATGAGAGGCTTAGCACATTCTTACTAGAGAGGGAGTTTATCAAGGGGAGCGTAGACACCACCCTTTTTCTTAGAAAAGTTGGAAATGACTTACTCATTGTTCAGATTTATGTTGATGATATACTCTTTCGATCTTCTAATAAAAATTTGTGTGATGATTTTTCTAGAACAATGAGTAAAGAGTTTGAGATGAGTTTAATGGGAGAATTGTCTTACTTTTTGGGGTTTAGCATAAAATAATTGGAAGATGGAACTTTTCTAAATCAAACAAAATACATAAAAGACATTTTGAAGAAATATGAGATGGACAAAGCCAAGCCAATTAACACCCCCATGACTTCAAGTGCTCCTTTGGATAAAGACCCAAGTGGAAAGTCTGTTGATCAGAAGAAGTATAGAGGCATGATTGGATCTTTACTTTACTTGACTGCAAGCCGACCTGACATCAAGTTTAGTGTTTGCCTTTGTGCTAGGTTTCAAGCTGACCCTAAGGAGTCCCACATGACTGCTGTTAAAAGGATTTTTAGATACCTTTTGGGGACACAAGGATTAGGGATTTGGTACCCTAGACACAACACTTATTTTGAGATTATTGGTTTTTCTGACTCTGATTTTGCAGGATGCAAGGTGGATAGAAAGAGCACCTCTTGAACTTGTCAATTCATTGGACAATCTTTGGTCTCTTGGTCTAGTAGGAAGCAAAATTCTGTTGCACTTTCCACTGCTGAAGCTGAATACATTGCTCTTGGAAGTTGTGTGGCCCAGGTTCTTTGGTTGAAACAACAGGTATTGGATCTAGGATTACATGTATGCACCATCTCAATCTTTTGTGACAACACCAGTGCCATATGCATCTCTAAAAATCCTATTCAACATTCAAGAACTAAACACATTGACATTAGGCATCACTTTATTAGAGATCATGTGACTAAGGGAGACATTGAGTTACACCATGTGACAACTAAAAACCAACTGGCAGACATCTTTACTAAACCACTGGCCTTCAACACTTTCAGTTCTTTAAGGACCAGATTGGGTGTGATTGGCATAAATGCATGAAACCTTTTAGCTAAGTTTTCTTTTACTTTTTTGGTTTCTTTTTTTTTTCTTTTTTCGTATGCTTTATTTTTAGATCATCGCTGATATGGTATTATATTTCTTGTTCTTGTTTTTAACAATCTGTAGTTAATATGTTTTCATCTACTTAATCACTTAGATAATATGAATATTTTGTGATTGTGTCTCTTTCCCTAACTTAGTATTAGTGGCATAGTTTTCTGTTTTAATCAAAAGTCTATCTCAAATCAAAAGATTGTTTTTGAAACTAAGATATTTTCTTAAGCTTGCTTAAGCAAATCTATCTTGTATTTACAATGATTAAAAGTTTTTGTGTCACATCAAGATCCCTCGTTACTCTTATCTTCGATTATTAATCCTGCTTGTGGTAATTCTTCCCTATGTTAGAGAGAGAGCTCCTATTCTCTAATATCTGAGAAGATATATTCACAACTAAGTTTTTTTTAAAGGATTATAAAAGGGAATCTAGCTTGCAAAATAAAAAAAAAATTTGGCCAATGATGCCAACAAAAGAAGCGCAAAGACGCCAAAAATTGAAAAATCTATAAAAATATGCGCAAAGCGCCTCAATATTGACAAGAGGCATAAAATGAGCCCACTCAAAAGCAAGCTACTCTCTCTTTTTATATCTTTTAGAACTTAGAAGTTTTGATTCTCAATAGGCTTGATCTCGATTAATGTTCGATTGTGACAAATCTACCTCATTATTTTTATGGAGATATTTTTCTTACGACAAGTGGTGGGTAGATTCTTTTTCTCATATCCAATTAATTATTTGAGTTAGGTCATTGATTTCAAAAGACGATTCTACCCTAAGAAAACATTTTTCGGCTAAGGGTAAACCATGAATGGATATTCTACTATTTTATGGATTAAATGAGATTGGTAACTCGTTAACTCACAGGTTTTTAAATAAATCACATGGAATACTATATCATTGACGTGCCTTGATTAAAAAAAAAAGAAAAGAAAAGAGGAATCTCTTTTGCTGTGCTTTCTTGTACCTTCCTTTTTGATATATCAAAAGGGGGAGAAGTAATTTATGAGGTTCCTTTCTTTTCATCAATCCTTAATTTTTGCTATTAACTGATTTTCGTAGTGTTTTGCCATCATAAAAAAGGGGGAGATTGTTGCAAATCTATTTTTCATGTCTTATGTTTTGATGATTGACAAACACTGTTTCTCTTGGACAGCTTGTTGCTTCTAACTTTTCAGGAATTGAAGATCGGACGATCAAAAAGGAGCCAAGATCAGGAATGCGTAGGTTTAGGGTTGAGTCAGTCTGTACATTTGTTTTTTACCTTTTGAGTCCACTTGTAATAGTCAAAGAGACTGATGCTATGTAACCCTTCACACACACACTTGAGAGACTTAGAATTTCTGTTTTTACTCATATCGGCCAGAACGATTTCTTGGATCGTCCTGGACGATCAGCTTAAAACAGAAAATCTAATTAAGGATTCTTAATTAAGGCAGCCGACATTAACAGATCATCTTGGACGATACGTGTATCGGCCAGGACGATAAGCTCAAAACAGAAAGAAGTAGCCGCCATAGTCAAGTATGGTATACTGTATTTTTAAATTATCTGCCAGGACGATAATATGATCGGCCTGGACGATATTCACAAATTATGCCATAATTGTTCAGGAAATCAAGGAAGTAATTAAGGATGATTGATACGATCATATCGTCTTGGACGATCGAAGGATCGGCCAGGACGATCTAGTCATAAACCTTAAGTTACTTCAGGACGATCGATATCGGCCAACCCGTATCCAGGGCTATTGTCAGGACAATTTTCCTCTGATTTGAACTGATCGGCCAGAACGATCGTGAGATCGGCCAGGACGATCAAGCCAATTCTCAATCGTCCTGTTTTCCATCCAGGGCGATGCTCTGGCCGATCATCATTGATTTGTACTGATCGGCCAGGCCGATGTCCATATCGGCCTGGACGATATTATCGGCAACTTGCAATTAATGAGCTCTTTTGAAGCTCTTTTATTTAAGAGTTCTTGTTCAATATTTTTAAAGACCTTTGGCTGCTGCCTTGACCTGAGAAGACCTTGAGGAGAGAAAGAGAGAGAGGGGAGAGAGAGGAGAGAGAGAGAGGATCTTGTGAGGGGGAGCTTGTGAGGGGATTCACAAGGGTTGCTTCAAGGATCTCTCTGCGTCATCTTCGTCTAGAGTTTCTTGTCCGTGGAAGGGTCAATAGAGGTAAGGAGTTTTGCTTTTGGTTTTGGTTCTCTGCCAGCTTCAGGAGGAAGCAAAAGGAGATAGGTTCTCTGCCTTGCCGGGGTGGCAAAAAGGAGGTTCTTGTGAGGGTTTCTCCGCCTAGCCGTGGGGGCTAAAGGAGAGTCACGTTTTTGTAGTGCAATAATTGGAGGGTGCCTCCAAGGAGTGGACGTAGGTCGAGTCGACCGAACCACTATAAATTTCTGTGTTCCTTTTCTTGCTTCCGCACTTTTTAATTCCGCATTTATTTTTTGTTGTGTGATTTGGTTTATGCAATTTTCTTTCTTTGTAAAAAGAAGTTTTTAAAATACCAATTCACCCCCCTCTTGGTTAGTTTGGGACTAAGTTCATAGGGCTTAACATCCCCATCGAACTTTCACAAACGACATTGCTTAACTTCATTGGTTTCTTCATAAGTAATGCATAACCTATCCCAAATCTCTTTTCTAGTAGAGCAAGTAGAAACACGCATGTAGTCTTCATATTTTAAAGCATAGAAAAAATAATTCAAACACTTTGCATTAAGTTGAGCTAAATCTCTTTCATCAAAAGTCCATTCAGAAAAAGGCACTTCAGTTTTAATTCCATTAAGTTAACGAGAAGGTGGAGAATATCCTTCTATAATAAGCATCCACATGCGATAATCTGTTGATTGTAAAAAATTAGACATGCGAGTTTTCCAAAAATTGAAAGGTAGATTGTCAAACAAAGGTGGTCGTGTAATAGAATATCCTTCTATTGAATTACGATTCCCAAAGTTAGCCATGGATCAAAATTCAAAAAGTTTTCAAACTCAGTTTTTATGAATCCCGCTTTGATACCACTTGAAAGTTCATTAGGGATGTTAGGCCCTTATGAACTGGTCCAAGGCTAACCAAGAGGGGGGTGAATTTTTTTTTACAAAAAATCTTTAAACCAAAGACCAACAAAGCTCAAACCAAAATCACCACAGGAAAAATAAGTGAAGAAAAATTTGGTGCGAAAGCAAGAAAAAAGAACACAGGCGTTTATGTTGGTTCGGTCAACTCGACCTACGTCCACTCTCCTGAGACGCCCACCGAGTATTGCACTACCAAAGTGAGTCTCCTTTTGCTCTCACAGCAAGACAGAGAAGCCATTATAGAAACCTCCTTTTTGCCACCCCCGACAAGGTAGAGAACCCAACTCCTTTTGCTTCCTCCTAAAGCAGGCAGAGAACCTCGATCAATCACTGAAGCTTACCTCTCCCAACCCTTCCAAGGACAAGAGACTCTAGTGGAAGAAGAAGTGGAATGATGCTTGGATCAACCCTTGTGAATCTCCCTCACAAGCTCCCCCTCACAAGATCCTCTCTCTCTCCCTCTCTCTCTCTCTCTCTCCTCTAGGCTTTTTTAGGTCAAGACAACAGCAAAAGATTATTCAAAATGTTAAACAATAGCCCTTAAATAGAAGAGCTTCAAAATAGCTCATTAATTACAAGTTGCCGACATTATCATCCAAGACGATAGTAATATTGTCCTGTACGATCAGTGCAATTTGAGCCTAATCAGTCGGGACAATCTGGGATGAATAGAAGAAAGTTGTTCTTATCATCCAGGACGATCATGAATCGTCCTATACAATTAGTTCAAATCACACACTATCGACCAGATAATCACTCTAAAAGGAGTATTGAATGATTCCAAAATAGCTTGATCGTCCAGGCCAATCTCACAATCATCCCGGATGATTAGTTCAAATCAGAGGAAAATCATCCAAAGCATTGCCCAGAATTTAAGCTAGCCGATCATGATCGGCCAGACCATCGCCCAAAATTTGTGCTGTCCAATATTAATCATCCAGGAGAAACTAAGTTTTTGTACTGATCATCCCGGCCTATCTTATGATCGTCTAGGACAATATGATCGTATCAATTATCCTTAATTTATTTCCTTAAATACCAGATTAATTTAGGCATAATTATATCAAATCGTCCAAGACGATACAAGATCGTCTTGGCCGATTTCCAAAAATAAAGAATGCTTAAATAGATCATGGCGGCTGATTCTTTCTATTTTAAGCCTATCGCCCTGGCCGATACATGTATCGTCCAGACCGATCGGCTAATGACGGCTGCCTTAACTAAGATGACTGATTAGGGTTTTTGTTTTGATCCCTATCGTCCAGGACGATAATAATATTGTCCAGGATTATGTGAGTAAAAACAAAAATTCTAAGTCAGACAAAAAATCACTCCAGTGTGTGTCTGTAGGGTTACTTAGTATCAGAACACTTCAATGGTTACAATTGACTCAAGAAAGGGAAAAAGAAAATTATAGACTGACTCAGACCTTGTCTACCCAATCTTGAGCTAGTTCTGATTTCTGTCCGATCTTGTTGCCCTGAAATGTCAGTAGAAAAGGCAGTCGTAGAGAAACAAGAGTGTTTGTTAATCATCAAAACATAATTCATGAAAATAGATTTGCAACAGAATTGGATATTAAAAAATTCTTTAACAAAAAGATAAATCTTTCTATATCTTGTAATAGAAACAATTTAAATCAATAATAAAAATATTAATTAGATATTTCACGCAAGCAATAAATCATAGTAAAAAATAAAGTGCAGAACATAATCATAAAGAACACACCAGATTTGTTGTGGTTTGGTCCAACCTAACCTACATCCACTCCTTGGAGGCATCCTCTGAGTATTACACTAATCCTTTAGTGACTCTCTTTTTGCCCCCATAGCTAGATAGAGAAGCCCTTTCAAAATCACTTCCACTTTCCCTGATGCAGTAGAACAGCCGGATCCTTTGACACTAAAGAGATCTTCTTTTTCTCAAAACTTCTCTCAAGATGAACCTTGAATTCAATGGTACTAAGGTGTAAACTTTCTACATCAACCATATGAAACCCCCTCAACACTCCCTTGAGACACCCTCCAAGGATATTCTCCCTTTCAAATTCCTCCCTTTCTCTCTCACTTTCAAGTTCTCTCTTCAAGTTTTCTCCAGAAGAACAAAGACATAATGGATGCCAAAGACACTTACCAAGTGCCTTGATAAAGCTTAAATAAAGGGCTTTAAAAAACCCTAAAAATTTATCTTGGCAACATAGATCATCAAGGATGATCGCAGGTTCATCTTGTATGATGTCCTTAAAAAAAGAGCTTCAGAAAACCCTAAAAACTCAATTTTGGAGTCAAATATTGTCATGGATGATCGCAGGATCGTCAAGTATGATGTGCGAAATTTGACATGATAATCCAAGATGATATCATGATAGTCTTAGATGATCAGTTCAAATTTTTATAGATAATCCTAGATGATTTTGTTGATTGTCCTAGATGATTAGAAGAAAAATTATGGTATTTTGTCTTGGATGATTTAAGAAAATTAAATACATCGATAAAAATTATCTAGTATGACATTTAGATTATCTGGGATGATCTGATTGAACAGTTTAATCATAATTAGTCCCCTAATCACATGATCATTTTAGGCATGATTGGTATTGATCATCCATTATGATCTAGATTGTCCAGGATGATTAGAACAAAATTTGAATCTTAAATTCTTGCCTAAGTTATCATTGGCAGCTATTTTCCATGATCGTAATGAATCATCTTGGACAATTGAAATCATTTAGTATGAATAGTTTAATGAGCTGATAGTCTTGGATGATATAAATCATCTAATATGATTAGTTCAAAACTTGAACATCTAGTTTTGACTCAATCTCACTCCCCCTGAGTGTGTGTGTGCATGGTCACTAAGCAAGCGTACACCCTGATAGGACTTGACTTAAGAAATAAAAAATATTTCACTGAATATTATAAAAATTATTACAATATAACATATTCTACCCAATCTTGAGCCTTGAATCTTTATTTGATGGTGCATGGTATTCTTGAAAAGTTAGCACACAAAAAAAATATATATATATTACAAACATAAGTAGACAATAAGATGTGAACCATAATATTTGTTATCATAAAAAATATAAACTCATAAGCTCGAGTACCAACAACAAAGTTGTTCTTGAAATTTAGATTTTAAAATCTTCAAGTAAAGATCTAATGGCTCAATTTGAAAATAAAAATACTACGGAGGGTTATTCAATAACCCATCCACCATTATTTGAAAACATTCCATTAGTTTTTTAGAAAAAATTTCCTGTCTATATTTTTGCAATCCACTGACTATAGAATTTGATATAAAATTCAAAATAATTATTCAGTTCTATCTTGAGTAGTTAATATTGTTAATTTAATATTCTGTTTATTGAATGGAGTCGTGATGATAGAGAATATGCTAAATTAAGTGCTAAATTTCTGAATTATTTTTTTGTGCTTTTAAATTCGAGGATTATATGAGAGTATCTACCTTTACTTTGAGAAAAGAAATATGGGATAGATTCTGCATCACGTATGAGGGAACTAGTGAAGTTAAACAATCTAGGCTAAATATTCTACTACAAAACTATCAACTTTTTGCATTCAAACCTAGTAAGTCTATATATAAAATGTACACTAGGTTCACCCATATAGTGGCATCCTTGCATGCATTAGGTAGATAAATTTTAAATTAAAAAAACTAATAAGATTTTATATTGCCTACCTAGTGCTTATAATGTTAAAGTCACTGTAATATCAAAAAAGGATTTAAATGTATATTCAATTAACAACTTACTTGGGTCACTCATTGCCTATGAGTAAAAAGTGAGTCAAAGGCTACTTGATGCAGGTGAGAAGTTGAAGGAGAAGATTGTAGCTTTGAAAGTAAATGACTGAGAAAATGATAGTTTGGTAGCAGAGGATGACGATGACATTACGTTAATAATCCTTCAGTTCAAAATTTTATTAAAGAGAAAGCAAAAACATCATGAACAACAAAAAAAATTTTAAAGCATCATCTGACATGATATATTTTTATTGCAAGAAACCAGGACATCTTCAAAAGACTACCCCAACCTGGACTCATCCAATCAAGGAGAAGGGTGAAGAGAAGTCAATATTTAGGAAGGTAAGCAAATGTCATAGAAGTCATTTTTGGCTGACTCCTCCTCAGAACAAGAAGCAGAGGAGGAGGTAACAAACTTGTGTCTCATGGATAATGATAATCTAGATTAGTTAAATTAAGATGAGGTATATTAGTTATCTTACGATGAATTATTTATTATTTCAAAAAATATTCATGATTCATATAAGTTGTAAAAGAAGTATGCTAATTTGAATACAAATTTAACCACCTTGTAAAAAGGACATAATTATTTGATAGTTCAATATTCTTATTTAAATAGCAATCATATGTCTTTACTCAATAAATTTGAAGCATTAAATAAGTAGCATACTGATTTATCTAATGTATATGATTCCTTGAAAGCAAAACATATTGAGTTTGAAGTCTCATTTAAATAATTAGAGGCATGTGCATCTTAACAAGACGATAGTGAACATGCATTAAAAATAGAGGTGGCTAGCCTAGAAAATGCAAATCAATTCTTAAAAGCAAAAATACATGCATCACAACAAAAAAGAACACCACACACTTTAACATAATAGCATAACCCTGCATCCGTGCATGTATCATATAACCCTAAGAAAAAGCATATTCCCCCCATCAAAGACTAGTAAATCTATTCCCAGGGGTAAAGTTTCATTCTTGTGGCAAGCTAAGTAACCAATGGACACATCTAGTGTGGAGGAAAAATTACTTGTATCACAATATGTCATGCATACATCTCATTCATCAAATCATAAGTTGGAACCCAAACTCACTTGGATTCCAAAATATAATATTTCATTGACTTTGTAGGAGTGCTCTCACAAAAGACTCAGATAGAGCATGTAGTATTAGGGCAATGGACGCACAAGGCATATGATGGAAGATTTGAAGCAGTTTATCATGTTGGAGGCCAGGTCCAAAGTTAATGTCACACTAGGAGATAGTACACTCATAAAGTGATTGGCTCATGTATAATTAGCAACTTTAAGAATTTTATAAAAAAATGTCTTATTAGTAGATGGTTTAAAGCATAATTTACTTAGCATTAGTCAGCATGTGATAAGATTTTTGATATTAAATGTTTATCAGTAAAATGCATGATTAGCTTGAATGGTAGATTAATCTTAAAAGTGAAAAGAGTAATAAATGTTTATATTCTTGATTTAAATTGCATGAAATATTATATTTCCTATGTTTTAAAACTATTATTGATGAATCCTTGCTATTGAATAGGATACTATGTCATGCAAGCATTAAGATCCTTATGAATATTGCCCAAAAAGATCTAGTTAGAGGCATACCCAAGTTAGATTTCACTATGGACAACTTATGTGATGCTTGCTAATGAGGAAAATGTATTAATTCTTCATTTCATTCAATCAAGGACGTCAACACCTATATGCCACTAGAAATTAATTATATGTACCTATTTGGACCCATTAGTACATCAAGCCTAAGAGGGAAATCATATGGATTTGTAGTTATTGATGACTATTCTAGATTCAACTAGGTTAAATTCTTAACACAAAATAGTGAATCTTTTGAGGAGTTTAAAACCTTCTCTACTTTGATACAAAAAGAAAATTAGGATTTGAAATTTTGACCATTCATAATTATCAAGGTGGAGAGTTTAAAAATGATAAATTTGAATTCTTTTGTCAAGAGATAGGAATAAGGCATAACTTCTTTGCCTCTAACACCCCTCAACAAAATGGAATAACTGAAAGAAAGAATAAAAATTTAGTAGAAGCTACTAGGGCCATGTTAGCTGAATATTCTCTTCTAGAAAGTTTTGTCCAGAAGTAAAAAATACAGCTTGTTATATTTTAAATAGGGTGAATGTTAGATCCATGTTAAATAAGATACCTTATGAGCCCCTTAAGGGTAGGACACCCAACCTTTCCCACTTGCATGTCTTTGGGTTTAAATGTTTTAGATTAATGGAAAATTACCTCTAAAAAAATTTGATCCCAAATCTAATGGAGTCTTCTTTGGTTAATCATGTGTAGTTCAGGCCTATAGAATTTTTTAATAAAAGGACCTTTGTAGTAGACGAATCTAACAATGTTGTTTTTAACAAGTATCTCTGTGTTGAATAAACAAAATGACCTTGAAGCGTCTTCATCATAAGATATGAATTAGATTGTTAACAAGTTTGGTACTGTGAATAGTAAGGAAAGTTCTACTGTTAAGAATGTTATGGATGATCTATTAGGTGTTTGTTAAAATGCTAAAGGAGATGTTTGTGAAGGAAAATCATCATGTCATAACATCCGGTAATCCTTGGACTGGACGTCCAAACATTAGGATTAATTTAACAAAAGATGATTCAATTTTATGAGATTATGGAATAGACATTAAACTACATGAAATAAGTGTGAAAGCCAATTATGAGAAACTACAATTTTTATACTAGTGAAGGTGTTTGGAAAGAATATTCCAGTTCTAGTCATTGCTGTGGAATTATGGGTGCAATATGGGAAGTGCCACCTATCTATTCTAGGGTTAGGCTGGGTGTTATGTTCATTTTTTTCTTCCAAAACAATGGTGAATATATTATGAGGTTGTCCATGGTTTGTGAGTGGGCATAGATAAGTGGACTCCATATTTTTCTACAATAGTTTTAAATGGATTAACATCTCCTATCTAGGCGAGGATGCCGCATTTACTACTTTATTATTGGGATGAGATTAATATATCAAGGAATGCTTCTTTAGTTTGAACACCTCTATTCATAGATGGTAATATTTTTTAATTTTATATTTTTTTAGGGAAAACCCACAGAAGGGCATACGCGTTAATTAAAAAAAGGAGTTATAAGGTCCTTATGGTGGACTTTTAGCTCACTAATCCTCAGAATAGCTACAACAAAAATCAAAATAAATCCTACGAGCTGATGGTCCCCACTGTTAAGATATACAAATTAACCTAGTAACAATCTAGGGTTGCTAGAAGGCAACACCCAAAAAAGGAAGACAAAAACATTGGAGATCAACACCCTCTTCTTGAAAAAAATTTAAATAACATCCATAGAAGCCTTGTTCCACTAAACTTGCATCCTAAGATAATTGAAAATGATGATCCATAATATCAAAAGAAAAAAGAACACAGGAATATTGTAATAAGTTAACATATGAAACTAGTTCAAGCCCCAATAAAAAAGGAACAAGATGGTCTTAACATTAACAGTGAAAAAAACCTTTTTACTCCCTTTCAAAGCAACTGCATTAGAAAAAAATAAGCACTAACATCTGTAGCAATTTTGATAGTATTCAGGCAAACTGTGCTTGAAGAGAATCACATTACAAACATTTAACATATACATAACCACAATACAGAGGCAAAACCATCTAAGCAACCACTTAAGAATGTAATGCTACCAGGTCCAATAGACCAGCCAAATTTAAAGCCAGTCAAGATAAGACTGCAAGAACCAAAACATAGCTCTGGAAAAAATTGAAGTCACTGCAGTTTATCCACCTAGTTAAAAATTGGGTACTCAACAGAACATTCCAACCAGACAAAGTAGCTCAGAGCAAAATGAGATGGTCCATATTAATACTCAAAATAATAACCATAATACCAAAAACCATCCAGTAGTATTAATCGACTAAGAATAAAAAAGATCATTCTTTGAGTGAAACACACCAGCTATCATCTAAACCCAATTATAACTGAAAAACCCAAAACTGACAAAGCAACAAAAAAAAAAAAAGAAGAAAAAGAAGCACTTATCTACTTCTGGCATACGATAAACCCAAATGATCAAGCCGAGATATGCCAACAATATTGATAGGGTAATTAGATCCCCTAAACTCCATAAAATCTAGCTGATTGCAACCAAAATTAGCTAAAACATCAGCAGCAGAATTGGCTTCTCTATAAATGTGAGTGATAGAAAAATTAATACCCACAAGGCATTATTTATAGCCCTTATGGTATAAAAATAATAGGGTTTAGTATTAACTTTACCAATAATGTAATGCATGACCACCATAGCATCCACTTTAATCCAAAGATTAACAATCCCTAAAGAGGAACATAATTTCACACCATAACTTAAAGCATGAAGCTCTGCCAAAATGGCATTACTAGCAATCGACGAGCCATCAAAAGCAACAAGAACTTGGCCATTATGATAATGAATCAACCCACCATAGCCCGCTTTACTCAATTTAAAAGACCCATTCACATTAAGTTTAAAGAACCCATTAGGAGGCTTAATCCATTTAACAATAGTATCTTTTCAAAAATTAACAGTGTACATAAAATTGATACCAAAAATCTAAGCAAGAGGATGGCAATCGATAAAAGATGAACTATTAATCTAGTTTGCCAAATATAGTTATTTAATATTATCTTTAACCTTGATGATAATGATATTAGCATTCATATGTATGTTCTCATGCTTTAAATTATTCCTACTCTTCTAAAAAAACCAACAAATAATAAAAGTTAAAATGTTACGGATATGGTTCTTCGGAAAAATAATCCAATCTTTAAAAATATTTTTAATATTTTTGTAATCTTTACAGATAAGGGTATTAAAGACATTTTCAAAATGAATCCAAACTTTTAGAGCTATAGACCCATTAGCAAAAATGTGATTTAAAGTTTCCAAGTGATAACAACACAAACAATGAAAAAACCCTTCTTGCTAAGAATAATACCAACAGATATATAATTATTGAATATTCTCCAAATAAGAATAGAGAAGGAAATGGGAATACCTTTCTGCCAAATAGTAGACAAAATATGATTTTTAGGTTTAGCATCCCTAACATCATGCCAAACATCCTTGAAAGAAAAACTTCCATCATTGGATTTGTTAAAAAGAATATAATCACTCTTATCAAGTTGGAGGGGGATTTTCAAAATTAGAGAAATGAGAAAACCAGGAACATGATCCACAAGGCAATGAACATTCCAACGGCCATTAAAAATAAGATCTAAAACTTTAGAAGTACTAATAGAGTGAGTATTAAGTAAATTATCAATGAAAGTAGAACCTAACCAATTGTCTTACCAAAAGAAAATGTCACCTAAACCCAAACCCCATTCAATGAAGCTTTCAGCATCCCATTTAGTGGAACACATTCTCTTCTAATTAAAGGAATTTCCCTTTTTGAAGTAGCAGCTAAGAGGATGCTTGCCCATGCAATATTTTAGATTCATAAACTTGGCCTATAAGTTAATATTGGATCTAAATTTGAACCACATCTTATAAGAGAAAGCACGAGCCATATCAATCAAAGTTCTTAAGACAAAGTTTATTTTCATGTTGGATGCCAGAACAATTATCCCAAGAAGCCCAAATAATAGCAGATTTACCCTCTTTACTACCCTAAAGAAATTTGTTGAAAGTTTTTTCCATCCTACTACAAACAGTCATAGTATGATATAAAGTATGAAAAAGATAGATAGGAATAGAACTCAAAACTCTTTTGATAAGCATAAGTTTACCAAAAAAAGAAAGAAAATTAAAAGCCCAAGTAGTCATTTTTTATTGAATATTAAAAAAAATGTTCCCAAATAAATGAGACCTGTTCTTACCCTTGACAAGCGGAGTCCCTAAATATTTAAGGGGGAGATGCTTGTGCACGAGACCATAGCCATGTTGGATAGCATTGATTCTTTGATGAGAAATAGTCTTAGCAGTAATAAAGCAGCTTTTACTATGGTTAACCATTAACCCACTAGAATTTTGAAAAGGACTAAGAAAATTAAACAAAATATTAAGCATTTTTCTAGAACTGTTAGTAAATATGATAAGATCATCAGCAAAACTTATGTGGGAAATAGGGAAAGCATCTATAGAACGATAATGTAATGAAGGATATTTTCTGAATAAACCATTTAAGCCTCTATAGAAAAATTCCATAGCCAAAATAAACAAAGTCAGAGACAGAGGATCTCCTTTCCTTAGACCATGAGAAGAACAAAAAAAAACCTTGACTTTTCCCATTGATAATGATAGAGAAATAACATTGCTCAATATTGTTTTTAATGAGTTTAAGAAACTTATTATTGAAGCCAAATTTTTTAAGCATCATGTAAATGAAAGTCCAATTAATATTATGATATGCTTTGGTTATGTCAATTTTGAAAATAGCATTACCACCAGAAAGAAGCAAACGAAGGAGGTATTTTGGAAGAAGAATGTTGGTTGTTAAAAGTAAAGGTGGGCAAACTCAACTCAACACTTGCTCGATTGGATACATGGTGGAGGCAAAGGGCTAAGGTGAAGTGGATATTGGAGGGGGATCGTAATTCAAAATTCTTCCAAACCTTTGCTTCTACAAGAAGGAATGCAAACTACATTGCAAAAATAAAAAATGAGAATGGAGAAATAGTGGAGGATCAACATCAAATAAAGGAGGTTATGGTTCAGTTTTTAATAGATAAATGGAAAAATAGGAATTGTATGCATGAAAATTGGCCTAGCCCGTGGAAATTTCTCAATGATGGAGATAGGGGAATGTTGAACAAAGCATTCACGATTGAGGAGATGGAACCAATAATTAAGGAAAGAGGAAACAACATCTCTCTAGGTAATGATGGTATTACATTTTCTTTCATCAAAGCTTACTGGGAGATAATTAAATTGATTTGTGGAATGCCATCAACTATTTTTTTTAGTCATCGGATATGGACTCAAATTGGAAAGAAACAATTATTGTTCTTATTCCAAAAGTTAGCAACCCATTGGCACCTTCAAATTTTAGACCTATAAGCTTATGTAACACTGTTTATAAATTGGCAGCAAAAGTTCTTATGAACAAGATGTCTTTTATCATCCCTAAATTGATTTATGAAGAGCAAGCAAATTTCTTGAAAGGAAATTCCTTATCAGATCATGTATTGATAGCATAAGAGATAATGCATAAATTTAGGTATTCTCAATGATCTAAAGGTTTTGTTTCTTTAAAAATTGACATGGAGCAGGCTTATGATTTGATGGAATGGCCAACCTTGGAGAAAGCTTTGGATTATTTTAGATTTCCTTCTAAATTTTCTAATCTAATTTTGGAGTGTGTAGAAGATTCAAAATTCTCTATCTTGATCAATGGCAATATGTCTAATAGGATAAGTGGTAGAAGTGGCTTCTGACAAGGATGTCCCTTATCCCCATTTCTATTTATTCTATGTGCTCAATTATTATCCAATGCTTTTAGACAAAGAGGAGACTCCATTGGAGTTTGGTTGTGTTCAAATTGACCTAGGATTTCCCATTTGTTGTATGCAGATGATGTAATCATTTTCTTCGAAGCCAACTTGAAGGTAATCATGTAGATAAAAGCAATTTTGGAAAATTTTTGTAGATGGTCGGATCAAAGGATTAATACCAACAAATCTTGTATGATGTTGGGTAAAACTGTTAGTAGAAGAAGGAAGAAGTCAATTTCTTGGATTATGGGGTTCAAAACAGTCAAGGAGCTGTCATACCTTGGAGTTAAATTAGCATTGAGAAGGCTAGTTTAGAAGACTTTCAATTTATTGTTGACAAGGCATTAAGGATGAAAAATATATGGGGAGGAAAATTTATATACTTAGCAGGTAAGATTTTGTTAGCAAAATTGGTTTTGCTATCTTACACTATCTTTAATTGTACAAATTCTTTGGTTCCTAAGAGTGTGCTGGATGAGGTAGACAAGATATGTAGAAGCTTTATTTGGAACAAGTCCAATAGAAGACATTTGATACATTATGTTAATTGGAATGTTATGTGTTCGCCACTGAAATGGGGAGGTAGAGCTCTTCACTCTTATTCAAGTAAAGTGGGACCGTTGAGAGCCAAGATAGCATGGAAGTATGTGAAAGAGAAAGACTCATTGCTGCATAAAGTGTTCTACCCAAAATATGGAGACTTATTGATGAATGACACTATGAGGAGGACGGGTTAGCCTGCTTGGAAGATCATTATGGATGGAAGTAAATCATTAAGGCCTTTACTTAGATGGTATATTGCAAATGGAGAGGCTATTGATGTATTCAAGGACACTTGGATATTGGATAAAAACATTAGCAAATTGCCTACTTTTGTTATCTCACATGACAATAGTAGCTTCTCGGTGGCTAACTTTATTGCTAATGGTAGATGGAATGTGGATGTATTAAGAAAGTATATGGGAAAAGAGCTTGTAAATTTAATCTCTCAAATGAACATTTTCTTTGGAACGGATGAAGATAAGATGGAGCTACTATATCAAAAAACTGGGAAATCCATTTCTTCTATGGTGTTTGAAGCATCTATTTTGCATGCTGCACCAAAGCAGTTCTGGAGCTGGTTAAACAAAAGTAATTTGAACCCAAGGTGGAGGCACGTTAGTGGAGAATCTTTAACAATGGCCTTCCTACCTTTCAATTTATAGTGTATAGAAAATTACAAAGGGAAAGAAATTATCCGAGAAGCTATAATGAAATGGAAGATGGAGATCAAGTTGTTGTAAGATGTGCAAAGCTAAAATAAGTTTTAAATCATCTTTGAAAGTGGGGGTTTGAAGTATCGGTAATTGTCTCTTTGATGGAATGCTGTAATTGGTTGTCTAGACAAAGTTCTTTTATGGCTAATTTGTATTGTAATGTGGTGTTCTTTACGTGGAAGTTAAGAAAAAAGCTGATTCATAGTGGGAGTAAAGATAACTTATTAATTATTGGTTATAATGCAGTGAGTTATACTTCTATATTTTCTTATGGCATTGGTAAAAACTAGGTATATGGGATGCTAATCAGTCTACTAGGCTGTCCAACTTACGTTGGTATCCTTCTCCACCCAATTGGATAAAGGTTAATGTGGATGCGACTTTACTACCTTCTTATAAAGCTGGAATTGGAGGGGTGTTTTGTGATCAAAAAGGTAGATTCCTCCTGGCTTTTGGATAACTAGATGTTCATTGGGACATATCTATATTGGAGCTTTTTGCTACTCAATCAATCAAGGATGTCATCAAAGATTGGATGTTTAAATACAAGGGGATTATGATTGAATGTGACAGTGTTAACATTATCAAGGTTTTGCAAAATGCTAAAACAAGTGGTGACTCGAGGTACGGAGATGTTCATTTTATTAAAGGGTTCAACCATGTTATTTTTAATTGTATAGATAGAAGGTGTAATAAGTTAGCAAATTTATGTGCTAACTATGATATTTTTAGTGCTTTTATTTGGGATGATATTAGTGTGAATAAGGTTCCTCCTTTTATGTCATTGTTAAATGAGGAATCTAATGTTTTAAGTCCATAGTTTGTATTCCTTTCCTAGTTTTCAATGCAATTTGCAGTATTTTCTTCAAAAGAAGAAGAAGAAGAAATGTTAGCTTCCAAGTCATGAACTAATTTATGGGCAAGCAGAATATTATCAAATATAGAACAACATTTAAAGCTAATCTGCCCATAATCAGTTTAGAAAAAGAAAGAGCAAAGGCAAATTGGACAAAAATCACTCAAAAAATTAGTTACGTCATTTTTTAGGAATAAGAACAATAGAAGTAGTAGTAAAAAATTTAGGATAAGTAGAACCCTTGAAAAAATCAATAGCAATATTCACTAAATCCTCTTTCATAATATGCCAAGACTTTTGGCAGAATTTAGTAGTAAACCTATATGGGCCAACCATAGAGTTAGTGTTCATCTCTTTAATGGTAAGACAAATATCATCCTCAGAAGGAATTTTAGTTAACATATGGTTTTCCTCCTCAGTAACAACAAAATTAATAAAAGAAAGTCCTAATCCATATTCGAAGAGAAGTTTTTATTAAACACATTTTTAAAATAATCAATACCTGAATCATTAATTAAAGTAGGATCTTGAAAAGAAGAACCAGTGGGAGTAGAGATTTTATGAATATGACTAGTGTCTTTCTTATGCTTAGCAATATTGTGAAAGAACTTGTTATTTCTATACCCCTCAATAAGAAATTTTGAAAATTTGTCTTAAGTTCTTGATATGATGAAGCGTTGGGGGATTAATTTATCAAAATTTTGCAATTTGTGAAAAACTGAAAGAAGGAGCTGAGTTTAACCCTGGTATTACTAGAATTTATATTGCTACTATTTTCCAAAATTGGAAATCCATGAATCAGATTAATCATGGTAAAACTGCACCTATTGCTTCTATTATTACAACTAAAATTCTATCATCTTTTTCATTTTCTCACTTGTTTCCAATTGGTAAAAACTGGGATATCAATCAACAAGAGCTTTCAAATGCTTGGTGTCCCCCACCTAAAGATTGGATTAAGTCTAATGTAGATGCTGCTTTGATGATTTCAAATATTGCAGGAATAGCTAGTGTATTGAGGGATTCTTAAGGCAGAATTCTGTGTGCATATGGGAAGCATGTAGTTCATTTGGATATTGCATATTTGGAATTGGTATCTATTCTTACTTTTAAAAAAAATTTAATGGATTGGATGATGGACAACATTGGAATTATCATTGAAGGAGATAATGAGAATAATATTAAATTGTTTCAGAATTTAATGAAGATATCTCTGCATATGAAGAATAAAAATCATAGTTTGGATCTTATTTCTCTAGAATTGTTTAGAAATGTTATTTTTCATTTTATTCCTAGAACATGTAATAATAAGGCTGATTTTTGTTCACATCATGCCATATTGGGAGATTTTTATTGGGACCTTTTTTTGGGTAGTGAACTTCCATCAACCTTTGTTCAGTTGATAAGGAAGGATTGTGATAGGGTTTTATTTTTGTTGTTGTTTATATTTTTCTCTTTTTTCTTGATTCATGAAATTTTTAAATCTTCAAAAAAAAACATGAAGTTTTGAAGAAGCCTTTTGTTTCCAATAAGCTTCTTCATGATCCCGAAGTTTAAATAAGATGTCTTTGGTCGTCTTCAAGTAAGAAATATTCTCATTAGAAGGGTCATTCATATACTTATTGTCATCATCACTAACATGGCTTTCAGCCTTAAAAATATTGGAGAATAAATTTTTGAAAATATTTATGTTCCACCAATTAAGTTTAAATTTGAGCATCTTAAGCATAATCCATAATCTAGTCATGCGAGCAATGTTATCAGAAGGATCCCAAGGAGCATGCCAATTCTCCTTTGTAATATCAAAAAAAGTATCATGGAGAGTCCACATGTTTTGAAATCTAAAAGGAGAAGGACTACTATTATAATTCAAATTAATGTTCAAAAGCATGTGGGAATGATCTGATAAAGTCCTAGAAAGATGTTCAATGTGAGTATTATTAAACTTAGAAATCCAATAATTATTAAAAATAATGCAGTCAAGCTATTGCCATATAGTTCCTTGATTCCACATAAAGGCATTCATAATAAAACCAATATCATGCAAATTAGAAGATGAAATCATATAATTAAATTCTTCAATAGCATTGAAGTTAGGAGCACTACCACCAATCCTCTCAAAGGCAATAGAAAAAGTGTTATAATCACCACCCACTAACCAAGGTTCCACAATGTTGGAGGCAAGATCAACAATTTGACTCTATAAAATTCTCCTTTCAACCTTGGAACAAGAGGCATAAACGAAGGAGGAAAGACAAGAAAATTGAAGAAAATAGATGTTAGTGTGCACAATTTGAGGGAAGTTATGCATAATTGTCAAATTAACCCACCTTTTCCAAAACAATCCAAATCTTATTGGAATAATTACTAAAGCAATAATAAAAACCCAAATAAAACCTAATAGAATCGAACTTAGAAGAAGAAATCAAAAGGTTAAAGTAAAACCAAAACTTTAGTATTATGAATCCTACATAAATTTTTAATTCTATCCCAAGAAGGAAAATTCCTCACACCCTTTATTTTCCAAATAAAGGCTTTAACCATTGGAGAAGGGTGTAATAGAAGCACGAGTAACCCTAGATGCTTGACCATCCTTAGGTTTAAATGATTTACTCTTCTTCTTACCAACTTTGGTAAAGTCATCCTCTTCATTGTTGGCAATCTGGTTTTGGTTAGGGGATAGCAATGAAACAACCAAATTACTCTCAGACTTTCCTAATTTTGTAGCAACCTTCGTCGACAATATTTCTCCTTCTTCTAGCATATTATCCTTCATACCTATTTCCTTCTCGAATTGCTTCCCATTAATATGTGTTAATGCACATTGATTTTGGCTCACATCTTTGTCATTTTCTTCTAGTTGTAGACCAACATCCTTTTCAACATATTATGCCCCTTTTCCCTTAAAGAAGCTAGAATCATTTTCATCCATTTGAAGCATAGTATCAGTCCCATTAGTATTAGCTCCCAAATCAACAATAGGATTATCTTATGATATAGTTCCACTAATACCAATATTTTATTTAACAAAATTAGGATTATCTTCTGGTAAAGTTCCACTGATATCCCCAATTGCCACATTGCTATTGCTAATTTGTAACTGTGTTGTGCCATCCAACTCATTGGATTCCTTCAAAGTATAAGGAGCCACCTCAAGAACTTCTTTGTTTCCTTTCTTTTAGTTAGTGTGAACTACAAAACATTCTTTGATTGAATGTCCATGGACTTTATAATGCGAACAAAAATCTAGAATATTTTTAAAATCCACCTTTTGCATATAGCCAGAATTCTCTGACCATGGGCCATACCTCTTTAGGATGTTTTTTAGTGATATCCAATTCAATAAGAATCCTAGCTACTGATGGCCGTGACCTAGTCGTAGCAGCTTGAACGGTTTGAAGAGCACTACCAAAAATGGATCCTAAAGCATACAACACATGCGACTTGAAGAAATGCAACCTCAAATTAGGAAAATAAATTGAATTGGGTACTATAGGAGACTCCTCTTTTATATCAAAAAAATGAGTCCACTTAAGTAAGCACATTTGACTATTATTTATGTAATAAGAACACATAGTAAAAATTCAACTTTAGTTTAAATCATTAGAAGGTTGGATAGCAACATGCCTACCATTCAACAATCCAATGGAAAATACACCGGAGAGTTTCAAGTTACCAAAATAAAAGCCTTAATGGAATCAAGGTTAGGTCATTTTAAAGAAAACTTCCTAACTAACATAAATTGAAAAGGTGAAGCTAATTTAAGAACATCTTCATCAGAGATCATCAATGCCAGAACACCCTTTACAAAAGATTTCATAAAAGAAAAACTAGTATCATTTGAGTTAGCATCACTCGTTAAAACATCTTGAAACAACCAAGATTTAGTTTTAGAAATGTCACTAGAATCATCAAAAATGTAAATCTTAACTTCAAACTTGGCAGTAGGAAGTAGTCCCAAAGAAGAGGGAATGGAGGACGACGGAGCATTCACCATCCAAAATACAAAAAGGCCTGAGGCCTTAGGATAAAAAAGATGACGCAAGGCCATTAAATTCAATTATGAGTAAAGAAACAACAAGATCAAACAAGGAGGCTTACAGGAAAAAAACCCTAGAAACTCGATCACTAGAAGCTAAACGTGATGAGGAGAGAGAATGTAGACGTTATAATGATTATAAATGTGATTGATAGTAATATGTTCTAGTGGGGAAGAAGAGAGTATGCAAGGGTATGTGTAAGTGTTGCATTAGACAACAAACATCATTTGGTTGTTTGGATGGAAGGAAGTGATGGAATTTTTTACAAAAACATCATTTGGTATGAGAAGATTTCAACATTTTGTTTCAAGTGTGGTAAAATTGGTCATATAATCAATGAGTGCATTTTGGAGAAGAATTCAATTTCTAATGAATGTTTAGTGAATTCAACTTCAGAAGGTGTTAATGTTTAGAAGCCTAAGCCAATGGTAGGTAACAAAGGGTCTGAGTATGGTCCTGGGATACATGTTAACTATAGAAGAAGAAGTAAATTTTCTACTAAGTTCAGAGGTGTTAAGAAGAAAGCTGCTCCGGTTTATTTCAAGAAAGTTCAGCAAAGAGTTATGAGTGGAGCTAGGTTGGAAATGAAAGATAGCGCTGTTGAAATTATTGATGCCTTGCCGGTGATTAATAAGGAAGAACAAATAATTGCATAATAGTCAAATGAAGATGCTATTAAAGATTTGAAGTGTGTTGATTATGTTCGTGAGATATCAAAAGATCAATTGATGGAGAGTCTTAACCAAGCTGTCATTAGAAAGGATTCATTTATTCAAAATCTCTCTATTCCAATAGATTTTAATCTGGTTATTCCAATAGGTGTGGATATGTTTAAGCTAGTAGACATAGATAATGTTGATGAGAGGTTGAAGACTAAGGTGGATCTTGTGATTCTACTTTGAATGATAGAGAAAATGGGGAATTGGTTGATGAGGGGAGGTATGTGTTGATTCACCTGATAAGGTTGGGGGGGGGGGGGGGGTGGTCACTTCAAATGTGGCCAAGTTTAAATTACAAAAAGAACTTAGATCGTTGGGTAATGTTAGCTTACTGTCTTAGAGTAGAAAGAGTGGCTTGGTGAAGAAGAAGGTTAGAAGACTAATCCCACTTTTAATCTTAAATGACTTCCATTATATTTTGTAATTGTCGAGGGGCTAAGAAGAGTGAAGCCTCTCGATACTTGAAGCATATTGTGAAAGATTATAATTCTCTTTTTGTTGGCCTGATTGAAACTAAAATTTCTTTTATATATGGTCTTAAATTTAAGAGATTTATTGGAGATTAGTGGGATTTTTTCCTTTTTCCTATAGATGGGTTATCTGGTGGTATCATGATTTGTTGGAGGTAAGATATTGCCTCCTTTTTAGTTTTTGAAGCATTTCCTCAAGTAGTTATTGGTGAACTTAATATTGATAATAGAGGTGTGTGGTTGGTAGCCATAGTTTTTGGGAGAAGGGATTGTTACAAGAGAAGAAGCTTATGGAGTAGCTTGGAGTCACTTTGAAGTAGAAATATTCCAACAGTTTTAGGAGGTAACTTCAATTGTATTTTATCTCAAGATGATAAAAGAGGAGGTAAGTAGTTTGTTCTTTCTTAAGGGCCTCAAGATATATACTCGTTTATGAGAAATTGTGATTTTCTTGAGGTAGGAATTGTTGGTCCAAAATCCACTTGGTGTAACAGTAAATGTGGTATATGGAGCTAGAATTTTAGAAAGATCAGATAAGTGTATCCTAAATTCTACTGTAGTAAATTATTTGAAGTTGGCGGTAGTGAGACATTTGGTTAGAGTGGCTTCGGACCCTTTTCCTATTATTTTTAAAAACCCTTCTTCTGGCTTTCGAAAGAGAAGAACAATGACATTTGAAGATGTAAGGGTAACATATACTGCTTCTTATTCAATTGTTTCTCATTCCTGGAAGAAACCTATTCAGGGAGATGTTGCGAAAATTTTGAATAAAAAGTTTAAAAGATCTTTAAAGGCTTTATTCTTTTAGAGTAAAGCTAAACACAAAAACTTGTTTGATTTGAAGGAGAATCTTAAAAATAAATTATGGAATTACACGAAGAAGAAGCTAATGATGGAGGACTTTTAGATTAGAGAGTGTTTTTGTTGAAATCCAAGGTTAATGAACTCAATTGTACCCTTTTTTTTGAAGAAATGCAAATAATGCATTAAAATGAAAGAAAAGATAACCTAATACAAACCAGGGAAAAGAAACTAATTGTTCCTCAACATGAAAAAGGAACATTATTGAAAACAAAGTTGTTGATTTAAACTTATTATAATTGAAATGAAACCCACTATTTCCTATTTTAAAACCGTTGAGATGCTGGGGATACCAAAGTTTTAAACAGCCCGAGGGTTGGTTAGTATCCCAGAGTTTCCATCTAGTTAAAGAATAGGACTTAGTATCGATCCCATAAGCAATTTGAATAGGTTTAAAAACCAAACAACAAACTAAAATAAAAAAGAAGTAACAAAAGCTAAAAAAGAAAATACAACTTATTAATGACTTCCAAAAATCACCTAAGAATATCACTGATAGATATTCCATAAGCTTTTCCCAACTTCCAAAGTCAAAATTCAAAGATATTATTAAGACAAACTCTTTAATGATTTGATTCATCTTCAAGTATCTTTCCACTTTGTTGCTAGCAAAGAGAAAAGTAGCTTGCATATTAACGAGATAATAGAGACGAAGAACCTTTCATACCATTCTTCACTTTAAGCTCAGCCAAACTTCTTCTAGGTAGATCTTTCGTTGGTCTGAAGGCATGAAGTTCTTTGAATAATATGTGTTTAGAGCCAGAAGAATCACTCTTCTTATCAAAAAAACTTTTTCCTTTCTTAAGAATAGTTTTTCTAAAATTCAAGCTAATTGTAGACGAATAAGAATTATCTCTCAAACCGTTAATACTATCTTCTATTTCAAAAAATTTAGCTGAATTATGAGTAGGAGAAACAACCACTTTGGACTAATCCGCTAAAACAGTTGAAGGAGATAAAACATCCAATTCTGTTACAGAATTAATAGCACACATTTCTCTCCCCTGTATATCTAAAATTTTGAATTCAAAGTCTGAATTGTTAGCTCCCATCGATTCAACAACAGAAGATGGTTAGGTAGAAACAGCTTCCAAGGTGGCTACCTTAAATCCATCCACATTTATAGCAATTTTGGATTCAGAATTTGAATTTGAATATTTTTTGAATTCATTTCCTGATTCATAAGCTCCCAATAGATCATTTTCAATAATAGGTACATTACATCCATCCCCCAATGGATCAGCCACCAAAATGGGGATTTTAGAGTTCAAATTCTGAACGGCATGAACTGGCTCCAAGATCAAATATGAAGATTTATTAGACTCCTTATCTTCTTCCAGGATTTGGGGGATTTGAAATTCCAAATTTTCAGCAATTAATGGATGATTCACGAAAGAACTTGATACATGTTTAACAGTATTTTCATCTCTTTCATTGATTTTAGCATCTTCTCGAGCTGTCAATGGATAAAACAGAAATTCTGAACTAGCACTAGCATCTTCTTCTTCTCCTACGAAGACTGCATTTTTGAAACAAACATTATCCAATTTTTCCTTGGCAGAAAAAAACTTGAAATTAACTTGCTTTTTCTCAGGATTTTTCCTTTTTTTTTTGTTTTTGTACTTCACATGCATCCAAGGCCCATATGGATTATCTTCAATTTGAAATGAATTGAAAGACACATATTTAACATGAGATGTATTTGGACAAACAGAATCCATATGTCTAATTCTCCCACATTTGTAACAAAATGATGATAGATTTTCATATTGAAACTTTTGAATAAACTCAATTGTACCCTTGGTTGTCTTAGAACCTGGTGGAAACATAGAGCAAAAGTGCAATGGATGGAGGATGGTGACACAAATTAAAAGTTCTTTCATGCTTATGCAAGGACTAGAAGAAATGGAAATTGGATCAATCAAGTGAAAGATAGGAATGGTGTGTTGATAGAAGACTACACAAATTAAAAGTTCTTTTATCCAAACATCTTCTTTGATTTCTTTAAAAATAAATGGAGGGAATGTAAATGCCTTTTGAGAGGATAGACGTCTCCTTCGATGAGGCTAGATGATGGTGATATAATTTTGCTAGAAAAAGAATTCTCAAAGGATGAATTGGAGATTGTTATTAAATAGCTGAAGCCTAATAAATCACCAGGGAATGATGGGATAACTTATTCCTTTATTAAATCTTTTTGGCCTGTTATTAAAGATGATGTTTGGATGGCTATTAGTTCTTTCTTCAATTTTAGTAATTTGTGTCTTGGGTGGAAGGAGACTAATGTGGTGTTGATTCCAAAGATAAAACATCTTTTAACTCCTCCTAATTATTGTCCTATAAGCTTATGCAAATCTATTTATAAGATTATGGCAATAATGCTATTAAATATGATGAGTTATTTCTTCCCAAAAATTATTTTTGAAGATCAATATGCTTTTGTGAAAGGTCGGTCTATGTCTGATCAAATCTTACTTGCCCAAGAATTATTCAATAAATTTAGATATTCTAAATCTAAGAAGATCTTGATGGCAATTAAAATTTATTTGGAGCAAGTATATGATAGACTGGGATGGTCTACTCTTAATCAAGTGCTTGATTGTTTTGGATTTCTAAAGAAATTCTCTAATCTTATAATGGAGTTCGTGGTGGATCCTAAATTCTCTATTATGATCAATGGTATAAATTCATAATGGATTGAGCCAAGGAGTGGGTTTAGGCATGGATTCCCTTTATCCCCTTTTCTTTTTATTATGTGTTTGCAATTGTTAACTGATGCATTTGCTCATAAAGGAAGGAAGGTTAATATCAAGGTGGCTTTGAATGCTCCTAAGATCTCTCACTTGTTGTATGCTGATGATATAGTTATTTATTCTGAAGCCAATCACAAGAGCATGAAGAAAGTGAAGTGCATTCTTACTGATTATTATAAATGGACTGGACAAAAAATTAATTTTCTTAAATCCACTATTCTGTTTGGGAAATCGATTAATAAAAGGAAAGTGAGATCTCTTTCAAAGTTGATCGGTTTCAAGGTAATAAATGAAATGGATTATTTGGGAGTTAAAATTATGTTAAAAAGACTAGTTTTTTTTTTTCAGATTTTCAAAATTTGATAGAAAAAAGCTAATAATAGATTGAATGTTTGGGGAAACATGTTTATTTCTCTTGTTGGAAAGTTACTTCTTCTTAACTCATCTTTTCTTTCTCTTCCTATCTTTTTATCAACTCATTAATTAGTTCCTTTGGGGGTTTTGAATGACTTTGATAAGATGTGTAGGAGTTTTGTTTTTTTTGTAATAAGAATGATGGAAGTTATGTCCTTAATTATGTTGCATGGGAAGTTTTGTGTAAGCCAAGGAAGAAAGGTGGTCGTGGTGTGTAGTCGATTGTGGAGAAAGAAGGCCCTTTGAGGGCCAAATTTTCTTGAAACATCATTTCAAATCCTATCACTCTTCTCAATAAAACATTGGTATATAAATATTGCTATGATGTGTGGAACACTAATAGTAAAAGTTATTCTTCATTTACAAGGAAGATCATTGTGAATGAAGTAAAGTTTCTTCATCTAATTATTAGATGGAAGGTATCTAATGGTGCTGAAGTTAATACTATTAAAAATACATGGATTTTGGATAAAAGTATAGAGAAATGACTTACTATTGTAGCAAATATAACTCAAGAAATGGACCACCCTTCAGGCTTTAGCACTGAAGGAAATTGGAATGTATGCAAGTTGAAACAATTTTTTGGCTAGCATTTTGTGGAGATGATTCTATCTGTACCTATTCATTCAAACATGAACAAAGATCAGTTGGAGATATTATTCAAATGTTCGGGTAAATCTGTTTCAGTGTTAGCCTTCTAGAGATTGTATGAAAATAAAAGGGAAGAGAAATATTAGATCTGGATGAAGAAATTGAAACTAAGATCTTGTACTGAACTATTTTGGTGGCGTTTAAATATGAATGCTATCCTATCAAACTTTTTTCTTCAATACAGGTGGTTTGCTGAGCTTTATGGATGTCCGAGAGTTTGTGAAGTTTTTAAGGATTTATAGCATGTTGTAATTAAATGTGTTAAGCTCTATCAAGAGCTTAATTATCTTGCTAGATGGGAATTTTCTACTCCAGCTGTTAGTTCTCTTGAAGAATGTAATTAATTCTTGCAACATCTTGCAAATTCTAAACCTTTCTATGGAAATTTGTATTGCTTAGTGGTGTTCTTTTGTTGGAAAAGTAGAAACAAGATTATTCAAGGTGGTTCAGATGAGAGCTACATATACATTGCATCAAACTCAATTAGTCTTGCAGTTGCTTCATTTTGTTCTAATCCTATTTGGTAGAACTAGGATGCTAATTAGCTATGTAAGCTATCTCAACCCTCTTAGCAGCATCTACATCTTGGATTGATCAAGGTTAATGTGGATGTTTCATTTTTAAGTAATAACAAAGCAGGTATATGTGGTATTTTTAGAGATTGTAAAGGAAGGTTTTTATGTGCTTTTGGATTCAGTTGCCTTCATTGGGATTGTTCGTAAGTTAAGTTGTTATCGATCCTTTCTTTGAGAAAATTTATTCAAGATTGGATGTTTAATGCTAAAGAAATTTTTATAGAAGGTGATCACTACAATTTTATCAAAATTTTTCAAAATTTCTTAGCTTGAGGAACAAAAAAAAAAAGACTCAAGGTTTCATGCTTTAAATTATTATATTTTAAAAGTAATTTTAGAAACACCCACATGAGTATTTCTTAAATTACTCTTTAAATACACTTCATTATGAAGTGGAATTGAGATGAATGACTCTTGGGTATGTGTTTTACATACCCAAAAATTTTCAAATTAATTGGATACCTCTAGGAGCTTCAATTAATATTTTCAAGATCATAGATCAAGTTTTATTCTAGGATTTGAAATTTTTTTCTTTTGAAAATAAATGCAACTATGCATTAAATAACATAAAAGAGCTTATTACAAACTACTTAAACCAATCCTAAAGAATCACATTCCTCCTTCAAGATGAACAAGAAAGAAGGAGGAATCTCCACATTATTAAGATCCTTCCAAATAAAATTCTTATTTAAAGCCAAATTAGCACAAACATCCGCTAATTTGTTACATACTATATTTGAGAAAGTAAACAAGACTTGAGTGAAGTCTTGTAAAAATGCCAGTTCCTCTTCAATTCTTCCCTTATTCCTCCATTTCTTTAAAGATAATTGGAGAGTCTTGATGATATTGAAGTTGTCTCCTTCTATAATCACACCTTGAGCTTCATACATCCAATCCCTCAAAATGTTTTTTAAATAATAAAAAACCATCAATTCAACTTGAGTAATGTCCAAATGCAAATATTGGGTTCCAAATGCAATAAAAAATCTTCCTCTATCATCCCTCACTACACATCCAATCCCTACCATGTTATTAATTTTTAATAAAGCATCAACGTTAATATTTATCCATCCAGGTGGAGGAAGGTGCCAATAAGGGAATAGCTTGAGCTGGTTGACATCCCAGTTGTCCGGAGAGAAATTGATAAAGTTGCTCACCGTAGCCATAGAAATAGAATTAGCTGCAATTGTATTGTTCGAATCTTCTATTCCTCCATGAACCAACTTACTTCTGCTTTTCCAAACAAGGAATGCAGCTGTACAATAGACATTTGTAATTAGAGAGTTAGTACCTGAGCATCTCTCTAACCCGTCCATGCAGGTTGGAAGATCTTCAAACAACGGGACTTGAAATCCCCATTTGTTAAGCAGGGAAATAACCTTCCAAAATTTTACACATCTCCCAGCAATATAACTATTATTCTCCTCCTCAGCACATCCTCTCGGGAAACCTGAAAAGTTGATTAATCTTCTATTCAATAGGAAAGCATTAGAGGGGATTTCTTCATTGTATAGTCTTCCCCAAAAGAGTTCTACTCTCGGTCTTATTTTTAAATTTTTCATCCAAGTCTAGTGAGAAACCTATGAATTATGATCCATCACCACTTCTAGGGATAGAGCAGTGATTGATGAAAGTGCTCAGATGGCATTTGAAAGTTCGTTAGGGTTGTTAAGCCCTTATGAACTGGCCCAAGGCTAACAAAGAGAGATGTGAATTGGATAACTTTAAAACCAAAGATAAAACATGATCCAAAATCACCATGGAAAAACAAGTGCGGAAGAAAATAATGTGGAAGCAATAATAAAAAAAGAATACACCAGATTTATAGTGGTTCGGTCAAATCTTGACCTACGTCCACTCCTTGGAGGCACCCACCAAGTATTGCACTAAAACAAGTGTCTCTCCTTTAGCCCCCACAGCTAGGCGGAGAAGCCCTTACAAAATCACTTCCACCTTCCCCGGTGCAGCGGAGTCGCCGGGTCCTTTGACACCAAAGAGATCTTCTTCTTTGGTGAACTTACCTCGAGACAAGCCTTGAATTTGATGGTACTAAGGTGCGAGTTCGCCGTAGCAACTGTGTGGAATCCCCTCCACACTCCCTGGAGTTCCCCCCCTCACAGGATCTTCTCCCTCTCAAACTCCACCCTTTTCTCTCTCCCTTTCAAGCTCTCTCTTCAAGTTTTCCCCACAAGAACGAAGCTACAGTGGCTGCCAAAGACACTTATAAAGTGCCTTGCCATAGCTTAAATAGAAGCTCTCAAAATAAGCTCATTAATGCAAGTTGATGCCATTATCATCCAGGATGATAGGCATATCATCCTGGCCAATTAGTTTAAATATGAGGAAAATAGTCCTGAATATCGCCCTGAAATGAAGTTGGACGATGTCTAATCGTCCCGGACGATCTTGCGATCGGCCTGGATGAAATCCCCATTAATTGCTTTCAAAAACAGCCTAAGAAATTTTGGAAAAATTGATCTGGATCATCCGGGATGATATTTTATAGTCCAGGACGATCCACCAGGATGATGTCCAAAAATAAGATTTTTCTAAGTAGATATGGCGGCATATTCTTACTGAATTTAGTCGATCATCCCGGCCGATACAAAATCATCCAGGATGATGTGTTTTGCAAAAAGACGGCTGCTTTAATGAGGATGCCCTAATTAGGGTTTCTACTTTTGTCAGATCATCCAGGATGATATAAATATCATCCCGGAGGATGTTACCAAAAATAGAAATCTTTTAGGGCACAACAGAAAATCTTCGAAGTTACAAATCATCAGATACCACACCAAAAATAGACTCAAGAAAGGAAAAAGATTACAAACTGACATAGACCTAGTCTACCCAATCTTGAGCTGGTTCCAAATTGCAGTCTGATTGTGTGGACCTAAAACGTTAGCACAAAAGGCAATCATAGAGAAATAAGGAATGTTTGCTATCATCAAAATCATAAACCATTGATCTGTAACAATCTCCCCTTTGTAATGATGGCAAATATTTCAATTTGAATTTTCAAAAAGAATAATTTCTCCTAATCTCCCCCTCACTAGAATAACACTTTTAAAAAATAGGGGAGATGAAAATATTTTTGTTGTTTTTAATTTTTTGAAAACAAGATACAAATACGATAACAGTACAAAAATTCAACAATACGTTCTCCCCCTTTGACATTATCAAAAAGAGAGGAGGCACAAACAAAAAGCAAAATGAATAAAATAAGAAAAGAAAATGTTCCCTGATCTAGTGAAAAACAAATATTCTTAAAATGAGAAAGTTACCTCTTGGTTTTAATCAATTACTTAGTAGAATTGGATTTACAACTCATAATCCAGAAAAAGTAAGAAATTCATAAATTGTTAATCCAAGCTCAAGTTCTTTTAAAGGCTAAAAAAACTTTTTAATTCAATATCCAAATCAATAAATAAACGGGAAAAAGAAACATTAATTTTTCAAAACTCCTTTCATAAAACATATCTAATAGAAGATCAATGCACGAATTGTTGAATCAGGAACCAAGATTTTTAAGCACACGTTTCAAACATATCAAGGATTTTCTTAAGTTTTTAGTAGTATAAGAAAAAAAATAAGCATATTTTTTTTTGGGGGCTCATTTTATGCCCTTTATCACTTGAATGGATCCTTGTGCATATTTTGATTTTAATACACTTTGTGTATTTTTTTTTAATTTGGCATCATTGCACATCTTTTGGTTTGGCATCATTGACCACTTTTTTTTTTAATTATTTTCAAAAAATATGCTTTCTTTCTTATATTTTTAAAACTAAAGTAAACCCAAATTATTGACAACACGAATAACTTGATTAAGAAAATTTCATGGTGGATTCAACATTCTTGCAAAAGATTCCTATGCGATAGAAAAAATGTAGGGAGATAAAAAAATCAGTTTCAAAATCCAATTTAAAATATGATGAAAATTTTGAATCAAAAGTAAAATAACCTCTTTAAGAAGAGAGAAAGAGAAACAAAATCATGAGTTCCCTTCCTCTGACTGTTTTAGAGAAGTCAAACACAACTTACCAATTATTTCAAGAAAAAATAGGAAGTAGATTTCTCATTTTTAGAAAAGTGAATGTGTGTGTTAATCAGAGAAAAACTTTCACGAAAACAAAAATTTCAAAGAATAAACAAAAAAAAAAACACAAAAATAAAAAGGAAAAACACAAAAACACAACACAAAAACATGAAAGGTTCTTAACCATTATCTCTCTCATGGTCTGATGCTTCAGAGACCAGATCTGCCTATGAGATTTTTTGTATTTCATTATTTCCCTAGTTTAAATTTTGCTTCGCCTTGCCCTTTTCTTTCGTAGGAAGAATTCTTAAATTAGGGCACTGATTTTTCATCTTCTTTGGCACCAAAGAGATCATCTTCTATGGTGAACTTACCTCGAGACAAGCATTGAATCCGATGGTACTAAGGTGCGATTTCGCATGAGCAACTGTGTGGAATCCCCTCCACACTCCCTTGAGTTCCCCTCCTCGTAGGATCTTCTCCCTCTCAAACTCCACCCTTTCCTCTCTCCCTTTCAAGCTCTCTCTTCAAGTTTCCCCCACAAGAACGAAGCTACAATGGCTGCCAAAGACACTTACAAAGTGCCTTGACATAGCTTTAATAGAAGTTCTAAAAACAAGATCATTAATGCAAGTTTCCACCATTATCGTCTAGGACGATAGGCATATAGTCCTGGCCGATTAGTTCAAATATAAGGAAAATCATTCTGAATATCACCCTGAAATGAAGCTGGATGATGTCTAATCATCCTGGACGATCTTGCGATCGGCCTAGACGAAATCCCCATTAATTGCTTTCTAAAACTGCTTGAGAAATTTTGTAAAAATTGCTCTGGATCGTCCGGGATGATATTTTATAGTCTAGGACGATCCACCAGGATGATGTCCAAAAATAAGATTTTCTTAAGTAGATATGGCGATAGATTCTTGCTAAATTGAGCTGATCTTCCTGGCTGATACAAAATCATCCAGGACGATGTGTTTTGCAAAAAGATGGCTGCTTTAATGAGGATGCTCTAATTAGGGTTTCTACTTTTGTCAGATCATCCAGGACAATATAAATAACGTCCCGGATGATGTTTCCAAAAATAGAAATCTTTTAGGGCACTACAGAAAATCTTCCAAGTTACAAATCATCAGATGCCACACCAAAAACAGACTCAAGAAAGGAAAAAGATTACAAACTAACACAGACCTAGTCTACCCAATCTTGAGTTTGTTCCAAATTGCAGTCTGATCGTGTGGACCTAAAACATTAGCACAAAAGGTAATCGTAGAGAAATAAGGAATGTTTGTTATCATCAAAATCATAAACCATTGATCCACAACAATTGATTTCCCTGCAGCCTTTGATTTTAACTCCATTTGATATGTTGTCCTCTCAGCTTCAATTGGAATGTAAAGAATAAGGTCTACCAGTGGCTTACCAAAGAAAGTTTGAAGCTGATTCACATTCCACGGTCCCTCCAATATGAAGAAGCTTAGATTATAATTCATTACTTCCAAATTGTTAACAAATGTAGGCCATTTTGAAATGCATTTATCTAAAATCCATGAATAATGCATCCAATTAATAGAATTACCATTAGAAACTTTCCATCTAACAATATTTCTAAGATAATTAGCCCCATTGATAATAATTTTCCATGTAGGAGAACATCCCTTTTTTAACCAAAATAGTCCATAGATCACATCCATATTTGCCTCTAAGAATCTGGTTTAGCAAAGAGTCAGGCTTCATGAAGAAATCCCAAGCAAACTTAGCCCGAAGAGGTCCTACCTTGGAAACCGCCGAGAATAATCCACGACCACCTTCATTCTGTGGTTTATACAGTAGCTCCCAAGAAACATAGAGCATCCCAGCACTTCCATTACTTTTATTCCACAGGAAGCCTCTACACATTTTATCAAATTCATTGAGGATACCCAATGGTACTAACGAAAGTGATGACAAAAACATTGGTAAAGAAAGGAATGCAGATTTTACTAATACCAATTTCCCTTCCAATGAAATGCAATTCTTCCCCCAAGTGTTCAACTTATTAGAAGCCACCTCCATAAGCTTTTGGAAATCTGAAGCCACTATCCTCCTTAAAGTTATCTTTACACCAAGATAATATAGCTCTTTCACCACCTTGAACCGAAGAACTTTTGTAATTTTTTTCTTCCTCCTCTGGTTGACATGCTTACCAAATAAAATTATAGACTTGAAGTGATTAACATTTTGACCTGACCACTTGCAATAATTGATAACAATGTCCTTCACCTCCTTAATCTCCCTAATATTTGCTTTTGAGAATATTAAGATATCATCGGCATAGAGTAAATGTGAAATTCTAGGAGCATTTGGAGTAATTGAAATTCCCAATCCACTTCTACTAAGATTTAGAGCATCAGATAATTTTTGAGAACATAATAAATAAATAAGGTGATAATGAACACCCATGTATAAATCCACTCTTGCCTTCAATCCAATTAGTTTTCCTTCCATTAATAAAAATGCAATATTTTAGTTCTAAGACACATTGTATTAATAACTCCAAATACTTGCTAGGAAAGTTAAAGTGAAGAAGAACTTGCCTTAGAGCTTGCCATCCCATGTTATCATATGCTTGCTCCATTTCAATTTTGATAGCTAATAGACCTTTTTTAGCTTTAGAATACCGAAATTTGTTGAAGACTTATTGAGCCAACAACACATGCTCTGATAAGGAACGACCTCTTATAAAGGCTGCTTGATCCGCCGATATGATCTTATGAATCACCTTCTCCAATCTATTCAACAACATCTTGGCAATTATTTTATATATAGTCATACATAGACTAATATGACGAAAATTTGAAGTAACCAAAGGATTTTGGATTTTTGGGATCAAAACAATAAGCGTCACGTTCCAAGAATGATGCATTTCTCCTGATGAGAGAAATAGATTCACAGCCTGCCATACATAATTCTGAATAATTTTCCAAAAACCTTTTATGAAAGAAAAGGTAATCCCATCCAAACTGAGAGAGATGTTCTTCCCAGCATTATCCACAACCACCTGCGGCTCCTCCCTAGTGAAATCAACATTCAATCTTTCCTGATCATTTTCGTCAATGACTGTAGAAGGATTTGGCCACCCCTCTAGTAGACAATCCCTTTGCCACTATTTTAGCTTAAACAATTCTGTGAGCATTTTCTGTATTTCAGCAAAATTCTGTATTACATTGCCTGTATCAGTTTTGATATGACTTATCCAGTTAGAGTTCCTGCTAGCATTCACAAATGCATGATAAAACGATGAATTAGAATCCCCCTCTTCCATCCATTTTGCTTTTGCTCTTTGCTTCCACCAAGTATTGAGCTGGGCACGGGTAATGTTCAGCTCACTGAATTTATGCCGAGAAGCTACAACCTCTCTAAAGATATCAAACCTTCTACTTCCTTCATTTGAATCTCCAAAATCTCCTCCTTCAACGTGTCCCTCAACAAGTTCATATTTTTAAACATATCTTTACTCCAGAAAAATAATGCTCTTAAAGTTCTCTTAAACTTTAAATTTAAAGAAGTGGCCAGGTCACTCCCTCTGGTTTTCTTCCATGTTTTTTCCACAATAGCAACTGCCCCATGGTAAGATGCCCAAACATCTTCAAAATGAATACCTCTATTATGGAACTCCACTATTTTGAAAATTTTCAGAAGAATAGGACAATGGTCCGAAGCTATTCGAGACAAGTGTTTCAAAATAGCTAGATGAATGAAGTTCAATGTAGTAGAGTTAATGAGACACCTGTCCAACTTCTCTAAGATTTGAGCCCCTCTAAATTTATTATTACACCAAGTGAATTTGGGTCCAATAGACCCAACCTCATGCAAATCATTATTGATCTTGAAACTCTTCATATCTTTAGAGCCTAGAGACATGATGAATTTCTTCCCACCTCTTTTCTCCTCTCAGGAAAGAACACAATTAAAATCTCCTCCCACCACCATAGGCAAATCAAGAAAAGAATGCCTCTCTAAGAAATCCCATAAGAGTTTCCTATCCAAAGCATTTGTACTCCCATGAACAGTAGCCACCATCCAACATTCTTTGTTTAGGTCCTCCAATTTTCCAATAATAACTTGAGTAGAAACTTCAATCATTGAGTAAGAGGCCAAATCCTTTCTCTATAACAACATCAAACCTCCCGAAATACCATCGGAAGGAACCATATAAGATTCCCAATTATTACCCGAAAACTTTAAAATCTGAATATTTTCCAAAAAGCTTATCTTTGTTTCCACCAAGCCCACAAAAAAACACATTATTGTCTTTTATAACCACCTTTAGATATAGAATAGCCTCCATTTTTTTGGCTCCTCTACAATTCAAGAATACAAAGGAAGTCATTGCTTAAATAAGGGGGAAGGGCCCCCATTCCTCTTAGCTTTACCACTATTCATCTTCCTATTATGTGCTTTTATGTTACCCGAACAAAGAGATACAGCTCATTAAGAAGCTTCACTTTCTTTCCTAAAAATAAATTCTCTACCACAACACAATTCAAAGAAGAATTCCCCTTTATTATCTCCTGTCTCAGCTTAGGCTCCACATCACAATTGAAACCCATGCCTTCCACACTAACAATATCACTGCCAACAATTTCACCTTCTTTAGCACAATCATTACCATACAACCCCACTATCTTAGTAGATCTTATTTTGTCCAGACAAGATAATCAGTCAAATTTATTAAGTAAAGTAATAGCAGATTCAAATTTTGTTACCTCCACACGTTCTTCTAAGATTTCAGTTGATTGACCAGTAGCAATTACTCCCTCATTTGCTTCTACCAGATCTTCAAGATTGGAATTGAGTACAACAGATTTAGGCCACATATTATAACCTTTTAAACCACCACCTCTCTTTGTAGAAATAGGACCAAGCTTAGGGATATAGACCTTCTTCATTGGAACAAAAGCTCCATTGAATAAGCCTCTCTTTTCATCAACCACTTTATGTTCTCTTTTGCCATATTTCACCTGAATCCAAGGTCCATAAGCAGCTTTCCCATCAGCAGCATTTCAACTATCAGAATCTAACGATTTGACCTATGATTCTAAACACTTGGCTGCATTAACAGTTCCTGGTGTTGCAACTCGGGCTTCCGAGATTATGATTTTGATGATAACAAATAATATTTATTAATCTTTTATTTCTCCTGGTATTTGTAGTGCATATTTCTTTCTATGTTAACTAATATTTCAGGTACATCATGCACCATTCATTGAAGATTCAAGGCTCAAGATTGCGTAGAATTGGTCGTATTAAATGAGTCTGTAATTTTCATTTATTGAGTCAAATCTTATAATGATGTATGTTAGTTTGTTGATCATGCACACACACAGAGGGAGCAAAAAATGATTATGAATATTTTAACTTTTCTGTTCATCGTACTGTACGAATTTATTTCGTACTGGACGATCTGGTGTAACAGAAATAAATTAAAATATTTATTTTTCCTGAAAAAATTAATTTTGAATATAACTAATCATACTGTACGATCACCACATCGTACTATACGATATGTTATAATTAGAAAGCCCGCCGTCCATTAAATTAGGCAAATATTTGAATTTGAACAGTTGTATACTCGTACTGTACGATCATAATCGTACGGTACGATGTTTGAAATATTGCCTAAGTTAATCCTGAGATTATGCAATCAAAATGGCTGAAATTTTTCATTTGGATCGTACTGTATGAACTGGATCGTACTGTACTAACTGGATCGTACAGTACTAACAGGTCAATTTCTGCACATCGTACTGGACGATCTTGAGATCGTACGGTACGATATTTGACGGCTGAATTGAGTATTTTTAGGGTTTTTGAGCCCTCTATTTAAGCACTCTCATAAGACTTTGTAAGAGTCTTTGGCAGCCATTGTGTCTTCATTCTTTTGGAGAAAACTTGAAGAGAGGACTTGAAAGGGAGAGAGGAAAGGGTGGAGTTTGAGAGATGGAGAAGAACCTTGGAGGGGGTTTCAAGGGAGTGTGAAGGAGAGTTCACACGGTTGCTCCGGCGAGCTTCCACCTCAGTACCATCGGATTCAAGGTTCGTCTTGAAGGAAGTTTTGGGAAGAAGAAGATCTCGTTGGTGTCAAAGGACCCAGCTCCTCCGCCGCACCGGGGAAGGTGGAAGTGATTGTGTAAGGGCTTCTCCGCCTAGCTGTGGGGGCTAAAGGAGAATCACTAAAGGTTTAGTGTAATACTCGGAGGGTGCCTCCGGGGAGTGGACGTAGGTCATGGTTTGACCAAACCACTATAAATTGGTGTGTTCTTTCCTTTATTTTTTCTGCACTTTATTTTTGCATTTATTTTTATTATGATTAGTTGTGTGGATGAAATTGATTATCTATCTTTTTATTGTGAATGAAATTCGCTTCCGCATAAAGTCTTAAAAAGATATTTCTTTTCATTAAAGAAGTTTTTAATCATCCAATTCACCCCCCTCTTGGCGTATCTATTAATTAAAATTGGTATCAGAGCAATTTCACCTGGAGCAATCCCCTTCTCTATTTTTGAATCAGCACAGTCTACTGAGGTATGGACTATTCTACCACTCTCAAAGCAAATTTTTGAAACTCCCTCATACTCAATTCTTTGAAAGAATTTTCCAGCTAAGCCTTCAACCAAAATACCAGATGGTAATTTCATATCTAAGGGAATACAGACACATACTCTTGCAAATTACCTTCTACTCCATTGGAACATGTTCCCATAAAGGAGGTAAGGTTTTCCAACTTGAGAAGAAATTTTGCTTTTATTAACCTTGTCCCAACATTGAAGAGGTAAGTTAGGCAAACTTATCCATAAAGGAGCTAAATCTCCTTTTAATGAAGTTAGGTCTAAGCCCACAACTTTACCTCTAACAAACCAAGGTCCACCAGTTAAAATGTTGTCCAAGACATTTGAAACTTCAAATAATAATTGCATCCAACCAAGACCCAACCCTGTAATGTGGAAGTTTCCAAACCGACTCCATTACCTTCTTAGTTCTACACACACCGATTGAAATGGTATGTTATCGCCAAACACCTTCACAACTATGGCTTTGTCTAATCTACTTGCATTCTCAATCTCCTTCTCAGCATGTAACATTACAACCTTTCCATCTTGAGATAAAAAAGATCCCAGTTCCAAGTTATCAACATTAATGTTATGTTTTTCAGTCCATGCCGATTGAATCACCACATTTTTTCCCTTATCCACAGATTAAGCTGCCTTTTGAATATTGAGATTACTCTCCTCAGCTGCAATGCTTGAATCATCTCCATTTTTTTTGTTGCAATAATACCTCATTCACCTTGTCTCCTTTAAGGTTAGTGCCTTCCATCTGTGGTGACACAATTTTATCATTCTGGATCGGAGAAGCTTGCATTGAAGCCGAATTAAAACATCTATTTGAATAAATTCTAATCCCAGTTGAAGGGGAAGCTTCCAGATTAAGGTTTTTGATCATTTTCTTATCTTCAGCATTGATTTTTAATGCTTTTGGGCTGGCAAATTCATCCTCCTTGATGACCTCCTTTCCTTTTCCATGAACAAAAAATGGGAATCTTCTTCTTTAATAATCCACCTTCATTGATTACTAAAGATTTTTCCTTAAAACCTTTGATATGACTGTTGAACATATCCAGAGCTCTAGAACCTCCATTGTAGACGTTGGAAGCAGTCCACACTGGAACCAAAAGTCCCTTCTGGTAATTCGCCCAAGCTTCAGTGGTTGAAAGGCGCTTAGCTTCCATCCGTGCCACCCGTAGTCGTTGGAGAGCCGATAGAAGATTACCGGCCAAACCAGCCGCAAAAAAGGAGGACCCATAGAATTCATAAAACTAACAAAAAAACTTTTGAAATCCCTAACTTTCTCTCTCTAACTTTCTCTCTTGGATTTGAAAATTCACTGCAAACAAATCTATAAAGATTAAAGTATATGTTTTGGTGAGATGATCATGCTCTATCCATGGGATAAATTACCATTGATTTGCTACAAAGTCATTGAATAAATTTCCTAAATTAAATCCCCAATTATTTAGCTTTATTTACTACAGGAGATTAATTTTCAATCCTAGTTAGGCTTTGATGAGCCCAAACTTAGTGAGTTCAAAGCATATATTTATGTAAATTTATGCTTTAAATTTCATTATATTTATAGCTCATTTAGCCTACTAATTTATGTACCCAAATGTAATATACATAATTGGATTAGGGTTTTTAAAAATTCATAATAAATTCAAGCTAAATCTTAAAAAAAAATGGTAGATATCATACTGCTCAGAATTAAAAGCTTAATATAGAAAAAATAAAGGCCCCTTGAAATCCATTCAAAATAAAAGTAATTAAAAATTTTCATTAATTACTCAAATAAGTAATTAAGAAAATATTAAAATTATAAAATAAATTTAAACACTTGTAATCATCTCTAAGAATCATCTACGACATTTGAGGTACATTTAAAAAGTTTGAAGTTGATTTGGTAAAAAAAAAATAAATACTCTCTAATTAAGCAATTAAATAATTTATTAAATTAGCTCAACTTGAAAAAATCACACATAATAATAGGAAAATATAAATTAAACAAACTCATATGTATTAGACTCCTTTTTGGGTCTATTATTTATGAAAAATATTAAAATTCCAAAAATTATTGTAAATTAAAAAGTCAACATTGTGACAAAATTAAATAATTCAATAAATAAGCTTAGCTTTCAAAAATCATTCATAATAATGGAAAATCCAAATAAAATAAACAAAGAATTAAACTCATCTTTGAGTCTATTATTTATAAAAAAGATACAAATTCTTGAAATTAAAAGAAATTAAAAAGTCAATAATTGGTCAAACTTAATTCATTAAATAATTGAAAAATGCTAAAATTTAATAAATTATCAAACAATTCAGAAAATGTATAACTCAATAAATTAAATCTAATGAACAAAATATTTGTACTATATAAATAAAGTTTTTAGGTTGGATTCCTTGGGTTGTTGGGCTTCGTGACCTAAGGAAGCCTACTCATTGTTGTTATAAGAATGCCACAAATGAATGCGGTGGAATGCAAATAATAAATTGTAAATCTTATAAATAACTAATGAATTGAAATTAATAATTGACCAATACATAAACAAATGAAGTTTGTACGCAAGACTACCTCATGCAGCGGGGCTATGTATCATAAGGAGGCCTTGGTCCTTGTGCCATTGTGGCAACGCCATGAATGAATTGATCAAATGTAAATATTAAATTATAAACAATAAGTAATCAATGAATTCAATTAATAAAAAATAATTAATAAATGCTTAAACATTACATCTTCCATACTCTTGTGCTTAATTTCTTTCATGAGGGCAAAGGTGTATTGGATTGAAATGTTTATGGACTAAAATATTTAATTAAAGTGCAATGACTCTATATAACTTTTCAACATCATTTTTGATTGATTGTTAGTATTATAAAAATGAGACTAAGACTTGCTAATCAATAACTTCTATCACTTAGAATTTGATTTTTTTTTGAAGAAATGCAAATTGCATTAAAGAAATGAAAAATCCTAATACAATCTAGAAGCAAATAAAACTAATAGTTCCTAATCCAAAATGGAAAGTAACCTTATTGATGAGCATATTTGTTAAAATAAAATTGTCATAATTGGAATGTGACATACTACTTCCCATTTTGAAACCCTTGGGGTGGAGGGGATACCAAAAATTAAATAACCTAAACGGTTGGTTAGTATCCCAGAATTCCCAACCGGTTTAAAAATAAGAACTGTAACATTCCCATAACCAATTAGAACAATTTTATGTAACAAATATAAAACTAAAATAAACTAAAAATGACTAGAAAAGAAAAATAGATAAATAAAGGTCCATAAAAAGCCAAATAAGTCTTCAATTAGGCTTCTCTGGAAGAAATGAGTTCCATTCATTGCATCCTTTTGAACAATAATCTCATCCTTTGAATATGATATATACCAATTGTTGTTGATGAGGATAATGCTCCTATCAAGGGAACATAAATATTTCCTGAATATAAACTCAGCCATTAAGTACCATAAAGACAGTTCCAACCTGCTTCTTTCCAACTTGCCAATAAAATAGTGACCAATCATATCAATGGGCTGCAGGGGAAAAACCCCTTTTATGATTCTTAAATCTCGAATTAGCAGTCCTTCTCCTAGGATTGTCTTCCAACGGTCCCAAAGTTTGAAGCTCTTTAAACAACTTGTGTGTAGGATTGGAGGAATAACTATCTTTGTTAACAATAGCATTATCCTTAATAACCATAGATATTTTGAAATTCAAATTAATATCAAAATATGGTGTAACCACCTCTGATTCATGAACAGAATGATCTCCACTTATCCCTTCTAAAATTTTGAAATTCTCAGTAGAGTTAGCCGATGGGGGAGACAAATTCAGTTTCTGTAGCACTGAATCCACCCATTCCAACTAAAGGAGCAACCATTCCACCATATATCTCGGTATTACATGCAAAAGGAACAACTTTCAGTTCAACCACCATTTTTGAGTTAGACCAAGTAACGGCATCCTCTTCTACATCCTGATACTGTTCCTTCATTAAATCAAATTTTAAAATTTGAATTGTAACTATTTCCTCTTCTCCATCCAAATTTTGAGCACTTATGAATTCAATTTTTGAATCCTCTTCTCCTTACAGAATTCGTGCATCAATTTCTAAACTTTTAACATAATCAAGAATTGGTATAGCTTGATCAACAAATAATTCATTAGAATCATCCTGGCAGCAGTCATTTGAATTTTTATCCTAAATTTGAACCTTTTGAAAAACTACATCTTCAATTAAGTTTTTCTCCAAAGCAACATTATTAACAAAAGATAAATCAGTCTCCAAATTATCTTTTCCTTTAAGAGAAAGCACACTGTATTTATTGGAATCTTCAAGATCTGATGAAATTTTATCAGGTGCAATAAGACCAACATTTTCTTTATCTTCAACAGTAATCCTACCCATACTAGGATTTCTTTTAGAGAGAAATTTGTGCCTTTTTTTTGTTCTTGAACTTAACATGCATCCAAGGTCCATAAGAATTATCTTGAGATGAATGTTTAGGTACTTATTTAACAGCCATATTCATAGAATGAGAGACATTTGAACATACAAAGTCTTTATGTCCAATTTTCCCACATTTAAAACAAAGAGACAAAAGATTTTCATATTCAAATTTTTGAAAAAACATTCCATTTAGAACTTCAACCCAAATACCACAAGGGAGCTTAGAGTTCAAATTAATTCGAATGCACGCTCTAGCAAATTACCTTCTTCTGCATCTAAACATGTTACCATCTAATAATAAAGGAGTCCCAATTCTAGAAACTATTCTAGTAATATTGGTTTCATCCCAACAATATAGAGGAAATTGAAGTAGACGAACCCAAATGGGAGAAGAAATCCCATCCATGGAGATAGGAGAGAAGCTAGGTGACCATCTATCCAAACCAATAACGAAGCCCCCAACATACCAAGGTCCTCCATTAAGAACTTCCTCCATTGCTTCAAATGATTGAAACGAACACATAAGCCAATCCCATCCGAGCGAGGTTATATGAAACCCTCCAAATTTAGTGCATTTGCTCCTTAATTCAATTGAACAGATTGAAAAAGGCAAGTTCTTAATTAGAATTTTCACCAACAATGAATTTCTCAAAACTTGAACATTGGCTTTTTCCTTCTCCATATCAAGTTTAACAACATTAACATCCTCATTCCCATTGAAAACACCATTAAAATTTAATTTAATATGTGGTTTTTTAATCCATACATTAGAATTATCCATTCTAGAGGAAGAAACTAGAATTTTTATATTAACATCACCATGAATGTTATTAACAACATCAAAAACATTCTTTAACGGATTAATATCTTTACTACCTGAAAAAGAAGCCTCCATATCATTTGATTTAGGGATAAAAATGGGTCTTGGAGAGAATGACTTACTGTTCAAATAAAAAATAATTCCTTTTCCTTTCCCTGAATCCGACAAAGTCTTCTTCTTGGATACCAAACTTCCCTCTCTAATTATTAGAGGAGAGTTCATGAATTTGTGAGAAAAGCTGCGATTGAATGAAAATCTACCTTTTGAATCCAACAGAGTTGGATGCGCGATAGATATTTAGGATGAGGTGTTCCAGTCCTCAATAGATGACTGGCCACCCTGTTCCATCTTCAACAATGGCAGCCAGAATCATCAAATTCTTTCCTATTTTTGTGGACGTTCTCTCTCTTCAACTGGATGTTTTCTCTCTTCAAGTATAATAGGCTTCACTTAGAATTTGTTGAGTGGTATGTTTTTCAAACCTTAAATTTTAACAACTTTAATAATTTAAATGCCTTTAAATTAAATCCAAAATTTATAACTAATTAAAAACTTAAATTCAAACCACTTTTCATTAACTTTAAAATAAGCCACTTAAATTTGTAGTTAAATTAAAAAAAAAAAACCTAGGACCTATCTAAGCCACATAGCCTTATACATACACTAGATGTTCTGTTAGGATAACCAACACTATCCTAGGCTAGGTTGGTGATTTAGTTTAGTTTGCTTGGAGTGCCTTCCCTAGAGGGTGCCCATATGTGATTTCTTATTTTCAATACTATGGATGTCATATTTATATTTCTGTTGGTGCATATTTGGAGTAGGCTCTTAGGCCACTTTACTTTCCTATATACACTAACACTCAGCCTCATATTTATGTATATTTTTTTAAATATCAACTACTCTTTTTTACTCAGGTGGATGAGTGGATTTACCCTTAGAGATAGGATACAAAATGAGCATATACGTGAAAAGGTTAGAGTAGCCCCAGTAGAAGATAAGATTAGAGAAAGTCACCTTAGATGGTTTGGTCACATAAAACGGCGGCCTTCCAATGACCCGGTTAGGAGAGTAGAGGTATTAGATTTGACTTATGTTAAGAAAGGTAGGGGTAGACCTAAAAAGACTTGGTTAGAAAATATTAGGAATGACCTTTCTTTATTAAATTTAAACGAGAATTTGACTTTTAATAGGACACAATGGAGAAAAAGGATTCATGTAGCCGACCCCACGTAGTGGGATAAAGGCTTGTTGTTGTTGTTGTTATTATTGTACCTAGATAATTATCTAAAAATAAATTTAAGGAAAAATATAAATATAAATGTTTTAGATTTTTGTATAGATAGAGATAGTTGTATAGTGTCAAGAGTTCTAAATTATATATATATATATATATATATATATATATATATATATATATATATATATATATATATATATATATATATATATGAAAGTTCGATGGGGATGTTAAGCCCTATGAACTTAGTCCCAAGCTAACCAAGAGGGGGGGGGGGGGGGGGGGGGTGAATTGGTATTTTAAAAAATTCTTTTCACAAAGAAAGGAAATTGCATAAACCAAATCACACCACAAAAAATAAATGCGGAATTTAAAAGTGCGGAAGTAAGAAAAGGAACACAGAAATTTATAGTGGTTCGGTCGACTCGACCTACGTCCACTCCTTGGAGGCACCCTCCAAGTATTGCACTACAAAACGTGACTCTCCTTTAGCCCCCACGGCTAGGCGGAGAAACCCTCACAAGAACCTCCTTTTTGCCACCCCGGCAAGGCAGAGAATCTATCTCCTTTTGCTTCCTCCTGAAGCTGGCAGAGAACCAAAACCAAAAGCAAAACTCCTTACCTCTACCAACCCTTCTACGGACGAGAAACTCTAGACAAAGACGACGCAGAGCGATCCTTGAAGCAACCCTTGTGAATCCCCTCACAAGCTCCCCCTCATAAGATCCTCTCTCTCTCCTCTCTCTCTTTCTCTCCTCAAGATCTTCTCAGGTCAAGGCAGCAGCCAAAGGTCTTGAAAAACATTGAACAAGAGCTCTTAAATAGAAGAGCTTCAAAAGAGCTCATTAATTGCAAGTTGCCAATAATATCGTCCAGGCCGATATGGACATCGGCCTGGCCGATCAGTACAAATCAATGAAGATCGGCCAGAACATTGCCCTGGATGGAAAACAGGACGATTGAAAATTATCTTGATCGTCCAGGCCGATATTAATATCGTCCTGGCTGATTAGTTCAAATCAGAAGAAAATCATTCTGACAATAGCCCTGGATACGGGCTGGCCGATATTGATCATCCTGAAGTAACTTAAGGTTTTTGACTGGATCGTCCTGGCCGATCCTGCGATCGTCCAGAACGATATGATCGTATCAATCATCCTTAATTACTCCATTGATTTAGTGAATAATTATGGCATAATTTATGAATATCGTCCAGGCCGATCATAGGATCGTCCTGGCCGATAATTTTAAAAAACAGTATACCATAATTGACTATGGCGGCTACTTCTTTCTGTTTTGAGCTTATCATCCTGGCCGATACATGTATCATCCAGGATGATCTGTTAATGTCGGTTGCCTTAATTAAGAATCCTTAATTAGACTTTCTGTTTTAAGCTGATCGTCAAGGCCGATCAAAAAATTTGTCCGGGCTGATATGAGTAAATACAGAAATTCTAAGTCTCTCAAGTGTGTGTGTGAAGGGTTACATAGCATTAGTCTCTTTGACTATTACAAGTAGACTCAAAACGTGAAAAACAAACATATAGACTGACTCAACCCTAAACCTACGTAATCCTGAACTTGGCTTCTTCTTGATCGTCCGATCTTCGATTTCTGAAAAGTTAGAGGCAACAAGCAGTCCAAGAGAAACAGTGTTTGTCAATCATCAAAACATAAGTCATGAAAAATAGATTTGCATCAATATATATATATATATATATATATATATATATATATATATATATATATATATATATATATATATATATATATATATATATATATATATATATATATATATATATATATATATATATATATATATATATATATTCCAAAAGAAAATGATTCTTCTTCTTTTGAAGATAATTATTTTTTAGAATTCTATAGAAAATTCACAAGCTAGAAGATTTAAGACTACACTAAATAATCATATTAAAATCAAGATTCATGTGGGAATTCAAATTGAAACTTGTTGTTGGTGGAGTTTTATCACCATTAAGTTACAACAGACCTTGGGTTGTAGTATCAAAATAATTAATAAATAAGTGTTTTAATTTATACATTATTTTTCATGCATCATTTCTTTGTTTGATCATGTATATATTATAGTTTTGATTATAAAGATTTTTTCAAAATTATTTCTTTAATTCCTAGGATAGAGCCTATCAAATCCTGCATTCATATAATGATTGATTATGCTTAGGATTGTAAGGTGGCAGCTCACTCTAGGTAAGTGTGTGTCCAAATTATATATGCCCCTTAGTTCTACACACTCTTTCTATTTTGTTTGAATTCCAAAGTATAAATATAAAATCTAAATCTAGCTTTAGAATTTATAATTTAAAGCCTATGCATCAAAATCTTAATACCACAAACCATTCATTAAATCGAAAACTTTAGTCTTCACTTTAATCGAGAGTATTCTATTAGAAGATGTAATTAACTATAGGTGATTGCCCTTATAAAAAGTCTAGAAGCTTGAATTGAAATAAAATCTACCTTTGTTCCTTTTTAAGGTTGGAAAAAAATTGTGGATGCAAACCTAAGCTTTAAACATTGATTTAATTTCATAATCAAAACATAAGTGAATATTTTTTTATCCTTGGGATGAATTGAATATTTTATATGTATTTTATTATAAAAAAGTTTTTATGAATTTAGTTTCATGATTAAAATTAATGAATATTCTTTTTATCCTTAGTGATGAATAAAATATTCCTTATGTCATTTGATTATGAAAATAAATTCATTGATTTAGTTCCATGATTAAATGATAAGTGAATATTCTTTTTATCCTTAGGGATGAATTAAATATTTCATATGCAGTTTGATTATAAAAAAAAAAAATTCATTGATTTAGTTTCATGATTAAAATGATAAGTGAATATTTTGTTTATCCTTAGGGATGAATTGAATAGTACTTATGTTTTGTTTGCCTATGAAAATATATTGAGAGTTTCTCTTTTCAGTTCAACAGTGAATTATTAGTTTATAATTCAGGATGGTATAATTTTAATCATTGTAGATTAGACTAAGGATGCATATTATTTTTTTTAAAGTAAATCATATGTGGGATAAGTTAAAAAACTAGTTGGACAAGTTAAAACATGTATATAATCTTCTTATTTGAATGTATAAAATAATAATTCAAACATCTTATGTTTATTTTAAATAATAACCTTCTATGGATCATTAAATTAAAAAAGTTTATATTTAAACTCCATTCACAAAATGAAAAGGTAAAACATAACCAACATAAATCATATGCTACATTCAAAAATTAATGGTTTGAAAAAAGGTAGACATACATATTTTTTAAAAATTGAAAGGAATATTATCAAACAAAGTGGTTGGGTAATAGAATACTCTTCTACCATGTTATGATTACTAAAATTTTCGAAATAGATTTTCCAAATAATATCATCTAGGATGATCAGATATCATCCGGGATGATAAGACATAGGCAATTACCCCAAGGAGACAATCCGAACTACCGTTGAAAAAATTTATCATCCGAGATGAGTGCATGGATCATCCTGGATGATCTATAATAATTGATTTTACCAGCCAAATTAAAGTTGTGCACCAAATTATTCCATGTGGATTGTCCAGGATGAATAGGTGTATCATCCAGGATGATCACCAATAATTGAACAAAAATTATGAAGATCGATCACGATGAGAAGGAACATCCAGGACGATCACAAATAATTAAAGCAAAAGATGATCATATTATCCAGGATGATAATGGATCATCCAGGACGATCAGAAGCAGAAGAGTCAAATCAGACGTCAGATGGAATTTCAAGAGTGAATTGAATAGATCATCCAAGATGATATAAATATCGTCTGGAATGATGTAAAAAAAGTTAAAATCAGAGGATGGATGGAGTGAAATTACTAAATGACAAGAGGGGGGGGGGGGGGTGAATTGTAAAATTCTTTTTAATAATAAAATTAACCCTAAACAATAGTTCTAATTTTTTGTTGTTTTTGAAACTTTAAAACAAAGATTTATGCAATTTTTCTTTCACAGAATTTCACACGCAATAGATATAACAAATTTAAAATGCAAGCAAAAAGTAAACAACAATAAGGAAAGAACACACCAAGAATTTTATAGTGGTTTGGTCAAAATATGACCTACGTCCACTCCCCGGAGTCCTCCACTCCGGGATTTTCACTATCAAAATAGTTCTCCTTTTGCCCCCCTCGGCAAGGCGGAGAAGCTTGTACAAACCTCCCTTTCACCAACCCGGCGTGGCGGAATACCAAACTCTATTTTCACCCTCTTGGCGACGGCAGAGAACCTTCTCGTTTTTCTCCCTCCTGGAGAAGGCAGAGAACCTCGAGGTAACGGATGTAGACGAGCCTTTCACTTGGAGATCCTTCCTCAAATCCTTCTCGGGCCATAGGAGGAGCAAGATGCAGCAAGCTTGGAGCAACCGTGTGATCTCCCTCACACCTCTTCTCCCTCACAACGCTCACCTCCTCCTTCCTCTCTCAACCCTCAAGAATTTCTCTAAAGTTTTCTCCCTTGGAATCCCTCTCTAACCACGTTTACCCCCTCTGAAAATCTTACTCAAAAAGAACTTGATTGATCTCTCAAAAAGGCTCCAAAAACCTCTGAATTCAAAAGTAGCCGTTAATGTTCGTACAGTACGATTCAACATCGTACAGTACGATCTTCATAAACAGCCGTCGTCCTGGTACGAAGATGTACGAACAGTACAAAAACAGATCGTACTGTACGATATAATATCGTACGGTACGATTCAACAAGATACTATTCGTACAGGACGATCGGATGTCATCTCTGTTCATCGTATGGTACGATTACTATCGTACAGTACGATGTTCAAATTTTCGTTAGGCCTGGATTACATGCACTAATCACGGGTTAATTTAAGTAAGTATTAAAAATGGACCGTACAGTACGAACATGTTCGTACAGTACGAACGGCGCAAAATCACTTACTTAAACTAAGTCACGGCTAGGGTTTTGGATCTGAACATATCGTACAGTACGAAAGACTTCGTACAGTACGATCTATTCACAGGATTGTCCACATAGCTTGGATCGTACGGTACGAAATAAAATCGTACAGTACGATCTACAGAGAAGAATTTTAGTTATATTTTGCAGTTAAAAAAGAACTCTCACCCTGTGTGTGTGCATGGTTGCTCTTACTCTTACGCATTTTGTGGCCAGACTCAATAAAGTAAAAATATAATAAATGAAAAAATACAATGTTTGACTCATACTCCTAATCTACCCGGTCTTGAGTCTTCCTTTCTTGCTGAGTCACTTGTGATCTTCCTGAAATGTTAGTGCTCAAGGAAAATAACAAATAAAATAATAATCAATGAAAAGCAGGTCCAAAACACTCATTATTTGGCATCATCAAAATCTCAAACTCGGGGTCATGGGTTGCAACAATCTCCCCCTTTTTGATGATGTCAAATAATTTGTTGCAAGTAAGAAAGAAAAACATTTCTTTTGAAAAACATTTCTTTTGTTGTTTGTTTGTTTTTTTTTTTTAAATTAAACACAAGAAAAAAAAAGGTACTACAAGTAAGTACGAAACAAAAGATACTGCATTTAGATAAATAGGCATTACAACATTACAACAAACTTCTCCCCCTTTTGACAGCACAAAAAGGAGGAGCAACTAAAAGCAAAAAGTAAGAGAAGAAAACAAACAAAAACTACAATGCAAACATAAACAAACTAAGCAGACGGGTCCTGATCTGGTGGTGGTGGAGGTGGATTTGGTTGAAAATATTGAAAGAGCATCGAAGCGGTGATCAATTACAGTGAACCGTTCGCCAAACCACTGCATATCAGTCTCGTGTTGGTGATGCTGTTCTTGAATATGCATGTCGAGACGAGTCTACAGCTGGTCAAAGCGGACGACTAAATCATCATTTGGGTGTGCTGGTGCTGGAGCTGGTGCAGGTGCTCGGGGTGTAGCATGGCGTCGTGGTCGAGCTGGAGCTGCGGCTGGTGCATCTTCTCCTTCTTCTTCATCAAAGACGGGTTCTTCAGGCTCATGTCCCCGATGAAAGAGGATACGAAAGGAAGCATCCGTATAAAAAATAGGAAGCATGTCGGGTTCACCAAGGTAGGATAATTGATAGTTATGGTAGAGGATATATCCTATTAGGTGACCAAGAGCCAGATTTTGTTTCCGTCGAGTGGTGGGAAGACGAACAAAAGTCATGTGCTGAATATAGTTGCTAATCAAATCGACCTCATCAAACTTAATGTTGGACATAATAAGGTAGGTAGCGACTGACAAGGTAGGGGTCAGATTGATGCGGTCGCCACCTTTGGGTATGATAGAGGTTAGAAGAACATGTTGATTGATACGGGCATTTCGGGTTAAAGATTGGACTAGAGGCTGGTGTTGATGAAAAACAGTATTCCTAAGGACTCTATTTACATCGCTCCAATCAAAATCATCGGTAAGAAACGAGCGAACCATAGGTCCTTCAATGGACAGCCCAATATGTTGGGCGATGTCAGCTCTACTTATTTCAACGGGGCGGCCACAAACAAAGGAGTGAAAAGTGGTGTTATCGACGGTGTAGGTGAGGTTGGCGAGAAATTCAAAAAGCAGTTCAGAATTGTATGGAAACGGTAGGGTAAGTAGGAATTGAAAGGTGGTGGAGACAAAGAGGCCCATTACCTTGAAATTTAGAGCGGCCTGATTAAGCATTTTTGAGGGATAAATTTTGCAAGCCTTGTATCGGTAGTAGGCTTCCTCATTCTCACTATTCAGAAAGCGATCGGGTTGACGACGGGATGAGGACGAGCTTCCGACAGTCATCCGACCTCGTTTAGACATTGCAGGAGGGCAAGAAAACGAAGTGAAGGCTGAGTGAGGAAGGGGTTGAGTGAATTGAACAGCCTAGGCAAGGGTATTTATAGAAATTTCCGTAAATCGTACAGTACGATCTTGGATCGTACAGTACAATATCCAATCAATATTCTGACGAGTCATTTCGGGAAAAGACAGTCAAATCGTACAGTACGATACGTATCATACAGTATGATCAGGCGAATATCGATCGTCCCGAGGCCCTCAGTACGACTTTTGACCAAAAGTTTCGTACTGTACGAATAGGTGGATCGTACAGTACGATACATAATAAATATCGTACCGAACAGCTATTACTCAAATTGTCTTTTTGTGATGATGTGGATCGTACAGTACGAAGCGAATGGATCGTACAGTACGATACGCAATAATGTCGTACCAACCGGCTTTAATTCGTCCCAATCCGTGCTGACGTGGATCGTACAGTACGGTATGGATCGTACAGTATGATGAACAGTCAATGTAAGTGTTGATGTGGTGAGTGTGTGGTGATCAGGAGCAGCCCTAAAGATTTTTGTTTTTATTTTTTTTTTATTTTTTAGGTTTTTTGTTTTTTTTATGCATTTATATCTATGACACCTAATCTAGTCCTCAAGGTGCTAAAGGTGTCAAAAGCTAATGGTTTTGTGAATATGTCTACCAATTGATCTTCTGTAGCGATGTGATGTAATTCTATATCTCCCTTAGCGACGTGATCTCTAATGAAATGATGTCTAATGTCTATGTGTTTCGTTCGAGAGTGTTGAATTGGATTCTTAGAGATACAAATTGCACTTGTGTTGTCACACATGATTGAGATGGTTCCAACAGGTAGTCCAAGATCAAGAATTTATTGTTTTAACCATAGTACTTGTGCAACACAACTTCCTACCGCAATGTATTCTTCCTCGGCTGTGGAAAGTGCTACTGAGTTTTGCTTCCTACTGGACCAAGAAACTAATGATTGTCCGATGAATTGGCAGGTACCAGAGGTGCTCTTTCTATCTATCCTACATCCTGCGAAGTCAGAATCTGAGTACCCTAGGATTTCAAAGGAAGTGCTGTGTCTGGGATACCAAATTCCTAAGTTTGTGGTGCCTAGTAGATATCTAAGAATTCTTTTGACAGCAGTTAAGTGAGACTCTTTAGGATCGGCTTGGATACGGGCACAAAGGCACACACTAAACATTATGTCCGGTCTATTGGCAGTCAAGTAAAGTAGGGATCCAATCATTCCTCTATATTTTTTCTGATCTACTGATTTTCCACTAGGATCCTTATCTAATTGGATTGTCGAACTCATTGGGGTGTTCATGGGTTTTGCACTATCCATTTCATATTTCTTTAAAATATCCTTAATATACTTTGATTGGCTAAGAAAGGTTCCATTATCCATTTGTTTTACACTAAAGCCAAGAAAGTAATTAAGCTCTCCCATCATGCTCATTTCAAACTCATTACTCATTGTTTTTGAAAATTCATCGCATAAGTTTTTATCCGAAGATCCAAACAAGATGTCATCTACATATATTTGAACAATGAGAATTTCTTCTTTGACCTTTTGTAAAAGAGTGTAGTATCTACACTACCCTTTTTAAATCCTCTATCCAAAAGAAATGAGCTAAGTCTTTCATACCATGCTCTAGGTGCTTGCTTTAATCCATATAGTGCCTTCTTTAATTTAAATACATGGTTTGGAAATTGTGAATTTTCAAATCCGGGGGGTTGCTCAACGTAGACATCTTCCTTAATTACCCCATTCAAAAATGCACTCTTTACATCCATTTGATATAACTTAAAGTTCTTGAAGCAAGCAAAAGCTAAGAGCACTCTTATGGCTTCTAGTCTAGCAACCGGGGCAAAGGTTTCTTCAAAGTCTATTCCCTCAATCTGGTTGTACCCCTTAGCTACTAGCCTTGCTTTATTCCTTATTATTGTTCCTGAATCATTCACCTTATTCTTGAAAACCCATTTTGTTCCAACAACACTTTGCTCTTTATGTCTCTTAACTAACTCCCAAACATCATTCCTGGTGAATTGGTTCAGCTCTTCTTGCATTGCTAAAATCCAAAATTCATCTCTTAAGGCTTGATCTATACTTGTGGTTTCTATCATAGAGATGAATGCTGAGTGACTAACCTCCTTCCTAAGTCCATGCCTTTTCAAATCCGATTGTACTGAGGTGCAAGCTCGCCGGAGAAACCGTGTGATCTCCTTCACACTCCCTTGAAACCCCCTCCAAGGATCTTCTCCCTCTCTCAAACTTCACCCTTTCCTCTCTCCCTTTCAAGTCCTCTCTTCAAGTTTTCTCCAAAAGAATGAAGACACAATGGCTGCCAAAGACTCTTACAAAGTCTTATGAGAGTGCTTAAATAGAGGGCTCAAAAAACCCTAAAAATACTCAATTCAGCCGTCAAATATCGTACCATACAATCTCAAGATCGTCCAGTATGATGTGCAGAAATTGACCTGTTAGTACTGTACGATCCAGTTAGTACAGTACGATCCAGTTAGTACAGTACGATCCAGTTCGTACAGTACGATCCAAATGACAAATTTCAGCCGTTTTGATTGCATAATCTCAGGATTAACTTAGGCAATATTTCAAACATCGTACCGTACGATTATGATCGTACAGTACGATTGTACAACTGTTCAAATTCAAATTTTTTCCTAATTTAATGGACGGCGGGCTTTCTAATTATAACAGATCGTATAGTACGATGTGGTGATCGTACAGTACGATTAGTTATTTTCAAAATTAATTTTTTTAAGGAAAAATAAATATTTTAATTTATTTCTGTTACACCTGATCGTACAGTAGGAAATAAATTCGTACAGTACAATGAACAGAAAAGTTAAAATATTCATAATCATTTTTTCCTCCCTCTGTATGTGTGCATGATCAACAAACTATCATACTTCATTATAAGACTTGACTCAATAAATGAAAATTACATACTCATTTAATACGACCAATTCTATGCAATCTTGAGCCTTGAATCTTCAAAGAACGGTGCATGATGTACCTGAAATATTAGTTAACATAGAAAGAAATATGCACTATAAATACCATGAGAAATAAAAGAATAATAAATATTATTTGTTATCATCAAAATCATAAACTCGGAAGCCCGAGTTGCAACAATCTCCCCCTTTTTGATGATGTCAAATAATATTGGTTGACTTTGCAAATTAAAAAAAAATTCTCCTAAACTCCCCCTCAGTAAAACAATTACATTAAAAATTAGGGAAAAGTTTTCTTTTCTTTTTTTTTTTTTTAATTTTTGGTTTTTTTTTAAATTAAATTAAATAACAGCAAAAATTAAAACAAAATGCAACAAACTACAATACTTTCTCCCCCTTTGACATTATCAAAAAGAAGAGATAAAATAAAATATAAAATAACAACATAATAACGAAACAAAAACATACGATTATATAAACAAAGTTAAACATACAAAAATGAAAAAAAAAACATACAAAACACATAAACAAAAACACACAAACAAACCTTAACATACTTATACCTCATCATTTTGCTCCTATTCTGATGATTCAGAAACTAGGTCTGCCCAGGAGACTTTTTGCTTTTTATCTTTTCCCCAAATTACAAACGGTTTATTTTTACTCTTTTTATTTGCAGGAAGAGTTTTTAAGTTGGGGCATTCACGCTTCAAATGTCCGGGTTTCCTACACCCAAAGCAAATTATGTCAGAACAAAACTTAAAAATTTTATAATATTTACCTTTACTCCGCTTTTGTTGATGTTCATGCTTGTGGTTCAATAGAATTTCAAATTTATTTGTTATCGATGATATCTCCTTGCTTTCATCGTCTACTAAGCCATATTCATCTGTGTGTTTGGCTTTTAGCATAATTGTCTTCTCATCACCTACATCCAAAACTCTTTGACTCACACTTTGCTCGTAGGCAATGAGTGAGCCGATTAGATTATCTATAGAATAAGCATTCAAATCTTTTGATTCACATATTGCCTTGACTATGGCATCAAATTTATCAAGTAAAGAACGTAGAATTTTACTAACTTTTTCAAAGTTTAAAAGTTCTCTACCTAAATCATGCAATGACATCACAATTTGATTAAATCTAGTAAACATGTCTAAGATAGTCTCATATGGCTTCATGCTAAAAAGTTCATAATCACGCATTAGAATATTCAATTTAGACTGTTTGACTTCACTAGTACCTTCATACGAAATGCATAATCTATCCCAAACTTCTTTCCCAGTAGTACATGTAGAGATTCTCATGCAATCGTCAGAATTTAATGCACAGAAAAAACAATTCAAACATTTAGCATTTAGTTGTGCATTGAATAGTTCTATTCTACTCCATTCAGTAAAAGGAATATTAATTTTGACTCCATCTATCATACGTGAAGGTACAGAATAGCCAGTTTGAATCATATTCCACATTCGAAAATCAATTAATTGCAAAAATGTTGACATGCAAATTTTCAAAAAATTAAAAGAAATATTTTCAAATAAAGGTGGTCGTGTGATACAATAGCCTTCCGCAATGTTACGATTTCCAAAATATGCCATGATCGATTTTTTCAAGGTTTTCGAAAACACTATTTTTGAAACCAGCTCTGATACCAATTGAAATTACTAAACGACAAGAGGGGGGTGAATTGTAAAAGTCTTTTTAATAATAAAATTAACCCTAAACAATAGTTCTAATTTTTTGTTGTTTTTGAAACTTTAAAACAAAGATTTATGCAATTTTTCTTTCACAAAATTTTACACACAATAGATATAACAAATTTAAAATGCAAGCAAAAAGTAAATAACGATAAGGAAAGAACACACCAAGAATTTTAGAGTGGTTCGGTCAAAATATGACCTACGTCCACTCCCCGGAGTCCTCCACTCCGGGATTTTCACTATCAAAATAGTTCTCCTTTTGCCCCCCTCGGCAAGGCGGAGAAGCCTGTACAAACCTCCCTTTCACCAACCCGGCGTGGCAGAATACCAAACTCTATTTTCACCCTCTTGGCGACGGCAGAGAACCTTCTCGTTTTTCTCCCTCCTGGAGAAGGCAGAGAACCTGGAGGTAACGGATGTAGACGAGCCTTTCCCTTGGAGATCCTTCCTCAAATCCTTCTCGGGCCACAGGAGGAGCAAGATGCAGCAAGCTTGGAGCAACCGTGTGATCTCCCTCACACCTCTTCTCCCTCACAACGCTCACCTCCTCCTTCCTCTCTCAACCCTCAAGAATTTCTCTAAAGTTTTCTCCCTTGGAATCCCTCTCTAACCACGTTCACCCCCTCTGAAAATCTTACTCAAAAAGAACTTGATTGATCTCTCAAAAAGGGTCCAAAAACCTCTGAATTCAAAAGTAGACGTTAATATTCGTACAGTACGATTCAACATCGTACAGTACGATCTTCATAAATAGCCGTCGTCCTAGTACGAAGATGTACGAACAGTACAAAAACAAATCGTACTGTACGATATAATATCGTACGGTACGATTCAACAAGATACTATTCGTACAGGACGATGGTCTGGACGATCGGATGTCGTCTCTGTTCATCGTATGGTACGATTACTATCGTACAATATGATGTTCAAATTTTCATTAGGCCTGGAATACATGCACTAATCACGGGTTAATTTAAGTAAGTATTAAAAACGGATCGTACTGTACGAACATGTTCGTACAGTACGAACGGCGCAAAATCACTTACTTAAACTAAGTCACGGCTAGGGTTTTGGATCTGAACATATCGTACAGTACGAAAGACTTCGTACAGTACGATCTATTCACAGAATTGTCCATATAGTTTGGATCGTACGGTACGAAATAAAATTGTATAGTACGATCTACAGAGAAGAATTTTAGTTGTATTTTGCAGTTAAAAAAGAACTCTCCCCCTGTGTGTGTGCATGGTTGCTCTTACTCTTACGCATTTTGTGGCCAGACTCAATAAAGTAAAAATACAATAAATGAAAAAAATACAATGTTTGACTCATACTCCTAATCTACCCGGTCTTGAGTCTTCCTTTCTTCCTGAGTCTCTTGTGATCTTCCTGAAATGTTAGTGCTCAAGGAAAATAACAAATAAAATAATAATCAATGAAAAGCAGTTCCAAAACACTCATTATTTGGCATCATCAAAATCTCAAACTCGGGGTCATGGGTTGCAACATGGAGATGATCATAGAAGGCCCAAAAACATGAAAAACAATTGAAAAAATAAGAATAAAATAAAAAAAAACATCAAAAAGGTACAAAAAATAATGTTTTTTTAATCAAAGCTCGAATATGATAAATTCTCCATGTGATTAAAAATTTGTAATAATCAATAAGTTAACATCTTCAAAATCTAAAAAATGGTAGAACAACCGATCCTGTTAGCCCTAGCTCGATCTTCTCCTAAGGCAAATCGTCTTTTGAAAACAAAAATCTATATCAGAAAAACCAATTGGATAAGAAAAAGAGACCTGTTCAAAACTTGGTTCTAGAAAAATATTTTATAAAATAACATATCAAAGTAATTAGTTACCATCATAAATTCTGAAATCAAGCCTTTGAAAAATATCAAGTGACACATGAATTCTTCTAAGATTTAAAAATTTTGGAAGAGAAGAAGATTTCTTTTGGTGTGCTCATTTTATGACTCTTGTCAATTTGATAGGCACTCTTTGCGTATCTTTTGATTTTTGATATAATTTGTGTATATATTTTTTTTTCAATTTGGCGTCATTGCATATCTTTTGATTTTAGTATCATTGGAAACTTTTTTTTATTTATTTTTTGCAAGCTAGATCCCATTTTGAAAATTCTTAAATATTCACAATTATGATTATATATTCCAGATATTAGAGAAGAAAAACTCTGTCTCTAATATAAGGAAGAATGAATCACCAAATAGAATAAAAAATCATATTATAAATGCAATGATAAGATTACAAAAAATTTGAAGGTAAAATAAATACTTAGAATATTATATACATATGATAGATTACAGTAGAGAGATTGAAAAGGTCTCAATTTCAAAGTCTAGTTGTTAATTAGAGATAGACTTTTGTTTAGAAAAGAAAATTACATCACTAAAAGAAGTTAGAGAAAAGGAAACAATCAATGGTGTTTCCCCTTTTAATTGATTTAGAGATGTCAAACATTAACTAAAAATTTTTAAAAATAAAAATAAGGAATAAGATATCAATTCAACAATGATTAAAAGAAAAATAAAATAACGAAGAAAATTAAATCAATAGAAGTGAAATAGATGAAAAATATAATAAAAGAAGCAAGGGAAAACTACAAAAAGAAAAACAATAAACAACAAATATAAAATAAGAAATCAGTAAGAATCAAGTTCATGTATTTACATTAATTATACCAAATCTAGTCCTCAAAGTGCTGAAAGTGTCAAAAGACAGTGATTTAGTAAAGATGTCAGCCAGTTGATTCTCTGTTTCCACATGGAGTAACTCAATGTCTCCTTTGATCATATAATCTCTAATAAAGCATGCCTTATGTCTATTTGCTTCGTCCTTGAATGTTGGATAGGATTCTTAAAAATGAAGATGGCACTAGTATTATCACAAATGATCAAAATTGTGCCTATAGGTAATCCTAAATCCAAAACTTGCTGCTTCAACAAAAGGACTTGGGCCACAAAACTCCCTAAAGTAATGTACTCAGCTTTAGCAGTGGAAAGTGCAACAGAGTTTTGCTTTCTACTAGACAAGGAGACTAAAGATTGTCCTATAAATTGGCAAGTCCTAGAAGTGCTCATTCTATCCACCTTACATCCTGTAAAATTAAAATCAGAATATCTAATAATCTCAAAAGAAGTGTTGTGCCTAGGATACCACATTCCTAAGTTTTGGGTCCCTAAGAGATATCTAAGAATTCTCTTAACTACAATCAGGTGGGATTCTTTAGGATCAGCTTAAAATCTAGCACAGAGATAAACACTAAATATTATATCAGGTCAGCTAACAGTCAGGTAAAGTAAATATCCAATCATCCCTCTATACTTGTTTTGATCAATAGATTATCCATTTAGGTCCTTATCCAACTAAACACTGGAGGTCATGGGAGTATTAATTGGCTTGGCTTTATCCATTTCATATTTCTTCAAGATGTCATGTACTTTGATTGATTTAGAAAGGTTCCATCATCTAATTGCTTATGCTAAACCCCAAAAAGTAAGACGACTCTCCCATCATACTCATCTCAAATTCCTTATTATTTTAGAAAAATCATCACATAGCCTTTTATCAGAAGATTCAAAAAGTATATCATTGACATATATCTGAATAATGTGTAATTCATCTCCTATTTTTCTCAAAAAGGGTGGTGTCTACAGTCCCCTTCTCTTTAATTTTCTTGGAAGAACCATAAAAGACTCATACATAGAGAGAAAGTAGAGAGAGAAAGTACGGGATCGCGGTGAGATTTTTCAAAATTTCATCTTCTTCACTGTTTAGCAATTTTTCTAGGTATGCCGGTGGGCTCTTCGGTCACCGTCTCCGGTGATCGAAAAGCAATTGGAATGGAGGACCAAATGTCTCTTAGTAATAATCAGCATCTTCATAAGGAGATGCAAGTCATATTTCATCCATTGGTGATCAGGGAATCGTCATATATCCCAGTTAAGGAAAGAGATCAAATGACTAGAAAAGGTAAGCAAGTGATCAGTATTGTTGAAGCAAAAACACCTAATTCTATTGAAATCCTAAGAAAGATCGACCGTGAAGCATCGTCATCAACAAGGATGAACCTGATTGTGAACAAATTTGGCAATATTGTGTCTAAAATGATGGAACCTATGGAAGGAGTCCCTTCAGTACAGAAGATTATGGATGACATGACCACTATTTTATGATTTTGCTGATAAATAAGTTCGACACATGGTTAATCAAGAAAATACTGGGCAAGCTAATCCTTGGGTTAATCGATCTCTCATCAGAATAAATCTAGTTGAAAAAGATTTATTCATGTCAAAAGATGGTGTAGCTTTGAAACTTCCTGAACCTAATATTATAGCTAATTCAGAGAAGCTTAAATTTTTAATAGTGGTCAAGGTTTTTGGCCGTGAACTCCCTAATCATCTAATAGGAGATGAACTAAGGTGGAAATGGATACACATTGGGAAATATAATATGACGGTGATGGGATCAGGGTGGATCTTATGTTCTTTTAATTCGTTAGATGCAATGGAGGAGGTTTTAGCAGGAGGATCATGGTTCATTAATGGTCACATTGTGGGAATGGATAGATGGTCCACACAATTTTCTCCAACTTCTCTAAAGGCCCTTTCTTCTCCAATTTGGATAAGAATGCCTAATCTTTCACTGTACTATTGGGATGACATCAACATTATAGGGATTGCATCTTTTATTGGCACGCCGCTTATGTTCGACGGAAACATGTTTCAATGGGGAAGACGTGAATTTGCAAGGATATGTGTCTGTGTGGAATTAGATAAACAATTACCATTGGGAGTTTATGTTGATGGAAGAGAAGGAAGGTTCTTTCAAAAGGTGGAGTATGAGAAGGTGTCATCCTTTTATTATAGATATGGAAAGGTCGGTCATTTAAGCTTTGATTGCAAGATCAAGAATGGAGAAGACAAGTCCAGTAGTCAAAATAATGTGAAGCTATAATAAATTCAGAAGGTAAAAGACAGGATGAAAAGAAAGGCAAAATGGAAGAACAGGACAACTATGGACCATGGATCCATGTCAATCATAAGAGAAAGATGAAGACAAAGGTGAATCATAAGAAGTTTGTCTATGTTCCTAAAATTGGGAAAGCTCAAGATAGAAAGTCAAAATAAAGTGGGGATGTGAGTAAAAGAGATGCTGAGGAAGATTTTGTTGCACAAGAAATAGCTGTTTTGCGAAGGCTGGACCCCAACAAAATGCAGGACCTAGGATGTTATGATCCTGATGAAGGCAATGATAAAGATAAGAAGAAGGAAATTAGTTAGATATCATAAAACAATATGTTCAGGTTGCTGGATGGAATTGAAGAAGATGAGGTTACTCTTATTGATGAAAATAAAAATGTGATCTCTATTCTGGAAGAAGGAGAATTGGAAACTACAGGTAGTAAGGAGGATGGCAATAAAGATGTGGTAACAGAAAAAAGAAATTGTACTGAGGATGATGCTGGATTTGCGGCAGGTAGAGGAGCTGGTTCTCTGTTAGGGAATTCAAAAATCAAGCTAAACAAGGAGATCAAATCATTAGGTCAAATTAATTCTTCCATTAGAAATAACAAGATTGAAGGTTGGAGTAGGAGGAGGATCGGTGGTCCTTCCCCCTCGGTGCTCAAATGAGTTCAATTCTCTTTTGGAATTATAGAGGGGCCAATAAGAGGGAGACCTCTCTTTATTTGAAAGAGGTTGTAAAGGATTGGGATGTCTTGTTTATTGGCATAGTTGAAATGTAAATTTTTAATACTAAAAAAAAGAAGTATGTAAAGGTTTGGGAAGCAATTGGGATGTTTTCAATTTCCCATCTGATGGGCAATCAGGAGGCATTATGATTATGTGGAGGACAGATTTAGATATGTTCTTAGTTTTAAAAAGTTATTCTCAATGTGTAGTTGGGGAGCTGATATCTTTGAAGAATAATTCACAGTGGTTGATTTCTACGGTCAATGCAGAATGTGATCCGTATAATAGGAGAAGTGTATGGGAGTTTTTGGGATCAATTTCCTATAGCAATCATACCTCTATTTTAGGGGGAGATTTTAATTGTGTTTTATCTCAAGATGAAAAAAGGGGAGGGAAGAAGTTCAAATTTTCCCTAGGACCTCAAGAGATGAAAAATTTTATGAACCTCAACAATTATCATGAAATCAGGTTTGTTGGAGCAAGGTATACTTGGTGTAACAACAAAAGTGGAAGTGTAAGAATTTTGGAGAGGCTAGATAGGTGTTTGTTAAATACTAGAGCTCTTCAAGTTATTCCTCAAGCTTCAACCAGACATTTGAATAGGATTGCATTGGATCATTGTCCGATCCACCTGAAGATCTTCAATCCTATGGAGAGAGTGGAACATTGCTAGAGATTTGAAGATGTCTAGGTATCTAACCCGACATCTGTAGCTATAGTTCAAAAAATATGGAATAAAGGTTATGAAGGAGACCCAATGGAAAAATTGAATTCAAAGTTGGATAGAACAATAAAGGCTCTATATTTTTGGAGTAGAGAAAAAAAATAAAAAATTTGTCTAGATTAAAGGACAAATTGATGATGGAAGTGGCTGATTTGCAATTGGAGGAGTCTAATAGTGGTCTAACTGAAGAAAACTATTTTTTCTTTGGGCAAAGGTGCATGAACTAAACGTTACACTTGCTAGGATCAACACTTGGTGGAGACAGAGAGCTAAAGTCAAATGGTGGAGTGAAGGAGACAAGAATTCTAAATTCTTTCATGCGGTGGCTAATGGCAGGAGGAATTCTAATGTTATTCATCAAATGAAGGATGATCAAGGTAATTTGGTTGATTCTCAAACTAAAATAGAGAGTATATTCTGCAATTTTTTAAAGAAAAATCGAGGAGGAGGGAATGTAAATTATCTGGATAGCCAAATTCTCTTTACAAACTAAGCTCAGAAGACTCAAAATGTATGGAGGCTGATTTATCTTTCCAGAAAGTGGAGGCTGTGGTGAGAGAGCTTGGTTCGAACATTTCCCCAAGTATTGATGGGATAACTTACTCATTCTTTAAGCATTATTGGAAGGTTAATAGTAAAGATGTTTGGATTGCGATCCAATATTTCTTTATTCATGGAAAGATGAGTGATAAATTGAAAAAGATGATGGTGGTTTTTATTCCTATGATTAAAAATCCTATTCTTCCTTCTCACTACCATTCGACCAGTTTATGCTTGTCTGTTTATAAGGTGATTGCTAAAATCCTTTTAAATAGACTTGTGAAAGTAATTTAGAAAATGGTTTCAAAAGAGAAAATGGCTTTCATTAAAGGAAGATCGTTGTCGGACAATATCTTATTGGTTCATGAACTGTTTAACAAATTCAGATTTTCAAAATCTAAAAAGGGATTGATTGCAATTAAAATCGATATGGAGCAAGCCTACGATAGTATGGCTTGCCCGACTACCAAGCAAGCCTTGAATTATTTTGGCTTTCCAATTAGATTTGCTAATCTAATTTTGGAATGTATTATGGATCCTAAAATTACAATTATGTTAAATGGTATAAAGTCGGATTGGATTGAGGCTAAAAGTGGGCATCGTCAAGTGTGCCCTCTATCTCCATATATTTTTCTGCTTTGCTCTCAATTGATATCTGAGGAGTTTCATAGTAATGGGAAGGACTTGGGAATTAAAGTGGCTCCAAATGCTCCTAGGATAAGTCACTTGATGTATGCTGATGATATTCTATTATTTTTGGAAGCCAAGATAGATCAAGTTAGAAGAATCAGGAAAATTATCTCAAAATATTGTTTATGGACGAGACAAGCTGTTAATAGGGGAAACTCTCATGTCTTGTTTGAGAAAATGGTGGTAAGGAAAGCTAGAAAGAAAATTAAAATAGTTTTTAAGTTCAAAGAAATGAAGGAGATTAACTATATTGGGATTAAAATGACTTTCACGAAGATGCTGTCATCAGATCATATTGATAAAATTGCTTGCAAGCTCAATGTATGGGGAAAATAAACTCATCTCATTAATAGGTAGAATTGTATTGTTAAAATCGGTGTTGCAAGCCATACCTATTTTTTTTGTCTCATTCATTGGTTCCAATGAACATTTCGAGAAAAATTGACAAGCTTTGTAGAGACTTTATATGGAACAAGCCTGGAGGAAATCAAGGTATGCATTATCTTTCCTGGGAGGAGCTTTGTAAACTGATTTCAGACGGTGCAAGTTGACTATGTTCAGCTGTAACCATTTCTGGATCTCTTAGAGCTAAATTCACATGGAGCTTTTTTTAAAAAAATATGATTCTTTATTAAATAGACCAATAAGAGTTAAATATGGGAATATATGGAATGCTGAAATCAAGAAGAATAGTTCAATCATTTGGAAAATTCTCCTAAGTGGCATGGAAGCTCTTAAATCTATGGTGAGATGGACGATTGATTCTGGATCTTCTATCGACATTATGAAAGACGTTTGGATCTTTGAAAAATGTCTTGATAAATGGCCAACATTTATTGCGGTAAGTGATGAAGAATTTCCAAAATTAATGAGTTTATAAATGACAGAAGCTAGAATTTCACAATGTTACGAAGGTGGTTTGCACAGAATTTGGTTGATAGTATTTCTCAAATTCAAATTTATAAAAACTGTAATGATCAGTTAGAACTTATGCTAAAATTATCTAGGAATACTATCTTGGCTATGTTGGCTAAGAACAATAGAGTTCATGAGGAGTACAATAAATGGTTCAAGGAGTTCAAGCTTGCTCCACAGGTAGAATACTTTTGGTGGCGTTTGCTCAATAACACCTTACCTACCAATGATTTTTTATTTTATAGGAGGATGATAAATAACAACTCTTGTCCTAGGGGTCGTTTGGAAATTGAAAACATCAATCATGTGGTAGGGATTGCTCTGTGATTATTTCAGTTACAGCAAAGTTGAATGAGTGGGGTTCAAAGTTCCAACGGTTACTTTGTTAATTTAGTGTGTATTAAAACTAAAGGTTTTATCTGAAAGTAATAAATTCATTGGTAATTTGTATGGCTCTATGATGTTTGTTTCTTGGAAAAGCAGGAATCGGGTTAAGCATGGAGATGAAGAATTCGGCGTGAGTTTCATTGCATCTAATGCTATCAGTATAGCCTCCAATGCTTTAAAATTTAATCTAATTTGAAAAATTTGGGGTACTAACCAGCTTCGGCTTAACAATTCTTATTAGCACCCTCCTCCTCCTGATTGGATTAAATTCAACTTTGATGCAGCTCTGTTACAGTCATATAAGGAAGGAATTGGTGGAGTGCTTAGAGATCATAAACGGAGGTTCCTCTCAGCATTTGGTGTGAAATGCTCACATTGGGATATAGGAGCATTGGAACTTGCGGCATTTCAACACTTGAAGGTGGCAATTAACAGATGGATGATGGAAGCTAAAGGATTAATCATAAAGGGAGATAATTTAAATGTCATCAGCATGTTCAAAAATTGGTGGAGAGGGATGATGGGAGAAATATAGAAGATGATTTTGAAGACTTATCATTCCTTAATGATTTTGGTTCATTCATTTTTAATTTTTGTTAAAGAAATTGTAATAAGTTGGCACATTATTGTGCTAACTTTTCTTTAGAAGGAGATTTTTTGGGGATGATCTCAAGGGTAATTATTTTCCTCCATGTTCTATGTCTATTCTGATGGAGGATGGTGATAGATATTCTATGACCTAGTAGCATGTTTCTAGGTTTATTTTCCTCTTTTATTTTAATGCATTTGCATTTCCATCAAAAAAAAAAAAAAAACTCCCTCTCTAGTATGAATGTGCTAAGCCTCTCATACCAAGCTCTAGGTGCCTTCATTAATCCATATAAGGCCTTTTTTAATTTTAAAATATGATTTGGAAATTGAGAACTCTCAAATCCTGGGGGTTGGTTTACAAACACATCCTTTTTTATTACCACATTTAAAAAGGCATTCTTAATGTCCATTTGGAAAAGCTTAAATTCCTTATAATAAGTAAAGGCTAGTAGCACTCTAATGGCTTCCAATCTAGCTACAGGGGCAAAGGTCTCCTCAAAATAAATCCCTTTTATTTGGTTGTACCCCTTAGCCACCAATCTTGCCTTATTATTAACCACCACACCAGAATCATTCATCTTATTCTTAAAGACCCATTTGGTTCCAACTATACTTTATACCTTTGGTCTTTTTATAAGCTCCCAAACATCATTCCTAATAAATTGGTTTAATTCATCTTGCATGGCTAAGATCCAAAAATAATCAGATAGGGCTTGGTTGATGTTGGTGGGTTCAATAATTGAGATAAAGGCAGAGTGGTTCCTTCCTAAGTCCATGCCTACGTCCTAACACCTTCAGAAGGGTCTCCTCAGATCAATTCCTTAGGGTGGCTTGAAGAGTATCTCCAATCTATAGGCAATGTGTATGTAGGTTCAACCCTTTCCTCCAAATCTACATTTTATACTCCTTGGGTAATCTCACCTACTTCTTCAATATTTTGGAGCTCTACCCTCTTCTCCAAAATTTCAACTCCTTGGCTAATCTCTCCAACTTTATCTTCATCCTCAACTCTAAACTTCTTAGGATCAAACTCATCAAATAGTACATGAGTAGTCTCCTCCACCACCAATGTCTTCTTGTTACACACCCTAAAAGATTTCCCCATACTTTTATATCCTAAGAACACTCAATTAGATTTTGGGTCAAAATTTCTTAAGTGTGACTTCCCATTATTAAGAATGAAAACCTTATAGCCAAAGACATGGAGGTGGGAAAGGTTTGGTGTCCCACCCTTAAGGATCTCATAGGGTGTTTTATCAAGTTTGGCTATAACATTCACCCTATTTAACACATAATAAGCTGTGTTTACCGCTTCAGCCCAAAAAGTACTTTAGAAATGAATACTTAGCAAGCATGGATCCAGCAGCTTCAACTAAGGTATGATTCTTCTTTTCAGCTACCCCATTCTGTTGAAGGGTCCTAGGAGCTGAGAAATTGTGACTAATCCCTTTTTCCTCATAAAAATCTCTAAATCTCTCATTTTCAAATTCTCCCCCATGGTCACTATGGATGGTCAAGATGTCACAACATAGATTTTTTCTAAATCCAAGTGAAGAAGGATATAAACTCATCAGAAGATTTATTCTTATATGATAGAAATCTAATCCAAGTAAAACCTCGAGTAGTCATCGACAGTCACAAAACCATAGAATTTTGGCCCTAAGCTAGCAGTACTAATAGGTCCAAATAAATCCATGTGAAGAACTTCTAAAGGTCTATAGGTGCTAATGTCCTTAATGGAGTGTAAAGAGGATTGAACTTGCTTCCGTAGTTGACAGGCATCACAAAGGTGGTCTTTGATGAACTTAAGCTTGGGGACACCTTAAACTAGGTCTTTTTGGGTTACTCTTCTAAGGGTTTTTATACTGGCTTGACAAAACCTGCTGTGCCACAACCATGAATCATCAGCAGTAGTTTTTAAGCAAAATAAAGCAACACATTCAATATTATTTAAGTCAAGCATGTAAATATTATTGATCCGCTTTCCCAGCAAAATGGTGTTGTTATTTAAGCTTATGATGCAAGTATTTGCCAATAATTTTATGATGAAGCCCTTACAATACTGAATGATGCTGAGCAAGTTGTATTTTAGTCCATCTATAAAAAAACATTTTCAATCAAAAGGTTTTTGGAGTTTCCAATTATACCTGCGCCCACCACTTTCCTGGTGGTGTTGTCTCCAAGAGTAACCTTGCCTCCAGCCCTGGCCTCCAGCGAAATGAATTAGTTTGTATCTCCAGTCATGTCTCGTGAGCATCTACTGTCCAGGTACCACATGCTCTCATGAGGGCTTTTGTGAGAGCATACCTACAAAATCATCAAATGTTAGATTTAGGAACCCAAATAAGTTTGGATCCCTTCTTATGGAAAGAAGAATGCAATCCATGTATGTTATGATGTGAATCATGCAATTTAGGTCTCCACACCCAATGTTTACTATGGTGAATGGTGCACATGTGTGAGATATTTTCTAACATGTGTCCTGAAAAATATCTAACAATAAGAAAATAATTTTCTAATCTACTCAGGTGGTGATGCTTCCTTTTAAAGTTATGTGATGCATGTAATGTTGGTTTATTTTCAAAAGCTTTGAGATCTTCTAATTTCTTAAACTCCTTTTCTAACTCAGCATGGGATTTTTTTAAGGAATCATGTGCTTTAGATAATTCAATATGCTTTTTGTTTAATGTATAAAACTTATCAAGTATTGACATGTGATTGTTATCGATTATAGAAATATGTTTAAGTAAAATTTCATGCTCTTTTTGCAAATTTAAAAACTCCAATTTTTAACTAGCATGTGATTTCTAAAGTTTACTATATGTTGTATGAATTTATTTATAAACTTTAAATAGTTTCTCATAGGTTAGTTCACATACCTCTTCTTGATCACTTTGGCCAAGATGATTGTCTGCCATCAAGCACAAGTTTGTAGTCTCCTCTTCAGCTTCAGTCTCGTAAGAGTCAGATGCAGAATCCACCTAGAATGCCTTTTGGAACCTCTTCTTATCCTTTTTGAACTTGGGTTTCTCCTCACTCTTCTCCTTGCTTGGGTGAGCCTTAAGTGTAGGATAATCAGCTTTAACGTGTCCCATCTTCCTGCATTCAAAATAGACAGTATCATTAGAACTCCTAAAATTTTTGTTACCCTTACCTTTATTCCAATTCTGATGGTTCTTATGCTTCTTCTTTAGAAAGCTTTTGAATTGCCTCATGAGTAAGGCAATGTCATCGCTTTCAGACCCGAAAGAGTCAATGTCTGATTGTCATTCAGCGCCACAGTTTTCTCCTTTTTTTTCTCACATGCATCAAGGTTTCTTTGATTCACCACTTGCTCATTAGTAATGAGTGATCCAAGTAAGTTATTAATCGAATAAGAATTCAAATCCTTAGATTTAGTAATCATAGAAATCTTAGCATCAAAGGAAGAAGGCATGCATCTCAAAATTTTATTAACCTTTTCATAATTGGTGAGTTATCTTCCTAAAGCATGCAGTGAGGTAAATTTTTTTGTAAATATAGTATTTATGTTAGAAATTGATTCAGAAGATTTCATATGAAAAAGTTCATAATCATGCAATAAAATATTCATGCGAGATTGTTTAACTTCATTAGTTCCTTCATATGTGATACATAATTTATCCCAAATTTCTTTTCTAGTAGCACAAGTTGAAACACGCATGTTATCTTCAAATTTTAAAGCACAGAAAAATAGTTCAAGCTTTTTGTATCGAGTTAAGCTAAATCCCTATCATCAATAGTCCATTTAGTATAACAAAGTGGAGTAGTAATGCCGTTGGTTTTACCAGTCGGAGGTGTATAACCTTCTTTAACAAGCATCCACATGTTATAGTCAATCAAATATAAAATTGTAGACATGCTAGTTTTCCAAAAATAAAAAGAAATATTGTCAAACAATGGTGGTCAGGTAATAGAATTCCCTTCCACAGTATTACAATTACCAGACTTAGCCATGAATCGAAATTCAAAAGTTTTCAAAAACTCATTTTTTTGAATCCTGCTCTGATACCACTTAAAAGTTTATTAGGGATGTTAAGCCCTTATGAACTAGCCCAAAGCTAACTAAGAGGAGGGGTGAATTGGTATTTTAAAAAATTTCTTGATCAAAATACGAGCTTAAACCAAACCAAAATTCTCCACAAAGAAAATAAAAGTGTGAAAATTAAATGCAAAAAAGTAGTAATAAAGAACATATGAATTTATAGTGGTTTAGTTAACTTGACCTACACCCACTCCTTGGAGGCGCCCTTCGAGTATTGCATTAAACTCAATTACTCTCCTTTTGCTCCCATAGTAAGGCGGAGAAGCCTTTATAAACCTCCTTTTCACTGATACTGGTGGGGCAGAGAACCTAACTCCTTTTGCTTCCACCTGAAGCAGGCAGAGAACCTGACTCCTTTTACTTCCTCCTAAAGCAGGCAGAGAACCTGGATCAGTTACTGAAGTAGACCACTCTTGAATGCCAAAGGAACAAGGAATAATGATCAGAGAAGATGACTCAGATCTTTGCTTGGAGCAACCTTTATGAAATCTCTTACAAACTCCCCCTCACAAGTTCCTCTCCCTCTCTCCTTTTCTCTCCCTCTCCTCTAGGACTCTTAGGTCAAGACAATAGCAAAAGATTACCTCCTTGAGTAAATAAGTGATCTTAAATAGAAAAGCTTCGGAATAGCTCTTAATTTCAACAAATTGACTTTATCATCCAGGATGATCGGTTGATCGTTCAGTACGATTAGTTTAAAATACGCCAAATCAATCAGGATGATTTTGGAAAGTCTGGATGATTAGAAGGCAATTTGTTCAGATTGTCCAAAATGATTATGTATCATCTTGTTTGATTAGTTCAAGTTGATGAATATCGTCCAGCACATTGCCCTGGATAGATGTATGGATGATGAACAAATAGCTTAATCATTCAGGATGATGTCATGATCATCCAGGATGATCAGTATAAAATGTCTCATATTATCTAGAATATCACACTAGATGGAGGTCTGGATGATGCAAAAAAACATGATCATCCAGGCCAATCTTTCGATCATACCATATGATTAGTTCAATTTAGTATAGGTCATCAAGGGTATCACACTAATAGTCCATGAAAAATATATAGTTTGATTATATGATCATCCCAGACGATCCTGCGATCATCCAGGATGATATGATCGAGCAATCAAACCTTAATTACTTTCCTTAATTACTAGATTAATTTAGGTATAATTATGTTGCATCGTCCAAGATGATGTCCTGCAGGATATCCATATTTAAAACATGCCTAAATAGATCTGGCAGTTGATTCTTACATGCTGAGCATTATGGTCCCTATTTCAAAAGTTTAATCTTTTGTGAGCTGTGTAGTTATTTCTAGTTAGAGATGATGGTTGTTGGTGGTATTATGAATAGTTCTCTTGTCGGGAGTGAAGGTGCTTTTGCCGATTTAATTTGGTTCATAAGAAAAATTTAGAGTTCTTGAAGGATGTTGGAGATTCCTCTTATGTAATATAGGTAGATTTATCCCTATGGAATTATGATGATATTTACAAGATTTTAGGATCAAATTCTTTATCCTATTATGAATTTGAGCAGTTCTTCTTACATGCTGAGCATTATGGCCCCTATTTCAAAAGTTTAATCTTTTATGTTGCTTCCTTTACATTTTGTATGGTTGTATTAGCGATAAAGGCCAATTTAAAATCTTCCTCCTCCTTTTACTGTCAGGTTTAAGTTTAGTCCATTATTTTTTCCATGAGATTGCCTATTCAAAGGGAAATCTGGATGACATATCTATGAAAATTATGGAAAATAAATTACTTTTGGATATTATTTGTGTTCTCAAATTGATTCATCTTTAAGGCATTCTTTTAATTATTGAAAAGGTGGTGTTCTTAAATACAATTCTTCAGATGTGGGATTCAGTAAGAAATTTTATTAGAAATACTGTAGACACATGATCGGTTGATGAGAATGAAAAATATTTTGGTGTTATGGGGTTGGAAACCTTTGTTAAAGGGAATGAGTTTCTTTGTATGGAAGGTAGGGTATCTAAGGAGGTCCTTCAAATTTATTATGCTTCTTTGTGTTTAAAAGATACTTGAGGCATCAAATGTTCAAAGAATTCTAGAGGCCAATAAGATTCCTTTAGAAGTTATTGATGCATAACTTTTTTATATGAGAGTGGTTTCATCGAGAGATGCTTGCTTGAATTCATCAGTGGTTGCTAAGTCAGGGGAGCCTGAGAAGTCTTATTATAAACATATGTCTGCTATAGTGGTAGTGGAGTCAATTATACTTGAAATGTTATGGATGTAGTGAAGTTTATTCACGAGGATTCAGAGGAGATGAACTTAGGAGCCATCACAACTATAGGGTTGTTTTCTTCTGGATTGTCTAAAGAGAACATGTTGGGTATTCCTATATTTCATGTTGATTTCTTGAGATGGGATCATTTCCCATCAAAGGTCTAAGGTGTGAAAGTTAATTCCATGGTGTGGCTAGGTGTAATTAGATGATTGATGATTTAGATGGTGGGGTCAAAGGAATTTCAAGTATTATGGGAGGTGTGGCGGTCTATCAAGTAGAGTTAGAGGAGCAAAAATTTGGAGTAATTCTAGTAGTTGGGAAACCTTTTTTGGGATTATTTAATGAGGACATATTGGATCTTCCTTGATATAAATCCAGTTCATTGGATACAAGGCTAGATGGTTCTAATATGTGTCATGGTTCTTCTTATTGTCCCATGACACTTGATGTTCTCTTCATTCTAGGAGCACAAGTTGAGAAGTTAGTTATCTCTTGTCGATACATTATTTTCTTTACTTCTAATATCATTATTCAAGTTTGTGTTTTAGGGATGCCAGCTATTATTTTCCTTGCATCTTTTTGGGATCACAGGTATGCTATCTAATATATTAGGTTATTTTCTAATATTTGGCATGCCCATCCCCCCATTTGATTTAGGAAATAATTGTTGAATACCAACTTTAATATGATAATTGCATATTGGTAATTGAAGAAGGAAAGATGTTTGAAAGAGATAACATTTTTTTTTCTTATTTATATTTGTTGACATTTTTTGTGCCATGCTTTATTGTATTTGCATTTTCTTTTTCATTAGTGATTCCTTTCTCTCTCTGCTTTTCTAAAGAGAGGATTAGTCTCTTGTTTTTTTTTTCTTCTAGCTCTTATTGTTTTGGTTCCTTTATTCAGCTTATAAAATGCTTCCTGAAAGTCTTAAGAAAAGGGGAGGGGGATAAAGCAAATGCATGAAGCCTTGGTTAATATATATGATTTATTTAATTATTTAACATATTTAGTTAAATTTATTATTTAATTTAAATCATTTATCTTTAATTAAAATTTTTTTATATTTATTTTATTTATTTAATTTTAAAATTTTTTCAATTTTTTATTAATTTCATTTGTTTAATAAAATTTAATTATTCAATTTTATTCACAATTTTAATTTATTTTTATTTACTCTTATTATTTTTATTTAATTTGTTTAAATTTATTTAATTTATTTATTGAATTATTAAAATTATAAACCCTTAATTATGGGTTTGACCAAATTTTAACTTAAGGTTTTAATGTGATTTAGTTTATTTTATTTTATTTTTAATTCATTATAATATTTATTTAGAATTAGATGCAATTTTTATTATAGTTTTCTCATGCATGCTTATTTAATTATGAAATTTATTGGTTTAATTGAATTTTTTTTTGATTTACACCAATAGTGCAACATGTTAATATATTAGAAAATTTCAAGTCCTCAAGAGGGATCAACAACTCACCACTACTCTAGCAAAGGGAGATTATTTCTAGCTTATGGCCATTTGTGCATACATTGGGATAGTTCTCATCTTGAAATGATGGCGGTTCAACTTATCACGGACATCACAGATGACTGGATGCTAAGCTACAAAAGAATTATTATATTAGGTGATAATTATAACATCATCAAGTTCTTACTAGAGTTGGATGGAGATTGGAAAAATGAGCTTGTTTTCTTAAAATTTTTTAATTATTTATGTTTAATTGGGTAAATAAAGATTTTAATAAGTTTGCAAATATGTTTGCTAACTATGTCCTTTTTAGTAACTTTGATTGGGATGATGCGTCTTTAAATAAGATTCCTCCTCCATTTGTTGATTTGTTAAAGAGGAATCTGGTGTTACTGAGTGATAGTTTGTAATCGTTGTTATTCTTTTAGTTAATGCAATTGACTTACTTTCTCAAAAAAAAAAAAAAAAAAAAAAAACTCTCCACTACTCCACAGAGCTACAAGAAAAAAAAATGTTTAAACCTAGGAGCCAAAGATCCCTACTAATTATAATGATTAAAGTAAGAAAAACCTATGAAATTTCTATAGAAGGCAATAAGCTATCACCCAAAATAACAACCAGCTTCATATATCTTGAAAACACAATCTCGACCATGAAATTGCCCATAAAAACTAAAAAAGAAAAAAAATGAAATCATATAAAATTAATGATAAATAAGATTGAAGGATACTGAGTCAAGGCACCAAACAACCACTAGTAGGAGACCATGACCATTCAATTAAGTAACAACCATCTAGCAAATGGAGATTAAGGCCTTAAAAAAGAGCCACAACAAGAATAACTACAGTTTAATTTGAAGAACCCAATCATAATCATTCTAGAGAGAGAAGCTCCAGGATTCTAGAGAGAGAAGGCATTCGTTTTCAAAACAAACTTTCCTGGGCTTGGTTCCGCTTTTCATAGAATTGGACTTGAGGATCAATGGACGGCCGCCATCCATCTTCGGCGGTAGGAGATATATGAATTGCTAAAGGTAGAGGTTTGATTTGGACAAGAGATAAGGATGGTCGTCGTTCTTATTCGGGTTTGACAGATGGTAAGTTTGATGATTGGGTTTCTTGTGATCAAGATTTGGGAGGAATTGTTCATAAAAAGCTTGTAGATGGTGCTTTCATTCGTCCTTTAGGACCGTTGGTGATTAAGGAGAATGGTATGGAAACGGTCAAGAAGATTTCGTTCGTCGCTAGTAAGGGAAAGGTGATTGTCGAAGAAGAGGAAGTTGTTTCTCCTATTATAGTTAGTAAATTTTTTAATCAGAATTCTGTTGATCCAGTGGCGTCTTCTGCAGAAACAAATATTTATGTTTACAGGTTCGGCAATTCAAATGCAATCTCTGGTTTAGGCCATGGGATAAATGCAAATGTTTGTAATCCTGTTAACAAAGATGTTCAATTCTTATCTAGCTTGGTTTCTGATGTTGCTAAGGAGGTGGATAAGGTTACTGATGGAATGTCTATGAATAAATTGGCTGGGGTGGATGATAATCTATGGAAGAGAAAGCCATATATTATGTTGGATTTTAAAGAGGAGGGTATGGTCTTCTAGGAAGATGGAAAATCTGTGAAACTGATAGAAGAAAGAGAGGTTGCTAACTCTCATAAACTAAGGAATTCTTTGGTGATTAAGGTTTTTGGGAAGGAAATTCCCCCTCATGTTGTTGCTTGGGAGATAAGGAGGCAGTGGAAGATGTTTGGTAATTTTCACTTTACAATCTTGGGGAAAGGATGGTTTCTTTGTTCCTTTGAGTCTAATGAGATGATGGAAGGTGTTTTATCGAGAGGGCCTTGGTTTATCAATGGCTTTATTGTGGGGATGGAGAAATGGTCTTTGGAATTTTCCACTCTTTCATTGAAAGGTTTAACCTCACCTATTTGGATCAGAATGCCTCACTTTCCCTTACAGTGTTAGGATGAAGTGAATGTGGCTCGTATTGCTTCATCTATTAGTAAGCCGTTAATGATGGATGGTAATATGTTCCAATGGGGGAAAAGAGAATTTGCCAGAGTTTATGTGAGAGTTAAGCTGGATCAGTGTCTTCCTCTAGGAGTATGGGTTGATAGCATCTCTGGGAAGTTCTTCGGAGATTTGAGTACGAGAAGATCTCAACTCTTTGATATGGATGTGGAATTGTGAGACATCTTAAATCTGATTGTAAATTGAAGACTGATGGAAAATCTGGCAAGGAGTTATGTGGAAGTGAGTCTAGGGAAGCCAAGGAGGTAGAAAAGGTTCATGAAGAGGTTATTGATCACTCTTATGGTCCTTGGATCGTGGTGAAGAAGAAAATGAACATAAGACCTGTTTCTTTGAAGGAGGAAATGAAATCTATAAAGAAACAATGGTTGAAAATGGGTGGAATCCAGGAGGAAGTGGCTGGAAAAGCTATTCAAGGTGTTGATTCTGTTGATAAGGTGGTTGAAGATGCTGCTAGTAATAAATTAGAAGAAGGGGAGATACCTGGTGTAGAGGTAGTGGCTATTTCAGGGAGGGACCTCGGATGTATGGAAAGTTCTGCTCTTGAGGCTATTGATTCTTTTAAGGCACCTTCAGTGACTGATGGTATGATTTCTAATGTTAATATCCCTCTTTTTCCTGTCATTTTGAATAAATTTGATGTGTTGAATGGGATGGAGGATAATGGAATTGGGAATGTTTGCCTTAAAACAAATTCTGGAAGTGGTGGACATGTTAACAGTGAGGGGTTTTCTCTAACTGTTGGTAGTCCAGATGGTATGGGACATGCTAAAGGCTGTGAAGATAGTAAGTGTACGGTGAGTAGTGAGAAAGAGATTGTTTCTAGTGGAGATCTAGTAAAGAGTAAACTTGCTAATGAACTTAGAGCTTTGGGCCCTATCAGAAGCAGTTCTAGAGGTAGAAATGTAGATGGAGGTATGAAGAAAAGAGGTGGGGGCTTTTCCCCCGGAGTTTCTTGATGGACTCTATTATTTTTTGGAACTATAGGGGGGCCAAGAAAGGGAGGCCTCTCTTTTTTTAAAAGAGATTATCAAAGATTACGAAGTCTTCTTTGTTGGGTTGATAGAAACTAAAATTTCTTCTGTGGATAGAGACTCATTTGTAAGGATGATGGGTCAAGGTTGGGACTTTTTTCTGCTTCCAGCTGTTGGGCTTTCTGGTGGTATTATGGTTATATGGAGATCAGATATGGCATCTTTTTCAATTTTGAAAACTTCAGATCAATGTGTCATTGGTGAGCTCAATGTTTTCAAGAGAGGAATTTGGATGATTACTATTGTTTATGCTAGCAAGGAGACTCTTAAAAGGAGGTGTCTATGGAATTTTATTCAGGAGGCTTCTCACAAAGATATTCCTTCTATTATTGGAGGGGATTTCAATTGTATTTTGGCTAAGGAAGATAAGAAGGGTGGTAGGAGATTCAAATTCAATCAAGGATCCTTGGATATGGTGAAGTTTATGAATGAGAATGATTATCATGAAGTTGGGTTTGTTGGACCAAGGTTCACCTGGTGTAACAACAAAAGGGGAGGAGATCAAATTTTGGAAAGACTTGATAGGTGTTTGCTTAATACCTTGGCCATCAACAAAATCCAAATTACTTTGGTTAGACACCTTGCCAGAGTTGCTTCGAATCATTGTCCGATTGTTCTAAAGATGTTTGAGATGGTTTGTAAAGGCAGAAGTGGATTTAAGTTTGAAGACACTTGGCTTTCCTTCAAGACAGCGGAGCATATTGTTTATAGTAGGTGTAAGAAAACCTTCTTGGGAGATGATATGGAGATTCTTAACAAAAAATGTAAAAGAACCTTAAAATATTTATTTTACCGGAGCAAGGCTAGAATGGAGGATTTTTCCTTGGAGAAAGACAGACTGAAAGCTGAGATTATACATTTGCAAGAAGAAGAATCAAGATATGGTTGGTTGATTGAGGAAAAGCTTTGGTTACTTAAAGCTAAGGTTAAAGAACTTAATTTTGTTCTTAATAATCTTAATACGTGGTGGAAGAAAAGGGCAAAAGCTAAGTGGATCAAAGATGGTGAAGCAAATACCAAATTCTTCCATTCCTTTGCTAACTCTAGGAGGAATGCTAATAAGATTTCCCAAGTTAAAGACTCTAATGAGATGCTGACTGAGGACCCGAAAGAGATTGAGGAGGTATTTAGGAGGTTTTTTCAGGGAAAGTGGAAATCCAAAAACTGCATCTTTTCTGGATGGCCAGAACCATGGATATTGTTGGAAGACCGTGACAAGGAAATGTTGATCAAGGAGCTGGATGAGGCTGAAATTAAAGAAGTTATAATCAATCTGGGCAGTAATAAATCTCCGGGCTTTGATGGAATTACTCATTCCTTCTTCAAAGCTTTTTGGAATATTATTCGAATGGATGTGGTGAGGGCTGTACAACAGTTTTTTGTCACTGGTTTAATGAATAAGGAATGGAAAGACACCTTAATTGTGCTCATTCATAAATGTCCTAATCCCAGTACTCCTTCAGCTTACCGTCCTATAAGCTTATGAAATTCAATTTATAAAATTGTTGCTAAAGTTTTGCTTAATAGAATGGTGGAAGTTATGCCCAGGATCATTTCTGAGGAGCAAGCAGCTTTTGTGAGAGGAAGGTCAATCTCTGATTATCTTCTTCTGGCTCAGGAGGTTTTTAACAAATTGAGATTTTCCAAGGCTTGCAATGGTTTCTTGGCTATTAAAGTGGACATGGAGCAAGCATATGATAGCATGTGCTGGTTTACTTTGGAGAAAATGATGTTTGAATTGGGTTTCCCTTCCAGGTTTGTTCATTTGGTGTTGGAGTGTATTACAATTCCAAGGTATTTTATCATGATCAATGGTGTGAATTCTAGTTGGATTGAGGGAAAGAGTGGCTTTCGTTAGGGATGCCCTTTATCACCGTTTCTTTTTATTCTTTGCTCCCAACTGCTTTCTAATACCTTTCATAGCAGGGACTCGGATGTGGGTATTAGGATCTCTTCTAATGCCCAGAAGTTATCTCACATTTTATTTGTAGATGATATTTTGTTATTTTTGGAAGCCAAAGTGAATGTCATTAAAAAGGTTAGAGAGATCATGAAGAATTATTGTAAATGGACTGGTCAAAACATCAATTACCATAAATCTTCCTTGGTTTGTGGGAGCTCGGTGAATAGAAGGAGAAGAATACGGATTTCCAGGTTTATGGGTATTAAGTTGGTGAATGAATTTGAGTATTTGGTCATCAAATTGGCATTGAGATGTTTAAGGAAGGAGGACTTACAGGTTTTAGTGGACAAGTCCAACAAAAGAATTAATGCGTGGGGGAATAAATTTGTTTCCTTAGCTGGTAGATTGGTTTTAATTAAATTAGTTTCTCTTTCTCTTCAGATTTTTGTAATGTCTCATTCTCTTATTCAAATGAAGATGTTGATGGCATTGGAGAAAATTTGTAGAGATTTCATCTGGAACAAATTTGATGGCAAGAGGTGAAAGTGCTCGGATGACACTAGAAAGTGCTCTGAAATCACTTGAAAGTTCGTTAGGGATGTTAGGCCCCTTATGAACTGGCCCAAGGCTAATAAAGACATAGAGAGGTGAATCAGTATTTAAAACAAACACAATCTTAAATCCAAAAATAAGATTCACCACAATCAAAACCAATGATGCATAAAATTAAATGAGGAAGCACTAATAAGAAAACAACACATCAGATTTATAGTGGTTTGGTCAAACCTTGACCTAAATCCACTCCATGGAGGCACCCTCAAAGTATTGCACTAAATAAGTGTCTCTCCTTTAGCCCCCACAGCTAGGCAGAGAAGCCCTTACAAAATCACTTACACCTTCCCCGGTGCGGTGGAGTCACCGGATCCTTTGACACCAAAGAGATCTTCTTCTTTGGTGAACTTCCCTCGAGACAAGCCTTGAATCCAACGGTAATAAGGTGCAAGCCTGCCGGCGCAACCATGTGGAATCCCCCTCCACACTCCCTTGAGTCCCCCCTCATAGCATCTTCTCCCTCTCTCAGACTTCACCCATTCCTCACTCCCTTTCAAGCTTTCTCTTCAAGTTTCCCCCACAAGAACGAAGCTACAATGGTTGCCAAAGACACTTACAAAAGTGTCTTGACAAAGCTTAAATAGAAAAGCTCAAAATAAGCTTATTAATGCAAGTTGCCGACATTATTATCTAGGACGATAGTTATATCATCCTGGCCGATCAGTATAAATTCAACTCATCAGCCCGGGATGATCAGAAGAAAATTGGTTACATCGACCTGGCTGATATCACGATCGTCCAAGTCGATTAGTTTAGAACTGATTTCAAACATCCAGAGCATCACCCTGAATTCGAGCTGTTCGATGTAAATCATTCAGGATATCATCCCGGCCGATCCTACGATCATCACGGATGATGTGATCGTATCAATCAACCATTAATGCTTTCCAAAGATACCAGATCAATTTAGGCAAAATTGAGTTAGATCATCCTGGACGATAAGAATATCGTCCTGGCTGATTTCCTAAAATAAAGAATACCTAAATTGATTATGTCGGCTGATTCTTTTTGAATTAAGAATATCGTCCTCTCCGATACAAGTATCATCCAGGACGATCAGCTAATGACGGCTGCCTTAATGAGGATGGCCTAATTAGGGTTTCTATTTTTGGACAGATCGTCCAGGACGATATAAATATCGTCTCGGACAATGTTACAAAAAATAGAAATCTTTAGGGTACAATAGAACATCTTCCAAGTTTACAAATCATCCGGTACCACACCAAACACAATAGACTCAAGAAAAGAACAAGAGTAAAAACTGACTCAGACCTAGTCTACCTAAACTTGAGCAGGTTGCAAATTGCAGTCTGATTGTGTGGACCTAAAATGTAAGTACATAAGGCAGTCGTAGAGAAATAAGAATATTTGCTATCATCAAAATCATAAACTATTGATCTGCAACAATCTCCCCCTTTTTGACGATGGCAAACAATTCAATTTGAATTTTCAAAAAAAAAAAAGTAATTTCTCCTAATCTCTCCCTCACAAGAATAAACCCTTTTAGAAAAAAAGGGGAGATAAAAAATATTTTTGTTATTTTTAATTTTTTGAAAAAAAAAATGATACAAATTCAACATTACATTCTCCCCCTTTTGACATTATAAAAAAAAAAAGAAGGCACAAAAAAAAAACAAAACAAACAAAAGAAAAAAAAATATTCCCCGATCTAGTGAAAAAGCAAATATTCTTAAAATGAGAAAGTTACCTCTTAGTTTTAATCAAAAAACTTAGTAGAATTGGATTGACAACGCATAGCCCAGAAACGGTTAGAAATTTAGAATTTGATAATCCAAACTCAAGTTCTTTTAAAAATGCTAAAAAACTTTTTAATTCAATATCAAAATAAAGGAATAAATTAGAGAATGAAACAATCATTTTTCAAAAACTCCTTCCTTAAAATATATCTAATAGAAGATCAATGCACGAATTGTTGAATCAAGAATCAAGATTTTCAAACTCAAGTATCGAAAGTATCAAGGGTTTTCTTAAGCTTTTAAGAAGTACAAGAATGGTAAGAATTAAATATTATGGGCTCATTTTATACTTCTTGACAATTGGTTGGCGCACTGCGCATCTTTTGATAAACTTTGTGTATTCTATTTTTTTTTTCAATTTGACATCTTTGCGCATCTTTTATATTTGGCATCATTGGCCAAAATTTTTTTTAATATGCTACCTTTCTGAAATCTTAAAAACCAAAAGTAAACCCATACTATTGACAAAAAACAAAATTCTTGATTAAGAAAATTATGATGTAGATTCAATACCTTGCAAATGATTCCTATGCGATAAATAAAATGTAGGGTGATAAAAAAATTGTTTCAAAAACCAATTTAAAAGATAAAAAAGATTTTAAATCAAAAGTAGAATAACCTCTTTTAGGAAATAGAGATTGAGAGTAAAAAACATGAGTTTCCTTCCTTTGACTGTTTTAGAGAAGTAAAACACAACTTACCAAAGATTTCAAGAAAAAATAAGAAGTAGATTTTTTATTTTAGAAAAATGAATGTGTGTGTTGATCAGAGAAAAACTTTCATGAAAACAAAAATTTCAAACAATAAACAAAATAAAAACACAAAATAAAAATGAAAAACATAAAAACAAAAACACAACACAAAAACACGAAAGGCTTTTAACCATTATCTCTCTCCTGGTCTGATGCTTCAGAAACCAGATCTGTACATGAGATTTTTTGCCTTTCATTATTTACCCAGTTTAAATTTTGCTTCGCCATGCCCTTTTCTTTCGTAGGAAGAATTTTTAAATTAGGGCACGAATTTTTCATATGTCCAGGCTTCATACATTGAAAGCAAATAACGTCAAAAGGAATATGAACATCCTTACCATTTTTACCTTTTTTCTACTTTTGCTTATGTTTTGGTGAGCTTTGTGATTTGCTTGACAAGTCATTGCATTTGTCACCAACTAAGCTATCTCTTTCTGTATCTTCAGCTTTTAGAACAATTGTTTCACCTGCATTCAAAAGTCTTTGATCCAAACTTTGCTCGTAGGCAATGAGTGAGCCAATTAAATTATCAATAGAATATCCATTCAAAAGTTTTGATTCACAAATAGCAACTACTTTAGCATTGAACTTATCCAGTAGACAACGAAGAATTTTGTTAACTTTTTTAAAATTTAAAAACTCTTTTCCTAAGGCATGCAATGATGTTATAATTTGAATGAACCTAGTGTACATGTCCTAGATCGTCTCATAAGGTTTCATGGAAAATGGGTTAAAATCATGCATTAATAAATTCAACTTGGATTGCTTGATTTCACTAGTGCCTTCGTATATGGTGTGTAGTTTATCCCAAACTTCCTTACCAGTAGTGCATGTGGATACTAACATAAAATCTTCAGAATTTAAAGCACAGAAAAAGCAATTTAAATATTTTGCATTCAATTGAGCATTTAATTGTTCTTCCCTATTCCATTGATTAAAAGGAATATCAGTTTTAACTCCATTAACAATACGTGTCGGTGATGAATAACCAGTTAAAATCATATACCACATACGAAAATCAATCGATTGCAAGAAAGTAGTCATTCAAATCTTCCAAAAATCAAAAGTAATGTTTTCAAACAGTGGTGGTCTGGTGATTGAATAACCTTCCGCAATAATATGATTTGAAAAATTAGCCATGGATCAAAATTCAAAAGCTTTTAAAAAATTATTTTTTTAAAACGGCTCTGATACAACTTGAAAGTGCTTAGATGACACTAGAAAGTGCTCTGATACCACTTGAAAGTTTGTTAGGGATATTAGGCAGCTTATGAACTGGCCCAAGGCTAATAAAGAGATAGAGAGGTGAACCACTATTTAAAACAAACATAATTTTAAATCCAAAAATAAGATTCACCACAATCAAAACCAATAATGCGGAAATTAAATGCGGAAGCAATAATAAGAAAAGAACACACCGAATTTATAGTGGTTCGGTCAAACCTTGACCTACGTCCACTCCTTGGAGCACCCTCCAAGTATTGCACTAAATAAGTGTCTCTCCTTTAGCCCCCACAGTTAGGCAAAGAAGCCCTTACAAAATCACTACCACCTTCTCCGGTACAGTGGAGTCGCTAGGTTTTTTGACACCAAAGAGATCTTCTTCTTTGATGAATTTCCCTTGAGACAAGCCTTGAATCCGACGGTATTGAGGTGCAAGCCTGCTGGAGCAACCGTGTGGAATCCCCCTCCACACTCCTTTGAGTCCCCCCTCACAGGATCTTCTCCCTCTCTCAGACTTCACCCATTCCTCACTCCCTTTCAAGCTTTCTCTTCAAGTTTTCCCCATAAGAACGAAGCTATAATGGATGCCAAAGACACTTACAAAAATGTCTTGACAAAGCTTAAATAGAAAAGCTCAAAACAAACTCATTAATGCAAGTTGCCGACAATATCATCCAGGATAATAGTTATATCATCCTGGCGGATCAGTACAAATTTAGCTCATCAGCCCGGGATGATTTGGGACGATCAGAAGAACATTGGTTACATCGTCCTGACTGATATCACGATCATCCAGACCGATTAGTTTAAAACTGATTTCAATCGTCCAGAGCATCGCCCTGAATTTGAGATGTCCGATGTAAGTTGTCCCGGACATCATCCCAACTGATCCTACGATCGTCCCACACGATGTGATCGTATCAATCAACCATTAATACTTTCCAAAGATACCAGATTAATTTAGGCATAATTGAGTTAGATCATCCTGGACGATAGGAATGTCGTCCTGGATGATTTCCTAAAATAAAGAATACCTAAACTGATTATGGCGGCTGATTCTTTCTTAATTGAGACTATCATCCTGGCCAATACAGGTTTCATCCAGGCTGATCCGCTAATGATGGCTGCCTTAATGAGGATGCCCTAATTAGGGTTTCTATTTTTGGACTGATTATCCAGGACGATATAAATATCATCCCGGATGATGTTACCAAAAATAGAAATCTTTAGGGTATAACAGAACATCTTCCAAGTTTACAAATCATTCGGTACCACACCAAATACAACAGACTCAAGAAAGGATAAGAGTACAAACTGACTCAGACCTAGTCTACCAAATCTTGAGCTGGTTCCAAATTGCAGTCTGATCGTGTGGACTTGAAATGTCAATACATAAGGCAGTTGTATAGAAATAAGAATGTTTTCTATCATCAAAATCATAAACCATTAATCCTCAACAAGAGGGGTATTCATTATGTAGCATGGGAACAAATTTGTGAGCCAAAACAGTTTGGTGGTTGGGATATACATTCTGTTGTGGCTAGAAGGAATGTCATGAGAGTTAAGTTTGCTTAGAAATTGATTGATAAACCGGAGTCACTGTTGAGCATACATCTTATTGCTAAATATGGTGTTAATTGGTGGATCTATGGGCTGAGTAGGAGTAGTTCCTCTACATGGAAGATCATGTTCTCTGAATGGAATGCACTCAAGGATCATGTTAGATGGAGAATTGGTGATGGTTCTAATATTAAAGTGCTGAAGGATATTTGGATTCTTGATAAGTCCTTACTCAAATGGCCAACGTTTGTGGGTTATTTTTAGGATGAGGATGTTTCTCTGGATTATTTCATTTCAGATGGCTGCTGGGACCGTGAAAAACTTTTTATGTTCTTTGGGACATAACTTATTAATCTCATTTGTGAAGTTAAGATTGATCCATGTTGGCATAAGGATTGTATGAAATTGAAACATAAGATGTCTGGTAAGTCTTTATCTGCTGTAATTATGAAAGATAACTTTAAAAACCTAGAAGACTTGATTCCATTAAGATGGGTTTATAAACCGGGTTTAAATGCAAGATTGGAAGTCTTTATTTGGAGGATGTTTATGGATGCTCTTCCTTCGGGTGCTTTCTTGTTCAGGAGGAAAATTTTTGATGATTCTTTTTGCCCTATGGGATGTCGAATTGTGGAGGATATCAATCATATTTCATCCAGCTGCTTTAAACTCAAGAAGGTGTTGTATATGCTGAGAGGATGGGGATTCCAGGTTCCCATTTTCAGTTGATGGGATGACTGCTGGGCTAGTCTTCAGAGGCTCAAATATTGGAATATGGAGATGGTAAAGTTGTATTTTACTATTATTTGGTTTGTTTGGAATCATAGAAATTAGTTCAAGCATGGGAATCCTGAAGTTAGTGAGGTGTTCATTGCTACTTCAATCCTTAGCTTTATCAGTCAGGATAAATAGAATTTTGTTCAATTGAAGAACTGGGTTGTCAATCAGTCCCTTGTGCTTTCTCTAGGTAAATGGCAACCTCCTCCCCCCAATTGGATTAAGATTAACCTTGATGCTTCTCTTAAAGGGAATTATGAGGAATGTATTGGTGGTATTGTAAGGGATTATAAAGGAAGGTTTCTTCTTGCTTTTGGTATGAAGAAAACGCATTGGGACATTGGCCAACAAGAGTTATCCACAGTTTCAGCTCTTACAGATATTATACGTGACATATTTGATGATGTTAGAGGCATTATAATAGACGGGGACAATAAAACTGCTATAGAATTTCTTCACAAAATGCACAGTGTACCGAAGAATATGGATAGGAGATTGGATATTGAAGATTCTTCATTTCTTAACAAGGTAAATAATGTGATTTTTCATTGGGTTAATCATAGTTGTAATAGATTAGCCGATTTCTGTGCTAATCATGCTCTTTTTTCTAATTTTATTTGGGATTTGTTTTGTGAGAGTAAACTACCTTCTTCCTTTTGTGCTATGTTAAAGGAAGAGTGTGATAGTGCTCTAAACTCTCAGTAGTTTGTATCTAGGTTTTTGCTTTTTTTTTTCTTTCTATGCAATATTAGCATTCTTAAAAAAAAAAAAACAAGAATAACTACAGAGATAAAACATAGATGAAAATAACAAAGGGAAAAGAGATTATGATAAAAAAGGGAACTATGTCACTATGCACTAAGTACTCAAATTAACCTAAAAGTAGATTATACCATGGAATAAGGAGAGTAGTTCACTTAAATCCCCCTCCTAATGTGTTTAAACTCAATATTGATGGTATTTATTTGGAGTGTGGTGCTGGACATGGTGGTCTGATCCGTGATAGTAATGGCCATCTAGTTGTTGCTTTTATGGTCCCTGTTCATAATGGTAATACTGATTATGCACTTAGTTTGGCTTTTCTTTATGATATCCAACTCTGCATTCCTTTGAACTTAATCAATTTGGTTGTTGAAGTGAACTCTAGTTTTAACATCACTTCTTTTTAGGATCTCAAAGAGGAGTGCTGTAACCCAAACATCTTCTATGTTGTTAGTGAAATTAAAAGGTTGTTGTTATTTGTGAATAAATATTTTTTTCATATTGGTAAGACTGGTAATTCCTGCGCTTCTTGGATTGCTAATTATGGTTGTAATCTTGGGTTTTTTTCTGATTTTATTCCTACTATACCTAGTCCTCTTAATGGTTTGCTCTATCTTGATTCGTGTGGGATCCCCTATGTTTGCACTTAACTTTGTGTCTGGGTTCTTGCTGTTATGGTTGGTTTGGTCTCTGGCCTTATCTGTTTACTGGAAGTTACTAATTTTATTTTTCTCTCCACCTTATAACTGCAGTTTCTAGATTCTCTGTGATGTTGGGTTTCTTTGCTGGTTTAGGTTGCTTGGTTTGTCTCTTTAGGTTTTTTGTTGTTGGATATGTACCTGGCATTTTTGGGGTTTCCTTTACAGGGTTTGTCATTTTGCTGGCTATCCCTGTGTTGCTTTTGATCTTGTGAATTTAGATGGAAGCAATGACTTTCTTGTGTGACTGTTAAGGATTTATCCCATTGTTGCTTTCTTTCGTCGTGGCGTTTTGGGGGTATTGGTGGGCTGCATGCTAGGTTGGCTGGCCTTCATTTTTGCAGAGCCTACCTTGATGCCCCCAGGTTCTCGGGCTCTCTCATCTTGGAACTTCATCATTGGATTGTTGGGAGGAGTTATGTTAGCTAGTTTTTTTTTTTCTTGGATCTACATCTCTTGGACTCTTTTCACTAGATTGTTGAGAGGTTTTGGTTGTGCCAACATTTCTTTGCTGGTAATTGGGTTATTTTCTTTTCAGTTTATATTTTCTTTTCATCGTAAGTTGTGTTGATTACAAAAAGCTGTTACATTTTGGACGAATTGGATCGTCTGTACGAAATAATTTCGTCCAGACGAACGATGATTTTCGTCCAGGATGAATATTTTTGTCCAGGATGAACGTATCATTTTTCTTTAAATATGAAGGCTTTCTAACTTAACAATCACACTTCAAAACTTCACTTTCAATCCCTTTCTACTTCAAATCGACAATGGCCTCCTCAAGCAAGAGACAAAAGGTGTTGGTGAAGAAACCCAATAGGAATGCCTCAGAGAACTTCCTGTCTAAGGCGAAAGAGGAATCCTTTTCTCGTTTTGCATCCGCCAAAATAACTCCCTCTCGCATTTTAATCCAAACTGAGTTAAAATTTTGGGTAATGCTCCTCTTTGCCTCAACCCAATTTCATTTCATACTTTCTCTTGTCCACTTCTACAACAAGCAAACCTACCACTATTTCCTAGCGAACATGAGTTTTAATTCCGACCACTCCTCCATTAATTCTTATGTCTTCAAGCAAAAAGTTGAAATCACAAAGCACGACCTTGGTGTCTTTTTGAACTTTAGAACTGAGGGATATAGAGCCAACACCCTAATGAGTGAAAAGAAATTCGAATGGTATGAAGTCAATAGGGTGATTAGAGAAATTGGCCTAACCTATCATGTTGCTAGAGTTTCTGGAATGACCAGGGATTCCCGAATCATCCAGCATATCCTTCGATCTTCAATCATTCCTAAAGCTGGTGATATGATTAATATTACCCCTCTCCTTTGTGCTATAACCTTTTTAATTATGGAAGGTCATACTATTGACGAAGCCCAACTTATCATAGATCATATCTATGGGCTTTCAGAAATAGGACATGCAGATCAGAAGAGGAAAAGAACATCTCATTAGGACACTTAGTCACTTACATTTTGGAAAAGAAATACAACTTAGTGCATCCTGATAAAGAATACGAAGAGCCAGTATACTATAATGATGCTTCCTTCAGATTGCTTTTCAAGGAGGAAAAAGAAAAAACACATGCCAGTGCTTTAGAAGAGGAAGAAGAGGGAGTGCAAACTTCTTCTCCTCAATCAGATTATCAGAATCTGATTGAAATATTTGATAGATTAGAGACTCACATTGATCAAAGGTTTGATCAATTTGATGCTCAACTTACGCAGCAGCAACAAGACATTGGTAATATTAGAAATGAAGTACATGAAATTAATACCAATGTAATGTTGATGGCCTCCTACTTCAACCTTTTTGTCGGCATTCCTCCTCCTCCTCCAGAATAGTAGAGATGAATTTCTGTGTGTTTGTTGTATTTGTATTTTATGTTTTTATTGTGTCAGTTTCAATGTTAAGTGTTTGTGTTTATGTTTGTTTTTTCTTTTAAGTTCAATGTATTTTCTTACTTGTTTTTAGATATTATGAAATGTGTAATCTGTTCATTAATATCAATGGATGTTGTACTTTTTTCAAATTTGATTTGTTTTTGGAATGTGGTTAATGTTTATGAATTTCATTAGTATTATTTAATCTTCATAGTGCTTAAATTAGATTGTAATTTGAGATTATCTATATTAGAAAATCTAGTCTTTCTAAATTTAAAAGTTGTTTATAACTTGTTGTAATTAGAACATTTAAATTCATGTCTATTCATTTAGACTACATAAAAGTTAATACTACTATTGTAATTTAGATGTTTTCTTATTTTGTATTTCTATGATCAAGTGATATTTATGCACTTAGAAATATTTGAAATTTTAGATTATTGATTTTGGAAAGAATTGGTCTCAATTACTCTTGAAAATTGTACAAAAAGTACAAAAATCAAAAAAAATTCGCAAAGATTTGCAAAGTGAAAAAGAGGCACAAAATAAGCCCAACAAGAAAAAAATGCACAAAAATGTGCCCCAAAAATTTTGAAAAAGATGCGCAAAGCGCCACATGTGGTAATTCTCTTCTTTCCAAATTCTTTCAATCTCTTAATTCAAATTGATCTTATGTTCATTTATATTCCATTGAACTTTGAAATATAAATTTTTTTTACATCTCTCTTGTAATGATTTTCTATACTTGAATGTCTAAATTGAATAATGTCTTTAAAAAATTTCTTCTTACTTACAATGTTATATCACTTCTTAAATTTTATGAATTTCTATGATTGACCTAATATTTTTAGTTTAAAATTGCATACCTTATGTCAATCACCATTTAGATTAAATTTTAAAATGAATTTCATATAATTACTTACATTTCTCGTCTATTTCTTATTCACTTTTTGTTGCTGTCAAAAAGGGGGAGAAATTATTGAAATTATTGTGTTTTCTATTTTGATTATTCTGTTTGCAAGTATTTGACTTTGTGGTACTTTGGGGTTGTTTGTGTTAAAATTTTTGAAAAACAAAAATATTGTTCTTTATACCTCCTTATTTTAATGTACTCATCAATTCAGGGGGAGTTTAGGAGATAGGAGATTTGTTTAACTTGAAACCATACAAATAATAATTGTTTTGCCATCATCAAAAAGGGGGAGATTGTTAGAATAGTTGCTATTTGAATGCTTTTACATTTTTTGGAACTTGAATAATTTTGATGATTTCAAACATTATTGTTCAAATGTGTAGTTATCTCCTAACAATTTTAGAAGATTTGTATTTGCTCTTGTGTGTACTAACATTTCAGGAAAATCATACTCCAGACTACGATAACTTCAAATCAAATTCAACATGAGATACTTTGTTAATTTGAAGTTTGCATTTTTTCTTTGATTTAGTTTTGAAAGGGAGTGATTGTAATTGAGTGAATAAAAAACATACACACACACACATACGGAGATCATAAAATTTTATACTGATCGTACTGGACGATATCCTATCGTACGGGACAATCAGACAGTTATCTCCTATAGAGCACATGGAACGAATAGGAACTTGCTCGAAAAATTTTTTCTAAGTCCTATTCATCCAGGACGAAATTAATTATCGTACCAGACGATTGGTTCTCTGTAAAATTTTCATCCAGATGAATTTTATTATCGTACGTGGCGACTGGTCCTCTGGAAAATTTTCGTCCAGACGAAATTAAAATATCGTCCAGGACGATCGGGTCTCTGGAAAATTTTTGTCCAGACGAAAATAAATTATCGTCCGTGGCGATTGGTCCTCTGAAAAATTTTCATCCAAACGAAGTAAATAATCGTCCAGGATGATCGGGTCTCTGGAAAATTTTCGTCCAAACGAACATATTCTCGTCCAAACGATTAACCGACTTAGAATAGTTTTCAGTAGTTTCTAGAACCGAACTAGTAATAACCTAGTTCGTACAGGATGATCATCTGTACGAAGACATTTCGTACACATATTCAAATAGGGTCGTTTCAGATCGTTTAAGTAAAATTGTCCAGGACGATCCATGAAGAGAGCATTCAAGGGAGAATTCCTACTACTGGAGCGAGAAGGCTTCACTTGGATTTCAAAGGTAAGAGTCTCTACTTGTGAATTTGAATTACTTCACTCTTTTCCTTCTTCCTTCTAGATTCTTGTGAGAAGATCAGTCAAGGAGATCCGATTCTCTGCCGACACTTGGAGAGTGTGAACAGCCGAAAGGTTCTCTGCCTACAGTTGGAGAGTGTGAACAGCCGTAGGGTTCTCTGCCCACACTAGGAGAGTGTAAAAAAATGACGGTTCTCTGCCAGCACTGTGGATTGTGTAAAAGGATGACGGTTCTCTACCGCACCGGGTAGTGGTGAAAAGAGTGTGTTGTAAAGGCTTCTCCGCCTTGTTGTGGGTGCTAAAGGAGAGTCACTATTGGTTTTAGTGCAATACTCAGAGGGTGCCTCTGAGGAGTGGATGTAGGTCTGGTTATAGACCGAACCACTATAAATCTGGTGTCATTTACTTTATTGTTTTTACGTTTCCGCACTTTAAATTTCAGTTTTAACAACTCTGTGGTTGAAAAATATTTTTCTACAAACTTTAAAAGAAATTTTTATTTCGGTTCAACTTAATCTTCAAAGAGGGTTTAAAATTTTTAAACTACCAATTCACCCCCCTCTTGGTAGCCTTGGGACATTTACTTAGGCTTAACAACCTAATTACTGAACTCAACAAATACATGGTTAGGAAATTGTGAACTTTCAATTTTGGAGGGTTTCTCAACATAGACATCTTTCTTAATTACCACGTTCAGAAATGCACTCTTTACATTCATTTAATATAACTTAAAGTTTTTGAAGAAAGCAAAAGCTAAGAGCACTCTTATGGCTTCTAGTCTAGCAACAGGGGCAAAGGTTTCTTCAAAGTCTATTCCCTCAATTTGGTTGTACCCCTTAACTACTAGTCTGAATTTATTCCTTATTATTGTTCCTGAATCATTCACCTTATTCTTGAAGACCCATTTTATTCCAACAACACTTTGTTCTTTAGGTATCTTGACTACCTCCCAAACATCATTCTTGGTGAATTGGTTCAGCTTTTCTTGCATTGCTAGAATCCAAAATTTATCTCTTAAGGCTTGATCTATACTTGTAGGTTCTATCATAGAGATGAATGCTGAGTGACTAACCTCGTTCCTAAGTCCATGCCTAGTCATTACACCTTTTGAAGCGTCTCCTAAAATAACTCTTTAGCATGACTAGAAGAATATCTCCATTCTCTAGGCAAATCTTCCTGAGGTTCTACCCTTTCTCCTAAGGTCATAGTCTCTACTCCTTGAATTACCTCTATTTCATCATCTTCAAATTTAGATTCAGAGGGCTTATCTGATTCATCAAATACCACATGGGTGGACTCTTCTACTACTACGGTTCTCTTATTAAAGTTTCTATAGGCTTTACTTACAGAAGAATAACCTAAGAAGACACCATCATCAGACTTGGGATCAAATTTTCCTAAGGGATGATTACCATTATTCATGATGAAGCACTTGCACCCAAAGATATGTAAGTGTGAAAGGTTTGGTGTCCTACCCTTAAGGAGTTAATACGGAGTTTTGTTCAGCTTAGATCTAATGTTCACCCTATTTAAAACATAACATGCTGTATTGACTGCTTCTGCCCAAAAGTATATAGGAAGGGTGTACTCCACCAACATTGCCCTAGCAGCTTCTATCAAGGTTCTATTCTTCCTTTCTGCTATACCATTTTGTTGTGGTGTTCTAGGGGCTGAGAAATTGTGTTCTATCCCTATTTCTTGACAAAATGATTCAAACCTATCATTTTAAAATTCTCCACCATGATCGTTATGAATTGTTGAGATTTCACAATCTAAATTCCTCTGAATCCATGTGGATAATATCTTAAATTCCTCAAAAGACTCATTCTTATGTGCTAAGAATCTTACCCTAGTGAATCTAGTGAAGTCATCTACAATCACAAAACTATAATTTTTTCCACCTAGGCTGGCTGTACTAACGGGTCCAAATAAGTCCATGTGTAGGATTTCTAGTGGCGTAGCGATGATCACATCTCTAATTGAGTGAAATGATGATTTGACATGTTTTCCTAGTTGGCAAGCATCACATAAATTATCCTTTGTGAAATCTAACTTAGGTACGCCGCTAACTAGGTTTTTCTGAGTGATGTTTCTAAGAGTTTTCATACTAGCATGACATAGTCTCCTATGCCATAGCCACAAGTCATCAACTATTATTTTCAAACAAAATGAATTTGAGCTATCAATACAATCAAGGTCTAACATGTAAACATTGTTCATTCGTTTTCCTTTTAAAACTAGTTTATCAAATAAACTAATCAGTCCTTTATCAGATAGAAATTTAACATCAAAACCTTTGTTAGACAGTTGACTAATGCTAAGTAAATTATGTTTCAAACCATCGACTAGTAAGACATTTTCAATTAAAAAATTTTTAGCATTACCAACAATATCTGAGCCTATCACTTTCCTGGTAGTGTTGTCTCCCAACGTTACTTTACCTCCAATTTTGGTCTCAAGTAGGATGAACTTCTTCATATCTCCAGTCATGTGTCCTGAGCAGCCACTATCCAGGTACCACATGCTCTCACTAGATCTTTTGTGAGAGTAACCCGACAATTTCATTCAAAGATTAGATTTGGGAACCCAAGTGAGTTTGGGTTCCACCTTATGCTGGCATGATTGAGATTTATGCATGCTATGATGGGATAGATGCAGTTTGGGTCTCCATACTAAGTGTGTCCTACGGTGAATTATGCATGTGCGGGCTATGTGACCTACCATGCCGCAAGAGAAACACCTAACACCAGGAAATGGGTTTACTAATCTATGTGGGTGATGGTACCTCTTTCTAAAGTTATGTGATGCATGCTGTGTTGGGGGTTTGCTAGAATGGCCTAATGTGAGTGATGCAAATTCATTTTCTAATTCTTTGATTCTTTCCTGAAAGGTGTTGTTTTGATATGTCAATCCATGAACTTCTATTTTTAACAAATGCTCACTGTGATCTACTTCTAATGCAAGTTTGTCTAATCTATGAAAGGCTTCTTCAAGTTCAACATTAGTGGTTTTCAAGGATTTATGCTCTTCAGTTAATTCAACATGCTTCTTTTTTAATGCATTAAATTCATCAAGAAGCAACATGTGATCTTTATCTAAATCAGAATTTTCTTTAACTAAGTTAACATGCTCAATTTGTAAAGAACTAAATTCAACATTAAGCTTAGCATGCATCTTTTTCAACTTTCAATACGAGTCATGGATATTTTTAGAAATAAGTAATAATTCTTCATATGAAAGTTGACATACCTCATCTTGATATGATGGATCAAGGTTATCATTTGCCATAAGACACAAGTTTGTTACCTCTTCCTCTGCTTCTTCTTCTGACGATTCTGAGGCAGAGTCGGCCCAAAAAGATTTTTGTGTCTTTATCTTTTCTTTCTTGTATTTGGCTTTGTCATCACCTTTCTCCTTAGCTGGTTAGCTCTTCAGATTGGGGCAATCGACTCGAAGGTGACCTGGCTTCCTGTTCTCAAAATAAATTGTATCAGATGAAACCTTATTAGAACTTGAGCTCTTACCTTTATTCCAGCTGCTCTGATGACGCTTCTATTTTCTCTTCAGGAAATTTTTGAACTGTCGGGTCATCAGTGCTATCTCATCCTCTTCATCGTCTGCAGAGCTTTCACTTTCTGAGTTGCCAGCTTTTAATGCCACCATTCGCTCCTTTTTCTTTTCACCTGCATCACTTTTTCTTTGGCTCACTCCTTGCTCGTATGCAATGAGTGACCCAAGGAGGTTGTCAATAGAATAAATATTAAGGCCTTTAGACTCAGTGATAGTAGTTATCTTAGCATCATAGGAACTAGGTAAGCATCTAAGAATTTTATTCACTTTCTTAGAATTTAAAATCTCTCTACCTAATACATGCAAGGATGTCACGATTTGATTGAACCTAGTGTACATGTCAGAAATTGTTTCGCTAGGTTTCATACGAAAGAGTTCATAATCATGAAGTAGAATGTTAAGCCTAGACTGTTTTACTTCGTTTGTTCCTTCGTATGTAATACACAGTCTATCCCAAATCTCCTTACCAGAAACACAGGTAGACACTCTCATATAGTCCTCAGACTTCAATGCACATAAAAAACAATTTAAGCACTTAACATTCAGTTGGGCTAATTCCCTATCCTCATTGCTCCATTCATTGAAGGGTAGTGGAGTTTTCACTCCATTCACAGTTTTAACAGGTGCTACATATCCATCATTCACTAACATCCACATGCGGTAATCTATAGATTGCAAAAATATAGACATTCTAATTTTCCAGAAATCAAACGGAATGTTATCAAAAAGTGGTGGACGGGTTATTGAATAACCCTCCGCAGTGTTACGATTACCAAAGTTTGACATGATCATTTTCTTTTAAGATTTTCTAAAATATTTTTTTTGAAAGTAGGCTCTGATACCAATTGAAATTACTAGATGGACAAGAGGGGGGGGGGTGAATTGTGAAAACTTTTTGACAATAATTAAAACCTAAGCAGGGTTCTAAATCTTTTCGTTGTTTTTAGAATTTTAATATGAAAAATTAAACAACCCTTTTTTTCCAAATTTTCCAAGGCAAATATTTTGAAATTAAAAAAGCACGCAGTAATGAAAAAGAAGTAAGGAAAAAACACACAAAGAATTTTATAGTTGTTCAGTCAAAATATGACCTACGTCCACTCCCTGGAGTTCTCCGCTCCGGGATTTTCACTTCCAACTATAGTTCTCTTTTTGCCACCCTCGGCAAGGCGGAGAAGCCTTTACAAACCTCCCTTTCACCAATCCAGCGTGGTGGAGTGTCAAACTCTGTTTTCTCCCTCATGACGACGGTAGAGAACCTTCTCTTTTTTCTCCCTCCTAGAGAAGGCAGAGTACCTCGAGGTCACGGATGTAACCAAGCCTTTCCCTTGGCTCCCTCAAATTCTTCTAGGGCCACAGGAGGAGCAAGACACAACAAGTTTGGAGCAACCGTGTGATCTCCCTCACACCTCTTCTCCCTCACAACGCTCACCTTCTCCTTCCTCTCTCAAACGCTAAAGAACTTCTCTAAAGCTCTCTCCCTTGGAATCCCTCTCTAACCACATTCTCCTCTCTCATCCTCTCTGAAAATTTACTTTTTTAATACATAAAAATGGGCTCCAAAAACCCTGAAATCTCAAAGTAGTCATTACTATCGTACAGTACGGTTCTACAATCGTGCAATACGATCTTCATAAATAGACTTCATCCTGGTACGAAGTGGTACAAACAGTTCAAAAATGTTCGTACGGTATGATACTAAATCGTACGGTACAATTCATGACATCACAGTTCGTACAAGTTGATAGTCGGGATTATCAAACATCGTCTTTGTTCATCGTATGGTACGATGTACATCGTATAGTATGATAAGACAAAAAAAACTGATCATCCGGGAAGATATCCAGGACGATTATTATTCGTCTCTGTTCATCATATTGAACGAATGGGTTCGTACAGTATGATGTTCAAATTATAATTAAGCCCGGATTTATTGCACTAATCACGGGTTAAGTTAAGTAAGTATTTAAAACTAATCATAAAGTACAAACAAGTTTGTATCATATGAACGGTGGAAAATTACTTACCTAAGTCACACAACGGCTAGGGTTTTGGATTTGAACATATCGTACAGTACGATATAATTCTATACGGTATGATCTATTCACAGAATCGTACTACAACCCTCTGATCGTAAGGTATGAATTAGAATCATACAGTACAATCTACAAAGAAGAAATTCTTTTACATTCTACATTTAAAACCTATCCCCCTGTGTGTGTGCATGGTTTCTCGAGCTTTATGCATTTTGTGGCCAGACTCAAGAAAATAAAAATGAAATAGAAAAGAAAATACATTGCAGACACTTACTCCTAATCTACTCATCCTTGAGTCTTCCTCTCTTCTTGAGTAGCTTTTGATCTTCCTAAAATGTTAGTACTCACGGACAATAGCAAATAATATTCAATGAACCTCAAGATAATTATTATTTGTCATCATCAAAATCTTAAGCTTGGGGTCATGGGTTGCAACATAAGATCGTTTCATAAGATTTCATGGAAAATATTTCATAATCATGCATTAACACATTCAACTTGGATTGCTTGATTTCACTAGTGCCTTCATATATGGTGTATAGTTTATCCCAAAATTCCTTACCAGTAGTGCACGTGGATACTAATATAAAATCTTTAGAATTTAAAGCATAGAAAAAGTAATTTAATGATTTTGCATTCAATTGAGCATTGAGTTGTTCTTCCCAGTTCCATTGATTAAAAGAAATATCAGTTTTAACTCTATTAACAATACGTGACGGTGATGATTAACCAGTTAAAATTATATGCCACATGCGAAAATCAATCGATTGCAAGAAAGTAGACATTCAAATTTTCCAAAAATCAAAAGTAATATTTTAAAATAAAGGTGGTCTGCTGATTGAATATCCTTTCGTAATATTACAATTAGAAAAGTTAGCCATGGATCAAAAATTCAAAAGCTTTTAAAAACTAGATTTTATGAATACTGCTCTGATACCACATTAAAGTGCTCTGATACCACTTGAAAGTTTATTAGGGATGTTAGGCTCTATGAACTGGCCCAAAGCTAATTACGAGAGAGAGGTGAATTGGTAAAAAATATCTTTCAATCAAAACACAAATCAAAACCAATATCACAACAAAGAAATTAAAATGCGAAAATTAAATGCGAAAGTAATAAAGGAAAGAACACACCAGATTTATAGTGCTTCTGTCAAACCTTGACCTACATCAACTCCTTGGAGGTACCCTCCAAGTATTGCACTAAAATAAATGTCTCTCCTTTAGCCCCTATAGCTTGGCGGAGAAGCCCTTACAAAATCACTTCCACCTTTCCCGGTGTGGCAGAGTCGCTGGGTCCTTTAACAGCAAAGAGATCTTCTTCTTTGGTGAACTTCTCTCAAGGCAAGACTTGAATCCGACAGTATTAAGGTGCAAGCCTGCCAGAGAAATTGTGTGGAATCCCCCTTCACACTCCCTTGTGTTCCCCCTCACAAGATCTTCTCCCTCTCAGACTTCACCCATTCCTCACTCTCTTTCAAGCTCCCTCTTCAAGTTCCCCCCAAAAGAACGAAGCTACAATGGCTGCCAAGGACACTTACCAAGTGTCATGTCATAGCTTAAATAGAAGATCTCAAAATGAGCTCATTAATGCAAGTTGCTGACTTTATCGTCCAGGATGATATTAATATCATTATGTACGATCAGTGCAAAATAAGCCCAATCAGCCGAGACGATTTCAAATGATCAGAAGAAATTTGATCATATCATCCTTGTGGAATATCATCTTGAACATTGCCCTGAAAAAGAGCTATTCGTTGTCCAATCGTCCAGCATATCATCCAGGACGATCTTGCGATCGTCCAGGACGATTTAATTGTCCAATCAAGTCATATAATCTTTCCTAAAATTCTAGAGAAATTTTGGAAAAATTGTGCTGGATCGTCCGAGATGATATTTTATAGTCCAGGACGATCCACCAGGACGATGTCAAAAAATAAGTAATTCCTAAATAGATTTGGCGGTAGATTCTTTCTAAATTGAGCCTATCATCCTAGCCAATACAAAATCATCCAGGATGATGTTTTTGCATAATGACGGCTGCTTTAATGAGGATGCCCTAATTAAGGTTTCTTCTTTTGGACAGATCATCCAAGAGGATATAAATATCATCCTTTATGCCTCTTGACAATTGGTTGGCGCACTGCGCATCTTTTGATACACTTTGTGTATTCTATATTTTTCAATTTGGCGCTTTGCGCATCTTTTATTTTTGGCATCATTGGCCAATTTTTTTTTATTATGCTACCTTTCTGAAGTCTTAAATACCAGAAGTAAACCCATACTATTGATAAAGTGAATTTCTTGATTAAGAAAATTTTGAATTAAATTCAACAACTTGCAAAAGATTCCTTTGCGATAAATAAAATATAGGGAGATAAAAAATTTAGTTTCAAAAACCAATTTAAAAGATGAAAAAGAGTTTAAATCAAAAGTAGAAAAACCTCTTTTAGGAAACAGAGTTTGAAAGTCAAAAACATGAGTTTCCTTCCTTTGATTGTTTTTAGATAAGTCAATCACAACTTTTACTAAAGATTTCAAGAAAAATTAGAAAGTAAATTTTTCATTTCTAAAAAAGTGAGTGTGTGTGTGTTGATGAGAGAAAAAATTTCACAGAGACAAAAAAGGAATGAAAAAAAGCACAAAACGAAAAAAAATAAAAACAAAAAACACAAAAAAGAAAAGAAACACAAAAACACAACACAAAAAAAATATACGAAAGGCTCTTAACCATTATCTCTCTCCTGGTTCGATGCTTCAAAGACCAGATCTGCCTATGAGATTTTTTTCCTTTCATTATTTTCCCAGTTTAAATTTTGCTTCGCCTTGCCCTTTTCTTTTGTAGTAAGAATTCTTACATTAGGGCACGTATTTTTCATATGTCCAGGTTTCTTACATCGAAAGCAAACAATGTCAGAGGAAATATGGACATCCTTACCACTTTTACCTTTCTTCCACTTTTGCTTATGCATTGGTGAGCTTTGTGTTTTGCTTGACAATTCATTGCTATCGTCACCAACTAAGCTTCCTCTTTTCGTATCTTCGGCTTTTAGAACGATCGTTTCACCTCCATCCAAAAGTCTTTGACCCAACCCTTGCTCGTAGGCAATGAGTGAGCCAATCAAATTATCAATAGAATAATCAATCAAATCTTTTGATTCACAAATAGAAACAACTTTAGCATCGAATTTTTCAAGTAAACAACGCAGAATTTTGTTAACTTTTTCAAAATTTGAAAAATCTTTTCCTAAGGCATGCAATGATGTAGTAATTTGAATAAACCTTCTATACATGTCTAAAATTGTTTCAAAAGGTTTCATAGAAAACATTTCAAAATCATGCATTAAAATATTCAACTTTGATTGCTTGATTTCATTAGATCCTTCGTATATGGTGTGCAATTTATCCCAAACTTCCTTACCGGTAGTGCATGTGGAAATTAACATAAAATCATCAGAATTTAAAGCACAGAAAAAACAATTTAAAGACTTTGCATTTAATTGAGCATCCATTCGTTCATCCCTATTCCATTGATTAAAAAGAATATTGTTTTAATTCCATTAACAATACGTGATGGTGATGAATAACCAGCTAAAATCATATGCCACATACGAAAATCAATCGATTGTAAAAAAGTAGACATGAGAATTTTCCAAAAATCAAATATAATATTTTCAAACAATGGTGGTCTAGTAATTGAATATACTTCCGCAAAAATACGATTAGAAACATTAGCCATGGATCGAAATTCAAAAGTTTTTAAAAACTTATTTTATGAAAACCGCTCTGATACCACTTGAAAGTTTGCTAGAGATGTTAAGCCCTTTGAACTTAGTCCCAAAGCTAATTAAAAGAGAAGTGAATCGGTAGCAACGAAATCTAGATTCACCACAATGAAAAACAAGGTGCGGAAATTAAAATGCGGAAGCAATAATAAGAAAAGAACACACCGAATTTATAGTGGTTCGATCAAACCTTGACCTACGTCCACTCCTTGGAGGCACCCTCCAAGTATTGCACTAACACAAGTGTCTCTCCTTTAGTCCCCACAGCTAGGCGGAGAAGCCCTTACAAAATCACTTCCATCTCTCCCGGTGTGGCGGAGTTGCCGGGTCCTTTGACACCAAAGAGACTTCTTCTTTGGTGAAATTACCTCGAGAGAAGCCTTGAATCCGATGGTACTAAGGTGCGAGTTCGCTGGAGCAACCGTGTGGAACCCCTCCACACTCCATTGAGTCCCCCCTCACAGGATCTTCTCCCTCTCTCAAACTCCACCATTTCCTCTCTCCCTTTCAAGCTCTCTCTTCATGTTTCCCCCACAAGAACGAAGCTACAATGGCTGCCAAAGACACTTACAAAGTGCCATGCCAAAGCTTAAATAGAAGCTCTCAAAACGAGCTCATTAATGCAAGTTGCCGACATTATCGTCCAGGACGATAGGCATATCGTCCTGGCCAATCAGTACAAATTAAGCTCATTAGCCCGGGAAGATTTGAGATGATCAGAGGAAAATTGGTTACATCGTCCAGGCCAATCTCACGATCGTCCTGGCCGATTAGTTTAAAACCGATTTCAATCGTCCTGATCATAGCCCTGAATACAAGCTGTCCGATGTAGATCGTCCAGGCCATCGTCCTGGCCGATCATTCGATCGTCCCAGACGATGTGATCGTATCAATCAACCATTAATGCTTTCCAAAGATACCAGATCAATTTAGGCATGATTGAGTTAGATCGACCTGGACGATAATAATATCGTCCTGGCCGATTTCCTAAAATAAAGAATTCCTAAACTTGTTATGGTGGCTGATTCTTTCTGAATTTAGATTATCATCCTGGCCGATACAAGTATCATCCAGGCCAATCTGTTGACGGCTGCCTTAATGAGGATGCCCTAATCAAGGTTTCTGATTTTGGACAGATCGTCCAGGCCGATATTAATATCGTCCCGGACGATGTAACCAAAAACAGAAATCATATAGGGAGCAAGAGAATTTCTACCAAGTTATAGCCACACCAAATACAACAGACTCAAGAAAGGAAAAAGATTACAAACTGACACAGACCTAGTCTTCCCAATCTTGAGCTGGTTTCAAATTGCAGTCCGATCGTGGGAACCTGAAACGTTAGCACATAAGGCAATCGTAGAGAAATAAGGAATGTTTGCTATCATCAAAATCATAAACCATAGATCCGCAACAGGTCGGCCTTTATAAATGGACCAGGCTACGACCTCTATCTCTCGGCCATCTTTGGCTCATATTTTAGTTGAATTATATATTTCTAAAAATATCCTATGGAGATTTGGTTAGGTTCCAAATTAAACGACTATTTCCAAAAGGTTGACTTTGAAAACTATCCCATATTTTGTTCTCATTATAAGATGTACATCCATGGTTTTTATAGTGCAAGAGGGTACTTCCAATGATCATGCCAATCCTATTTTGAATCAGACTATAGTGGATGGTAAAGGTGAAATGTCACAGGGTATTGAAGTGGTTCTTCCTTTGCCCGATTCCTTTCAAGCCGATCCTTCCTTTCCTCTTGGTGTGATTTACTTAGTAATCAAACCCTGGAACTAATTATGGATACTATATCAGTTCTGACTGTTGGGGAGAAACATATTTTACCTACTGATTCTAATATCATACCTGAGCCATCTCCTCTTATATTCCTTTTTGTTCTCAACAAGCTTTGTGGCAATTAGTTGTTTCTGATATTAATACTTGAAAGTTCATTAGGGATGTTAGGACCTTTATGAATTGGCCCAAGGATAATTAAGAGAGAGGTGATTTGGTATTTTAAAAAAATAATTCGATCAAGAACACAAATCAAGATTCACCACAGAGAAAACATAATGCGGAAAAATAAATGCTGAAATAATAAAGAAAAGAACACGCCAGATTAATAGTGGTTTGGTTAAACTTTGACCTACGTCCACTCCTCAGAGGCACCCTTCAAGTATTACACTAACTAAGTGTCTCTCCTTTAGCCCCCACATCTAGGCAGATAAACCCTTACGAAATCACTTCCACCTTCCCCGGTGTGGCGGAGTAGCCGGATCCTTTGACACCAAAGAGATCTTCTTCTTTGGTGAACTTCCCTCAAGACAAGCCTTGAATCTGACTGTATTAAGGTGCAAGTTTGCCGGAGCAACCATGTGGAATCCCCATCCACACTCCCTTGAGTCCCCCCTCATAGGATCTTCTCGCTGTCTTAGACTTTACTCGTTCCTCACTCTCTTTCAAGCTCTCTCTTTAAGTTTCCCGTAAACTAACGAAGCTACAATAGCTGTCAAAAGACACTTACAAAGTGCCTAGTCAAAAGTTTAAATAGAAGATCTCAAAACGAGCTCATTAATGCAACTTGCTGACTTTATCATCCAGGACGATATAAATATCGGCCTGGCCGATCAGCATAAATTATGCTCAATCAACTCGGTCGGTTAGGGATGATTAGTTAAATTTTGGTCATATCGTCTAGGTCGATAGGATATCATCTTGGATGATTAGTTCAAATATGAGGAAAATCGTCCTGAACATCGCCTTGAAAAGAAGCTGGCCAATGTCAAATCGGCCTGGACGATCCTGAGATCAACCAGGCCGATGTGCTCGTGCAAATCACCATTAATTGCTTTCCTTAATTGCCAGATTTATTTAAGAAAAATTATGTTGGATTGGCCAGGCCAATCCTGATAGGCCACGCCGATCCACCAGGATGATATCTAAAAATAAGTAATTCCTAAATTGATCTGACAGCAAATTCTTTCTGATTTGAGCCTATCATCCTGGCCGATACAAAATCATCCAGGCCGATGTTCTTTATGATGGCTACCTTAATGAGGATGATGCCCTAATTAGGGTTTCTATTTTTGAATCGATCATCCAGATCGATATAAATATCATCCTGGACGATGTTACCAAAAATAGTAAACTCTAGGGAACAATAAAAAAATCTTCCAAGGTGCATGTGTGCAAAGTTACATAGCTTCAGGAGCCACCCCAATTACAAAAGACTCAAGAAAGGAAAAAAGGGTACAAATAGACTCAGACCTAATCTACCCAATCTTGAGCTGATTCAAAAATGCAGTCTGATCTTGTGGACCTAAAATGTATGTAGATAAGGCAGTCATAGAGAAATAAGAGTGTTTGCTATCATCAAAATCATAAACCATGAAAACTGATCAACAACAATACTAACTGCTCTAATCGTCCTTAATCTATGATTGTGAATGAGCAGGTTAATGATCTAATTCCTGAAAGAGGTGTTTCCTTATTGCTGGAGGATGAATTGCCACATTAAGAGATTCCCCCAATTGTCCAAACCATGAGTATGAAGGAATTTTGTGGAGGTGTTGAGAGGAATGTTTCTACCTTGGAGGACGGTGTTTTTTATGTGGAAGGTGAGCCCCCTCTTTCTAAGGGGTCTTCAAGTAATATAAACAATAATAAGTTTTCCTTACATAATCATTACATTTGTGATGCTTTTACTGATATAGAGGTGGATATTTGGGTAAAATGATATGCTATAGAAGATCATGATTTGAGCTTCTCCAAAGGTTGTGGTAAAAGAGGTTGAAAACCCAAAACTGTTATCTTACAGTCTCCTAGAAGCACACGTTCGCATACTTCTCACTAATTTATTTTTTATGTTTAACGCCATTATTTGGAATGTTCAGGGCATTGGTTGCCCTTCTTCTAGGGTTAGAGTTAAAAATTTATGCCGTATTCATAATGTGTGTATTCTTGTCTTACTTGAGCCTCTTATTTCTATAGATACATTACCTGGTACTATTAAATTTTTGGGTTTTAAAAATGCTAAATCAAATGTTGCTAATAAAATTTGGGTTTTTTGGAAGGATTATGTTAGAATTGATATTATTGGGCATTTTACCCAAGTTCTGCATTGTAATATTGAGAGTTTTAATTTCCAATGTTGTGCTCCTTTCATTTATGTTGCTTCTTCCCATTATACTAGAAGGATTTTATGGGATCAAATTTTGGAATTTCATAGTATTTACCATCTTCCTTGGCTTGTTGGTGGTGATTTTAACACTATTTCTAACCCGGCTAAGCATATTGGGGTTCCCTCCCAATATATCAGTCGATGGAGGATTTCAATGATATGATTATGGAGTGCAACCTTATTGATATTGGTTTTTTTGGCAATAATTTTACTTGGCATCATGGTCATTTATGACAATGGCTTGACAGAGTTTTATTCATAAAGGCTTAGCTTAATTCTTTAAACTTTACTAAGGTTGATCATCTTAGCCCCACACTATTTGATCACTCTCCTCTTCTAGTTCATATTAAAGATAGAGCTAGAGGCTTCCCGTCTCAATTTAGATTTCAAAACATGTGGTTGCTTCATGATTCATTTCTTGATGTGGTTCAGAATAAATGGCATGCCCCTCTTTTGTTGGATGATTCTATTTATGGTATGAATAGACTTTGGCTTAAAATTAAAAGGTTGAAGCAAGTTTTTAACAGGTGGAATCATAATATTTTAAAATTTTGTTTTTTAATATTTTAAATACAAAAGATAGGGTGAACTCTACTGAGGTTCTTTGTCAGTTGGATCCCTCTGGTCCCAACCTCTATCTTTTGAAAGAGGCTAAAGCTAAGCTTTTTAATCTTCAAGCTCAGAAAGAAATTTTTTGGAAGCAAAAAGCGGCTGTCAAGCATCTGATTGAAGGTGATAATAATATCAAATACTTCCATGGTTTGGTTAATAAGAAACATGCTATTAATTATATTCATAAAATTTCTCATGAGGATGGTTCTCTTTCTGAAGATATTATTGAAATTGCTAATTTGGCTGTTAATCATTTTCAAAACCATCTTAATAAAACTTTTACTCCATCTATTATCACCAATCCTTCTATTATCCCTAATATTGTTTCTCTTGAGGATAGCAGTGGCTTATCTAAATCTCCTTCTCTTGTGGAGGTTAAAGATACTCTTTATGAATGAGGATTTGGTAGCTGGCCCAAATGGTTTTACTACTAAGTTCTTTAGAAAGTGTGGCCTATTATTTATATATATATTTTCTCTATTGTCACTAACTTTTTTAATGGTAATCATATTCCAAAGTTTTTTCTTCTAATGTTATTATGCTTATTCCCAAGAATAATACTGTGAATTCCTGGAATGATTTCAGACCTATTAGTTTGTGTACTATTTTTTATAAAATGCTTTTTAAATTTTTGATGAATAGGTTAAATGTTTTGTTGCCTAAGCTTATTTCTCCTTTTCAAATGGGTTATGTCAAAGGTCGTGCCATTACCGACAGTATTCTTTTGGTGCAAGAATTTTGTCAAGACTTGGATGTCAAGGTTAGAGGTGGTAATATGATTATGAAATTGGGTATTGCTAAGGCTTATGACAATGTTAATTGTACTTTTATTTACAACATTGTGAGCTTATTTGGTTATGATTATAATTTCATCTCCCTTATTAAGATTTGTATTGAAGCACTTTTTATTCCAATATTGTGAATGGCAAGAGCCATGGTTTTTAAAGGCTTCTCATGGGCTTAGGCAAGGGGATCCCATTTCCCCTGTGCTTTTATTTAATATTGATGATTACCTTCCTAGGGGTCTTGTGGATCTTTTTGATAAATATCCTAGTCTCTATTTCAGAACTATAGGTGGCATTAAAATCTCTCATTTATGTTTTGTTGATGATTTTATTGTGTTTTCAAATGCTTCGATGAATAGGATTAATAAGATTATGAGTTTCTTTGACCATTTTGAGTCGGTTAGTGGTTTGACTTTTAATAAGCATAAGTGTTGTTTTTCTCGGCTAAAAATATTCCTTCTGATCCTACTATGGATATTAAGAATGTTACTGCTTTACTCAAAGTCTCTTTCCTTTAAATTCCCAGGTATTCCTCTTTATAAGGGGAGAAAGAAGTCTGTTCTCTTTGATGACTTAATTATTGTGGTGCATAATAAATTATCTTCTTGGGATTCTAATTTCGATAGTTTTGGTGGCCATCTTACTCTTTTTAAAAGTGTTCTATGCTCTATTTGGGTCTATAGTTTTCAAACTCTTCTCCCTACTAAGATAGTGTGTTATAGAATTAATAGAATTGTTAATAATTTTTTTTGGAAAGGTTTTGGGAGCAATGATAAGATTCATTGGTCGCCTTGGGATAAATGACGTGGGACTTTTTAAGAAGGGGCTTTAGGGTGCAAAACAATGTTTGATTTGGCTTTTGCTTTTTCTTTCAAACTTTGGTACAATTTTAGGGCCAATGTGAGTCTCTGGGCCAATTTTATGATGGCTAAGTATTATGGTTGTAAACATCCCACCTTATGTAGTTCTAGTATTGGCCACTCTAAAGTTTGGTAACGGCTCTATTCTATTAAATGGAAGGTTGAGCATGCTCTTGTGTGGGGCTTGGGTAATGATAATATTTTTTTTTTTGCAAGATCGTTGATTGAATGGACAGTCGATTTATTCTTTATTGAATTCCTTTTCCATTACTAATGTGAAGGTTAATTATTACTTTTCAAATAATGGTTGGAACTTGGAAAAACTTTATTTTGTTCACTAAAGATGGTTTATTTAGTGTTAAAGATGCTTGACATTCCTTTAAAGCTAAAAATGTGTCTTCTAAGCTTTTTAAAATGATTTGGCATAAAAGCTTCCCCTATACAGTTTCAATTTTTATTTGGAGAATTTTACGGAAATTTATTCCTATGGATGAGAACTTGAGGCATAGAGTCTTTATCTTCCCCTCTAAGTGCCAATGTTGTTACCATGTTGACAATATGCTTCATGTTTTCATCTATGATCCTGTTGCTGTTAAAGTTTGGACTTATTTTGAGGATATTTTTCATCACAATTTCTTTTATGCTAGGATTTCTATTTATAATTTGCTTGATTGTTGGTTTATCAAGTCTAAAAGCCATGTCAAAAATGTTATTCCTACTCTTATCATTTTGTTCCTTTGGTTGGAGAGAAATGATTCTCGTTTCAATGGGGTTAATATGAATTATCAAAGAATTATCCAGAAAATTAAGGATAAGGTGGTTGCCCTTTTCTCTGTTAATTTACTCTCTGTTAATAATTTTAAGAATTTCTTTTTACTACCTCTAGCTTTGGCACTAACTTGGATGTGATTTTTTGTCAAAGGGTTTCTAGGAGCATTAATTGGGTGAAGCCTAACATATTCTTTTAAGTTAAATGTGGGGTTGTGGTGGTATCATTAGAGATCATAATGGCATCTACTTGTTGGGTTTAGTGTTGAGTCCAGTAATTAGGTTGTTAAGCCTAAGTAAATGTCCCACGGCTACCAAGAGGGGGGTGAATTGGTAGTTTTAAAAATTTTAAACCCTCTTAATAATAAAGTTGAACCGAAATAAAATTTTCTTTTAAAGTTTGTAGAAAAATGTTTTTCAACCACAGAGTTGTTAAAACTGAAATTTAAAGTGCGAAAATGTAAAAGCAATAAAGTAAATGACACCAGATTTATAGTGGTTCGGTCTATAACCAGACCTACATCCACTCCTCAGAGGCACCCTCTGAGTATTGCACTAATACCACAAAGTGACTCTCCTTTAGCACTCACAGCAAGGCGGAGAAGCCTGTACAAAACACTCTTTTCACCACTACCCGGTGCGGCAGAGAACCGTCGTCCTTTTACACAATCCACAATGCTGGCAGAGAACCGTCGTCCTTTTACACTCTCCTAGTGTGGGCAGAGAATCGTACGGCTGTTCACACTCTCCAAGTGTAGGCAGAGAACCTTCGTCCTTTTACACTCTCCTAGTGTGGGCAGAGAACCCTCGTCCTTTTACACTCTCCTAGTGTGGGCAGAGAACCCTCGTCCTTTTACACTCTCCAAGTGTCGGCAGAGAACCGGATCTCCTTGAATGATCTTCTCATAAGAATCTAGAAGGAAGAAAGAAAAGAGTGAAGAAATCCAATTTCACAAGTAGAGACTCTTACCTTAGCAACCCAAGTGAAGCCTTCTCGCTCCAGTGGTAGGAATCCTCCTTTGAATGCTCTCTTCCACTATCTCCTTGGCTATTCTCTCAAGAGGCACGAAGATCAAATGACAAAAAGATTGGGTGGTAGTCTAATTTGGACCTTTTATAGAAAAGACAAGAAAAACCGCCCAAAAACTGCAAATTTCCAATTCTGTACGCAGTGGATCGTCCTGTACGATCCTGGATCGTCCTGGACGATTTTACTTAAACGATCTGAAACGACCCAATTTGTATATGTGTATGAAATGACTTCGTACAGCTGATCGTCCTGTACGTACTAGGTTCGTCCAGTACGAACGGTTATTACAAGATCGGTTCTAAAAACTGCTGAAAACTTTTCTAAGTCGGTTCATCGTTTGGACGAAAATATGTTCGTCTGGACGAAAATTTTCCAGAGAGCCGGTCGTCCTGGACGATTATTTATTTCGTCTGGACGAAAATTTTCCAGAGCACCCATCGCCGCGGACGATAATTTGTTTTCGTTTGGACGAAAATTTTCCAGAGAGCTGATCGTCCAGTACGATATTTATTTTCGTCTGGACGAAAATTTTCCAGAGGACTGGTCGCCTCGTACGATGATAAATTTTGTCTGGACGAAAATTTTACAGAGAACCCATCGTCCGGGACGATAATAAAATTCGACCTGGACGAATAGGACTTAGAGAAAAAAAAAATTTCAAGCAAGTTCCTATTCGTTCCAAGTGCTCTATAGGAGATAACTGACAGATCGTCCAGTACGATAAATATTGTCCTGTACGATCAGTATAGAATTTCAAGATCTCCTTATTTGTGTGTGTGAGATTTTATTCACTCAATTACAATCACTCCCTTTCAAAATTAATTCAAAGAAAAGGCAAACTTAAAATAAACAAAATATCTCATGTTGAATTTGATTTGAAGTTTTCGTAGTCTGGAGTCTGATTTTCCTGAAATGTTAGTACACACAAGAGCAAATGCAAATCTTCTAAAATTGTTAGGACATAACTATACATCTGAACAATAATGTTTGGAATCATCAAAACTACATAAGTTGCACAAATATAAATCATTCAAATAGCAACTATTCAAACAATCTCCCCCTTTTTGATGATGGCAAAACAATTATTATTTGTAAGGTTTCAAGTTAAAACAGATCTCTTATCTCCTAAACTCCCTCTGAATTTATGAGTACATTAAAATAATGAGGCATTAAAGAACAATATTTTTGTTTTTCAAAAATTTTTAACACAAACAAATAAAAAACTTGCAAACAGAACAATTAATTAAAAATAGAAAACACAAACCACAAAAACACAAACATAATAATTTCTCCCCCTTTTTGACAGCAACAAAAAGTGAAGAAGAAAAAAAAAACAAGAAATGTAAATAATAATATGAAATTCATTTTTAAAATTTAATCTAAATTGTGATTTGACATAGGGTATGCAATTTTAAACTAAGGATATTAGATCAATCATAGAAATTCATAAAATTTAAGAAGTGATATAACATTTTAAGTAAGAAGAATTTATCAAAGACATGATTCAATTTAGACATTTGACTATTGAAAATCATTACAAGAGAGATGTATAAAAAATTCTATATTTCAAAGTTCAATAGAATATAAATGAACATAAGATCAATTTGAATTAAGAGATTGAATGAATTTGGAAAGAAGAGAATTACTTCATGTGGCGCTTTGCGCATCTTTTCAAAGTTTTGGAGCACATTTTTGTGTATTTTTCTTTTGTTGGGCTTATTTTGTGCCTCTTTTTCACTTTGCAAATTTTTGCGAATTCCTTTTGATTTTTGTACATTTGTACAATTTTCAAGAGTAATTTGACCAATTCTTTCCAAAATCTATAATCTAAAATTTCAAATATTTCTAGGTGCATAAATATCATTTGAGCATAGAAATACAAAATAAGAAAATATCAAAATTGCAATAATAATATTAACTTTTATGTAGTCTAAATGAATAGACATGAATTTAAAAGTTCTAATTACAATAAGTTATAAACAAATTATAAATTTAGAAAGTCTAGATTTTCTAATATAGATAATCTCAAATTACAATCGAATTTAAGCACTATGTAGATTAAATAATACTAATGAAATTCACAAACATTAACCACATTTCAAAACAAATCTAATAGAAACAAACTTTCATTAAAATTAAAGGAACGGATTACACATAAAAAAATACATTGAAATTAGAAACATAAAAACAAACACAATAATACAGATAAGATAAAAACAAAACAAACAAAAACAAAAAAAATACAACAGACACAAAAAAAAAATTCTACTGTTCTGGAGGAGGAGGAGGAATGCCGCCAAAGAGATTGAAGTAGGAGGCCATCAACATGACATTGGTATTAATTTCATGAACTTCATCTTTTATATTACCAATGTCTTGTTGCTGCTGCGTAAGTTGAGCATCAAATTGATCAAATCTTTGATCAATGTGAGTCTCTAGTCTATCAAATCTCTCAATCAGATTCTGGTAATCTGATTGAGAAGCAGAACCTTGCACTCCTTCTTCTTCTTCTTCTGAAGCACTAGCATGTGCTTTTTCTTTCTCCTCCTTGAAGAGCAATTGGAAAGATGCATCGTTATAGTAAACTGGCTCTTCATATTCTTCATCAGGATGCACTATATTGTACTTCTTCTCCAAAATATAAGTAATTAAGTGCCCTAATGAGATGTTCTTCTTCCTCTTCTGATCAGCATGTCCTATTTCTGAAAGCCCATAGATATGATCTATGATGAGTTGGGCTTCATCAATAGGATGTCTTTGCATGATTAAAAAAGTTAGACAAGAAAGGAGAGGAGTAATGTTAATCCTATCACCAGCTTTAGGAATAATTGAGGATCTAAGGATATGCTGGATGATTCGGGCATCTTGGGTCATACCGGAGACTCTAGCAACATGATTGTCAATCGCATTTTCTCTAATTACCCTATTGATTTGAAACCATTTGAAGGAGGTTTCTGACATTAGGGTGTGGGCTCTATATCCTTCAGTCCTTAAGTTTAAAAATGCACCAAGGTCGTGCTTGGTGATCTCAACTTTTTGTTTAAAAACAAAAGAACTAATGATAGAGTGGTCAGAATTGAAACTCATGTTGGCTAGAAAGTAGTGGTAGGTTTGTTTATTGTAGAAGTGGACGAGAGAAAGAATGAACTGAAATTGGGTTGAGGCGAAGAGGTGCAATACCCGAAATTTCAACTCTGTTTGGATAAGAATGCGAGACGGAGTGATTTTTGCAGATGCAAAACGAGGAAAAGATTCCTCATTTGCCTTGGAAAGAAAGTTGTCTGGGGCATTCCTGTTAGGTTTCTTCACCAAAACTTTTTGTCTTTTGCTAGAGGAGGCCATAGTTGATTTGATGTAGAAAGGGATTGAAAAAGAAGTTTGAAAGTGTAATTGTCAAGTTTGAAAGCCTTCATATTTAAAGAAAAACGATACGTTCGTCCTGGACGAAAATATTCGTCCTGGACGAAAAATTATCGTTCGTCTGGACGAAGTAATTTCGTACAGACGATCCAATTCGTCCAAAATGTAACGGCTTTTCGTATTCAACACAACTTACGATGCGTCCCTTCGTACAGGCTTTTTGACTTGACCGATCGTACAGAAGAAAAAATTTCATACAGACGATCGAAAAAGTGTTTCGTTTTAATGACTCTTGAAAACCGTCCCCTACAATGAACCGACACATGTTCGTACAGACGAAAAAATTTCGTACAGACGAAGTTCGTATTAAAAACTGTCTTATCCACTCAACCGCTGCATTCAATCGTCCCGATGTTTGAGAGAGAAAAAATTCGTCCTGGACGATTAAATATCGTACAGACGATCTAATTAAAAACTGCTCTCAAAACGGTTTAAATTCGCGCAAACTGTTCCTTCACATATCGTCCCGTACGAAAATAATTTCGTCCTGGACGATGTCCTCCAAAAAAAATTTAATTTTGAATTTTTTAAATTAACAAAAACATTCAAAAAACACAGAAAACATAAAACAAAATCATAAATCCAAAAACAATTCATTCAAAAAATACACAAAATTCACAAAATCACAAAAACAAAACAAAACACAACAAGTATCAATGTTGCAAAGACATTTTGGTTAAGCATTCAAATCAATAACACCAAGCCTTGTTCTTAAAGTACTGAAGGTATCAAAGGCTAAAGGTTTTGTAAAAATGTCTGCAAGTTGATTTTCAGTTGAAACATGTATGAGTTCAATTTCTCCTTTGGATACATGATCCCTTATGAAATGATGCCTTATATCAATGTGTTTGGTTCTAGAATGTTGAATAGGATTTTTGGAAATGCAAATAGCACTAGTATTGTCACAATAAATTGGAATAGTGCCTATAGTTAATCCTAAGTCAATCAACTGTTGTTTTAACCAAAGTACTTGTGCCACACAACTTCCTAATGCAATGTATTCTGCTTCTGCAGTAGATAGTGCCACTGAATTTTGTTTTCTACTAGACCATGAAACTAATGAATTTCCAATGAATTGACATGTTCCAGAAGTGCTTTTCCTATCCACTCTACAGCCTGCAAAGTCAGAATCTGAGTAACCAATAATTTCAAATGAAGAGCTAAACTTAGGATACCAAATTCCTAAGTTTTGAGTTCCTAGTAGATATCTTAAAATCCTTTTCACTGCTGTCAAATGTGATTCTTTTGGATCTGATTGAAATCTAGCACATAAGCAAACACTAAACATAATATCTGGTCGGCTAGCAGTCAAGTAAAGTAAAGATCCAATTATCCCTCTAAATTTCTTTTGATCAACAGATTTTCCCTTAAGGTCTTTATCCAACTGAACTGAAGAACTCATTGGTGTACTAACAGGTTTAGCATTGTCCATTTCATATTTTTTGAGGATGTCCTTAATATATTTGGTTTGACTAAGAAAAGTACCTTCCTCAAGTTGCTTAATGCTAAATCCTAGAAAGTAATTTAAATCTCCCATTAGACTCATTTCAAATTCACTACTCATTGTTTTAGAAAAATCATCACAAAGATGTTTATTTGAAGATCCAAAGATGATGTCATCCACATAAATTTGAACAATAAGTATATCCTTTCCAATTTTCCTTAAAAAGAGAGTTGTATCCACACTTCCTTTTTCAAAAGATCTTTCAAGTAGGAAGGTGCTTAACCTCTCATACCAAGCCCTAGGTGCCTGTTTCAATCCATATAATGCCTTTTTTAATTTGAAAACATGATTTGGAAATTTAGAATTTTCAAAACCTGGAGGTTGTTCTACAAAAACATCTTCCTCAATTACCCCATTTAAAAAGGCACTTTTGACATCCATTTGAAACAATTTAAAACCTTTAAAACAGGCAAAGGCTAGTAAAACCCTAATTGCTTCAAGTCTAGCTACAGGGGCAAAAGTTTCCTCAAAATCAATTCCTTCAATTTGATTATACCCCTTAGCTACTAATCTAGCCTTATTTCTAATGACTACTCCTGAGTCATTCATTTTATTTTTGAACACCCACTTGGTTCCAACAACACTTTGATCTTTTGGCCTTGTAGTTAGTTCCCAAACTTTATTTCTTACAAATTGATTTAACTCTTCTTGCATGGCCAATATCCAAAATTCATCTGAAAGTGCTTGATCAATGTTAGTGGGTTCAATAGTTGAAATAAAGGCTGAATGATTGACTTCCTTGTTTAATCCACGCCTAGTTCTAACACCCTCACTTGGTTCACCTATAATCAATTCCTTTGGATGGTTTTTAGAAAATCTCAAATCTCTAGGCAAAGGGTCTTCTCTTTCTAAATTTTCTTCCACATTTTCTTCCAAATTTAATCTATCAATCTTTTGGGAGTTTTCTTCAATTTCTTCTTCAACAACTTTTGGCTCTTCCATGTTTCCATTTTCATCAAAAACAACATGTGTGGTTTCTTCAATGACTAAAGTTCTTTTGTTGAATACTCTATAAGATTTTCCAACACTTGAATATCCAACAAAAATTCCTTCATCTGATTTTGGATCAAATTTTCCTAAGGCAGATTTTCCATTATTATGTATGAACACCTTGCAACCAAATACATGCAAATGAGACAAATTTGGTGTTCTACCTTTTAGCAACTCATAGGGTGTTTTATTCAAATTTGATCTCACATTCACCCTATTCAGAACATAGCATGCAGTGCTAACCGCCTCAGCCCAAAAATATCTAGGAAGTGAGTATTCTGCTAACATTGCTCGGGCGGCTTCTATTAATGTTCTGTTCTTTCTTTCAACTACTCCATTTTGTTGAGGAGTTCTAGGTGCAGAAAAATTGTGATCAATCCCCTTTTCTTTACAGAAATCTTCAAATCTTTCATTTTCAAATTCTCCTCCATGATCACTTTGTATAGAAATTATTTCACATCCTAGTTTTCTTTGTATCCAAGTTGAAAAATTTCTGAATTCCTCAAATGATTCACTCTTATGAAAAAGAAATTTAACCCAGGTGAATCTTGAAAAATCATCTACTATAACAAATCCATATACCTTTCCTCCTAGACTTACAGTGCTTACAGGTCCAAAAAGATCCATGTGAAGAATTTCTAATGGTTTACTGGTCCTAAGATCTTTATTGGACTTAAAAGAGGACTTCACTTGTTTTCCTAATTGACATGCATCACATAGATGGTCCTTAGTAAAGTCTAGTTTAGGTATTCCTCTCACCAAATTCTTTGGGTAATTTTTCTAAGATTTTTCATACTAGAATGACAAAGTCTCCTATGCCAAAGCCATGATTCATCAGAAACAGTTTTCAAACAAAAAGCAGTAGGAGATTGAATACAATTTAAATCTAGCATGTAGACATTGTTCACCCTTTTTCCATTTAAAACAATTTTCCCATTTAGGCTAATTATGCAGCTAGTAGGTAAAAATTTTACATTATAGCCCTTATCACATAGCTGACTTATGCTAAGCAAATTATGTTTTAAGCCTTCAACTAATAAAACATTGTCTATGAAAAAGTTTTTCAAATTTCCAATCATACCTGATCCAACCACTTTCTTTGTGGTATTATCTCCAAGTGTAACCTTGCCTCCACTCCTGGCTTCCAGCGTTATGAATTGAGCAGTATCTCCAGTCATGTGCTTAGAACATCCGCTGTCCAGGTACCATATACTCTCACGAGGTCTTGTGTGAGAGTATTCCTGCAAAATTCTCAAATGTTAGACCTGGGAACCCAAACTAGTTTGGGTTCACCTTTATGAAATTTATAATCAGATGCATGTGTGATATGTCTAGGTTTATGCATCTTAGTTCTCCACACCAAATTAGGTTTCATCTTTAAAGTGCAGGTGTGAGATATATGTCCCAAAAATCCACAATTGTTACATTTAACATTAGGAAAAATATTCCTATGTTTTCTTTCATATGATTGTCTTCTAAGGGATTTCATGAATTTAGGATAATATTTAGGATTTGTAAAATCTTCAAGTTTAGGGGGGTTCCTATTATCCTCGAGAGCTCTTATAGTAAGTTTGTAAAATGAATTCATATCCTCCAAGATTCGATTTGTATAATTGATTCTATATGTCTTGCTCTCAGATTCATCCTTAAATTTCTTAAATTCTTTTTCAAGTTCAGCATAGGATGATTTTAAATTCTCAAAATTTTTATTCAAGTCATCATATTCATCAAGTAGTTTCATGTGGTTGCTATCAATTAAAGCATGATCTTTCCTAAGGATTTCGTGTTCCTTATTAAGCTCTTCCAATTCTAAAACTAAACTAGCATGCATCTTTTTCGTTTTCCTATATGCATCATGCATGTGTTCAGAAACTTCAAACAATTCATTATAAGTTAAATCACATACCTCTTCTTGATCTGATTGTTCAGATTTATCTGCCATCAAGCAAAGGTTGGTGACTTCTTCTTCTTTTTCAGTCTCAGATGAGTCTGAAGCTGAGTCCGCCCAAAAAGCCTTTTGAAACTTCTTCTTGCCCTTCTTTACCATTGGTTTCTCCTCTACCTTCTCCTTGCTAGGAGTGGCTTTGAGTTTTGGACAATCAGTCTTTATATGACCTGGTTTCCTGCATTCATAACAAATCACTTCATTAGAAACCTTGCCATTTCTGTTATACTTACCTCTATTCCATTGCTGGCGTCTCTTCTGCTTCCTCTTTAAAAAGCTTCTGAATTGTCTAGTCATCAGTGCAATATCGTCTTCATCCTCAGGTTGTGAGTGTTCACTTTCTGACTCTTCCACATTTAGTGCAATATTCTTGTCCTTTCTTGGTTCACCTGCATCAATCTTTTTTGACTTACTCCTTGCTCGTAAGCAATGAGTGAACCAAGAAGATTGTCAATTGAATAAATGTTCAGATCTTTAGACTCTGTAATTGCAGTAATTTTAGCATCATATGCAGTAGGTAAACAACGAAGAATCTTATTAACCATTTCAGCATTTGTTAATTCCCTACCAAGTGCATGCAAAGAGGTGACAATTTGAGTGAATCTTGTGTACATGTCAGATATAGATTCATTAGGTTTCATGCGAAATAATTCGTAGTCATGTAACAAGATATTGAGTCTTGATTGCTTAACCTCATTTGTCCCTTCATAAGTAATACAAAGTCTATCCCATATGTCTTTTCCGCTTTTACAAGTGGAAACTCGCATGTAGTCTTCAGATTTTAAAGCACAAAAGAAACTATTTAAACATTTCGCATTTAATTGTGCTAAGTCACGTTCTTCTATAGTCCAATCTGCATAGGGTGTATCTACCCTAATTCCATCAACTAATCTAGTTGGTTTTGTGTAACCTTCCTGGACTAGCATCCACATGCGATAATCAAGTGACTGTAAGAAAGTAGACATGCGTGTTTTCCAAAAATCAAAAGGAATATTGTCAAACAGTGGAGGTCTAGTGATAGAGTAACCCTCAGGTGTGTTTCGGTTTCCAAATGTAGCCATCTACGTTAATCAAAAAGTAGTTCAAACTTATGATTTTGAAACAAAGCTCTGATACCACTTGTTGAGTCCAGTAATTAGGTTGTTAAGCCTAAGTAAATGTCCCACGGATACCAAGAGGGGGGTGAATTGGTAGTTTTAAAAATTTAAAGTGCGGAAACGTAAAAGCAATAAAGTAAATGACACCAGATTTATAGTGGTTCGGTCTATAACCAGACCTACATCCACTCCTCAGAGGCACCCTCTGAGTATTGCACTAATACCACAAAGTGACTCTCCTTTAGCACCCACAGCAAGGCGGAGAAGCCTGTACAAAACACTCTTTTCACCACTACCCGGTGCGGCAGAGAACCGTCGTCCTTTTACACAATCCACAGTGCTGGCAGAGAACTGTCATCCTTTTACACTCTCCTAGTGTGGGCAGAGAACCGTACGGCTGTTCACACTCTCCAAGTGTAGGCAGAGAACCTTCATCCTTTTACACTCTTCTAGTGTGGGCAGAGAACCCTCGTCCTTTTACACTCTCCTAGTGTGGGCAGAGAACCCTCGTCCTTTTACACTCTCCAAGTGTCGGCAGAGAACCGGATCTCCTTGAATGATCTTCTCACAAGAATCTAGAAGGAAGAAAGAAAAGAGTGAAGAAATCCAATTTCACAAGTAGAGACTCTTACCTTAGCAACCCAAGTGAAGCCTTCTCGCTCCAGTGGTAGGAATCCTCCTTTGAATGCTCTCTTCCACTCTCTCCTTGGCTATTCTCTCAAGAGGCACGAAGATCAAATGACAAAAAGATTGGGTGGCAGTCTAATTTGGACCTTTTATAGAAAAGACAAGAAAAACCGCCAAAAAACTGCAAATTTCCAATTCTGTACGCAGTGGATCGTCCTGTACGATCCTGGATCGTCCTGGACGATTTTACTTAAACGATCTGAAACGACCCAATTTATATATGTGTACGAAATGACTTCGTACAGCTGATCATCCTGTACGAACTAGGTTCGTCCAGTACGAACGGTTATTACAAGGTCGGTTCTAGAAACTGCTGAAAACTGTTCTAAGTCGGTTCATCGTTTGGACGAAAATATGTTCGTCTGGACAAAAATTTTCCAGAGAGCCGGTCGTCCTGGACGATTATTTATTTCGTCTGGACGAAAATTTTCCAGAGCACCCATCGCCGCGGATGATAATTTGTTTTCGTCTAGACGAAAATTTTCCAGAGAGCTGATCGTCCGGTACGATATTTATTTTCGTCTGGACGAAAATTTTCCAGAGGACTGGTCGCCTCGTACGATGATAAATTTCGTCTGGATGAAAATTTTACAGAGAACCCATCGTCCGTGACGATAATAAAATTCGTCCTGGATGAATAGGACTTAGAGAAAAAAAAAATTTTCAAGCAAGTTCCTATTCGTTCCAAATGCTCTATAGGAGATAACTGACAGATCGTCCAGTACGATAAATATCGTCCTGTACGATCAGTATAGAATTTCAAGATCTCCTTATTTGTGTGTGTGAGATTTTATTCACTCAATTACAATCACTCCCTTTCAAAATTAATTCAAAGAAAAGGCAAACATCAAATAAACAAAATATCTCATGTTGAATTTGATTTGAAGTTTTCGTAGTCTGGAGTCTGATTTTCCTGAAATGTTAGTACACACAAGAGCAAATGAAAATCTTCTAAAATTGTTAGGAGATAACTATACATCTGAATAATAATGTTTGGAATCATCAAAACTACATAAATTGCACAAATTTAAATCATTCAAATAGCAACTATTCAAACATTTAGCTGGGTTGATTCCTAATGGTGATTCTAATTATGATATTTCCTATGCCATGCTTCACGGCTTAAACCTCACTGCTAACCTTCATATAAGTAATGTCGTGTTGAAGGTGGGCTCTTATTTTGATTACAATTTTATTAATCATAAGGAGGATAGGGATACCTTGAATATCCTGAACTACTCTTTTTCTAACATTTAGGAGGATGGGAAAGTGTGTGCTCTGTCTATTGCCACTTTAGGTTATGATTTAAATGATATGACTGAGCTGGCTTTTTCTCAGTTTCCTTTTCATGTTAAAGGCCTCCTTAGACTAGACCAAAATTTTTTATCTTATGTTAAGAATTAGTTGATTCATGTTCTAGTGGTGGTTTTTTTGGTGGCTCCCTTCTATTTTGTTCCTTTATTATTTTTTTGATGTTGCTTTGTAGTTGTCCAGTTTTTCTGGATGGGTGTCATGGGGCTCCTGTGTTTCGTTTGCTTCTTGGCACTTGTTTGGTTTTATATATTTATTGGTTCTTATGTTGCTGTGGGTTTTCTGTTCTACTGCTTCAGGTTCAGTACCCTGGGGGCTTGGTTTTGCCTGCTAGATATGGAAGGGGTGCTCTTATTCCTTGTGGGTTATTGCCTAGCCATTTGTTGGGATATGGGTTTTTTTATGTTTCTTGGCTGCTATCTTGGCTGTGGTTCCCTTATTTGTTGTGATCCTTTCTTACATGTTTTTTGTCCTAGTTTTTGTGGTTGGGAGTGATTGTGTTTGGGCCATGCTGGGTGTTCTGAGCTGAGCAATGATTGTATTTTTCTTTTGAAGCTTAACCTTTTTGTTGCTTTCCTTCCTCAGAACCGGGTTCTGTTGGTTTCTACTGATTGTGGGGTCTTTGGGTTGTTGGTTTTATGGATGGGGTCATTATTTGGACATTTTGTTGGTGGGTTTATACTAAGGTTTTTTAGTTGTGGGGTTATTGGGTTGATGGTGTTCTGGATGAGACTGTTGTCCCTTTTCGGGATGGTTACTGGCCATCTGGGCTTGTTGTGTTGGATTATCTCTATTGGTTTTGTTGTTCTTCTTGATGGGTTGGAGTTGGTGCAGACTTTTGGGTGTTGTGGCAGGTTTCCGTTTGGGTTTGTCATGTGTGTTGAGGTGAGGTAGTGCTGGCTGGGGCTCTTTGGTGGGATGGAGTGGCATAAGGTTTTGCCTTATGATTCTTGTAACATTCTCTATAACTTGAGCTCTATTTGCCCGTCCCCTCATTACCTGATCTGCTTCTCCTCTGTCTTGTGGATTGATGTTTGGTCCTCTGCCTCCTTTGTTACTCCTGTGCTGGGTTTTTGGCTTTATTTTAATGCTGCTGCTTTGCTAGAGAGCTGCTTCTTCCCAGATACTATCAATTGGGTTTTTTCTAGTTTCTTGGGCTATTCTATTTTTTGTTGTGTTGGCATTGTTTGTTTCCATTTGGTTTTTTGTACTATGACCTATAGATCTTGGTGGACTTTGGTGATTCCTATTTATTGGCAGTCCTTTGGTTGGTATATGATATACTAGTGGTTCTCTTACCTCTTTTTGGGCTTATTAGTGGTTTGGATATATCTTGTGCTTTGCTTTCTCTTTTGCAAGTTTTTTTTTTTTGTGCAGGTTTGTGCACTTCTAATTTTTTTCGATAGGGAGCTCGTGCTGAACATCATTTCTTTGCTGCTCTCCTTTTTTGGGTGCCCTTGATTGTGCACCGTAGATTGTACTTAAGTTGTTTTGTACTTTTGAGTAGTAGGGATCTTGAGCTCATAGGTTTTTTTACTTTTTGCCTTGTAGCTCTTTCAAGCAGTAGTGAGCTCAAGGTCCCTTTAAGGACCTTGTAATTTTGTTTTTAATTAACGCGTATGCCTCTTTGTAGTTTTCCCATAAAAAAATAAAAATATTCCTAAAGTCAAAAACATTAATGCTGGAAATTCTTTGTATAAAGATCACCTGACAAATGACTAAAAAAAAAACTTCTCATACTACAATAGATCATCTTTATATTGTAAAAGTTTTAGGGAAAAATATTTCATTCACTATATATATATATATATATATATATATATATATATATATATATATATATATATATATATATATATATATATATATATATATATATATATATATATAGCATTGTGTTAAGGCATCAATGGGGTAAATATTACAGATTTCACCTAACTTCTTTGGGTTTAGACTGGATATTGTGTTCATTCCATTCTGAGGAAGCTATGGAAGAAGTGTTAAGTGGTGGTCCTTGGTAGGTGGGAGCACATATAATTGGAATTGATAAGTAGACACAATTTTCTCTCCTTTATCAATGAAAGGTTTATCATCACCAGTTTGGCTTTGTCTTTCAAATCTTCCATTGTAACATTGGGATGAAATAAATATCACTAAAACTTCTTCAAAAATTAGGATCCATATGTTAACAAAATAAAATATGTTTGAATGGGGAAGGAGGGACTTCACTAGAGCTTTTGTTCATATAATCTTGGATTAAAAACTGCTGGGTGGAATTTGGGTAGAAGGAGTTAGCGGTAGATTTTATCAAAAGATAGAATATAAAAAAAATTCAATTTTGTTTCCAATGTGGAAATATTGGTCATAAGTTAGACTCCTGCCCTAAAGCTCATATCCCAATTGAAAGAAGTGTCCAAATGTTTCATTTAAAAAAAAATTAGTTCTATTCCAGACATAATGATTCCTAAGGAGTTCAACAACAATAATTTTAATGAGAAAATAAATGATTTGGAGTATGGGGTGTTGATTCAAATTTTCAATAAACTAAAGTAAATCATTAAGATCTAAGACATATAACAAGAATGTAAAAAATAAATACATACCAAATTTCAAATTTTCATGTTACAGAAATTAAGAAGAAAGCTGCTGAAAGTAATTCACCTCAGAAAGTTGCAAGAGGATACAAGATGATTGAAGACCAATTTGAATCTATTCATATGGAAATTTCAAGCAGAAAAGTTGGGAGTGGAAAAAGAAATCTCATTGTAAGATTATGAAGCAGTTTCTCCATATGTATTGAAAATTCAAGCAAAAATGTTGGGAATGGAAAAAAGAAATATCATTAAATAAGATTATGAAGTGGTTTCACCATCTGCATCCCTCTAATCAATAGTGAATTCAACTTATTATCTAATTGTACTGCAAAATTTGTTCCTGAAGCTGTTACTGACCCAAAATCTTCTAATATTGAAGATGTAAATCTTGAAGCTTCCAATGACCTCCAAGCTATTATTGATGCTGAACAATTATTTATCTTGAGAATTCTCATGAAGCTACTACTGATCTTAATCTTATTAAATGATTGTCATCAAAGAAAAAGGAGGTTTATGGGAGTAATTATGCAAATTTTACTGCCAATAAATTTTGGAAATAACTAGAATTAAAAAATCTCTTCTTTTGGTAGCTGATGGTGAAAGTTTTGTAATTATAAAACTAAAATGCAATAAAGAAAATAAATACTTAGGGCTTATAGGAGATATCCATAGAAAAAGAAAGGTGTTTTGGGTATGAGTTATGGGTGTGGGGACATATCCCCTTAGGTTTCTTAATGCATCCTTTATTTTTTGGAATTGTAGAGGAGCCAAGAAAAGAGAGGCTTCTCTTTGTCTTAGAGAGATTGTTAGAGATAATAATGTTTTTATTTATTTATTGGGTTAGTTGAAACCAAATTATCCATTTTTGATAGGAAGGAGGTTAATTGGATTATAAGTGATGAGTGGGATTTTTTTCATCATCGTACTGAAGGTACTTCGGGTGGCATTCTTGTTTTATGGAAAAGAAAAGTTGTTTAGCTTCATGTTTTAAAAGACTCTTCTCAATTTGTTTTTGGTGTTATCCTAATTCCGAACATGGGTAGTTGGAATGTTGCTACTATTTATGTGAATAATGATTTACATGCTAGGAGAGGTTTATGGGAATGTATTGAAAGACCTTTTTTAGTAACATTCCTTCTATTATGGGAGGGGATTTTTATTGTATCTTATCAAAAGAGGATAAAAGAGTAGGAAATAAATTCACCTTTCCTCAAGGCCCTCCAGAGATAAGATTTTTTATGGATAATAATTATTTACATAGTGTAGGTGTTATTGGAAAAAGATTTATATGGTTTAATAATAAGAAAGGAACTTCAAGAATCTAGGAATGGTTGGATAGATTTTTATTCAAGTCAGTATCATTAAATTGTGTTCCTTTGTTTATGATTAGAAATCTTACAAGAGTTGCATCTGATCATTGTCTAATAATTTCCAACAGTAATGTATTCCTCGTCCACTATATAAATTTATTAGATTTGAAGAAGTGTGGAAATCATACCCTATCACTTGGAACATTGTTCTTAAGTCTTAGAGAAGATAAATTTTGGTAATGAATTAGATACATTGCAAAGAAAGCTTAAAAGATCATTGAAAGAACTTTATTATTAATACAAGAATAAATTAAAGGAGTTGTCTACTCTCAAAGATGGTTTTAAGAAGGGTATTATTGAATTACAAATGGTGGACCTAATAAAGAAAATCTCAAATTGCTTCGAATCAAAGTCCAATAATTGAATGTTATGTTGGCTTTGTTATCTACATGGTGGAGTCAAAGAGCAAAGGTAAGATGGATGGAGGAAGGAGATTCAAACTCTAAATTCATTCAAGATTATGCTTCAATAAAAAGGAATGGTAATTGGATAAAGAAAATTAAGGATTAGAACGACTCTTGGGTTGAAGATCATGATAAAATTGAATATGTTTTTTTTTTTTTTGCAGGAAATGGTGGCATTATCAAAGATCTCAAAGGAAGGTTTATTCTTTCTTTTAGTAAACAATTATATCATTGGGATATATCCCAATCAAAATTGTAGGTTGTTTTATTGATTAGAGAACAACTTTGAAGTTGGATGTTTCAATGGAAGGGTGTAATAATTGAAGGAGATAACATTAACATCATAAAGATGCTTCAAGACTCAATGAAGACTTCAAATTAGTAGTAAGAATTTTTTTGGAATAAAGATCTATTCTTTTTGAGTAATTTCAATAATGTAGTATTTCATTATATATCTAGAGAATGTAATAAAGTGGTTAATTTATGTGCCACTTATGTTTTGAGTAGTAGTTTTTTTTTTTTTTTTTTTTGATAGATTTACTCCTAATAACATTCCTTCTTCTTTGTTTGACTTGTTAAAGAAGGAATTTGATAGTTGTATTTTCCTTAATTAGTTCATAAATGTTTTTTTTTATATCAAAGCAATTTGTAATCTTAAAAAAATGGATAAAATAAGGGAATTAATGTCTGCAAAGAGCAAGTGACAACCATTTGAGTTTGAGGTGAGAGGAGATAGAAGTTATTGGGAAATGTTGAATGCTAGTCACTCGTTATTGGTAGTTGTGGTCGGGTCGATGGTCTCGTTGGACCTAAAAGGAATGGTTCTGGTGTTAGGGGGAGGATTGAGGTTACTTTGGGAGTGGTGCTATACATAGTGGTAAATTGTTGGTTTTTGGTTGATTATTGGGAAAAGAGGGGGTTCTCTAGTTAAGAAGGTTGTTGCTAAGGTTTTCAAATGAAAGGAGGCCTTGCTGGGTGATGGTTCTTTTTCTAGCTCTTTGATAACTTATCTGATAGGGTTATTATTTTGAAGGATAATGCTTTAAAGTTTTTTCATGTTCTGCTTGTAGATTGGATCTGTTGTATGGGGTCAAAAGTTGTGATGATTCATTTGTTAAAACCCATCCTAATGAGCTACCTCCTTCAAATAATTACATATAACTAAATGTGGATAAACACATACGAGATGGAGTTTTCGGACTTGGAAAATCATTGGAATAGCATAGTTTTTAGATGGCTGATTGTACAAGTCTTAGAAATTTCCCTCAAGACATTCTACAGAATGGCTTTGAAGTCCAGAAGTTTAACAAATAAGAAGATTTCATGAATAATGTCATTGGCAGGAAAGATATTCTATAGCTAAATTTCTTGAAAGTGGCTAGAAAAGACATGTTCGTCTACATGGAAGATATCTCTACTTATTTTGATGATGGGAGTATTGTGAAGTTGCACCTAAAACTCAAGATGTAAAATTAGAAAAAAATTTAGAATCCTTTTGTTGTCAAATTGCTTGGGAAGAAGCTTCCTTTTCACATTCTTAATAAAGGCCTTAGGAGGCAATGGTCTATTTTTGTTAGGTTTCATACCACATGAATTGGTAAAGAATTGGTACTACGTATTTTCCATTCTAAAGAAGCTAGGGATGGAATCTTGAGTGGTGGCAATTGGTTTCTTAGTGGGCATATTATTAGTGTTGATTGGTGGTCCCCATCATTTATTCCGTTTTCTTTAAAGGGTCTTTTTTCCATACATGGATTCTTTTCCCTAATCTACCCCTTCATTGTTGGGATGAAATAAATATCAATAGGATTACTCATTTGATTGGGAAACCTATGTAAATAAATACTCAAACATTTAGTTGAGGAAGAAAGGAGTTTATGAGGGTTTTTGGATTAGTGTAAATGTGTCGATTTATCAATAAAAATGTGTTATTTTAGTCACGTTTGTGTAAAAAATACAGGAAATGGGAAAACTTTTCAAGTTTGGTGCAACACCAAGGCATCAAATACAATACATCATGGATGAATCATTGAAATTGTTGGAGTGCCCAAATATGGACATGGCATTACCTATTCTCAGTTTGATAGCACTGTAGCACCACAGGAGTCAGCACCGCCAAGCCCAACAACCTATCCTAGCACCGCATCATCGAAGGGGTCAGCACCACAAAGCCTAGTCTCTGTGTGCATAGCACCACAGTCCAAAATTTCAGTGCCGCTAAGTCAAGGGAGTGCCACGTAGATGTCGCAGCACTCAACCATTAACAGTGTCATTGAGCTACATTTATCACAATTTAGGCCATGATCTGCCAATAAAGTAACACATCAATTCATTAAATAGATGGTCTATATCAGTATGTGTCGTAGTAAACCCTTCAGCACTTTAGCTTTAGTTCATTTTATGGGTACTGTGGATCAAGTGTCTTGAGTGCTAGGGTACCAAAATATATTTTGTGTTTCTCTATAAATAGTTCATTTGTATTGTTAGCAGAAGAGTTTAGTCAATTATTTAATTTTATTCTTTATTATTCTTCTTTTTTTTTTTTCTTAGGAGTGACAAATAAGAGAATTCATAGAAGTACTAGGTATATTCCATTAATTGTTTATCTTATTTTTATTGAAGTAATTCTATAAGTTCAAGGAGCACTATGGAGGATGTCATTATAATTATATGGTAATATCTTTTCTTCTATACTTTCTTTCTTTTGTGGAAATGGATTAAAATTAATATTCTTCACTTGTTCTTCATATATGGCTAAATTCTCTAGTTTTGGATTGATGATGTAAATGAAATATGGAGTACTAAAAATTTCTCTTCATAAAAAATTTCATGATATTTTCAATATACTAGCTCTTCATTTAATGCACATAATGGTCATGTGTATAATTAATATCGGGTGAAATATGGTTCTTAGGAATATGATTGTAGACATAATCTAATATGTTATATTGGTATGATGCAAGCATATATATAGTGCTTATCATGAATCAATTTTATAGAGATGAAATATCAGGAGGGTTTTAATAGTACATGCTTTACTTACTTTTCTAAGAATTTAATAGGGCAACAAATTATGGGAATTTATAGTTGTCTTAGGGTTGGAAGAATTTAATCTATCTTTATATCTTCACTTTTGGCTGAGCGGTCGGTGATGCATATGCTCTGAATAATACTAAAATAAAAAAAATCATTATGAAACATATTGTATTTATATTCCATTAATCCAAAACTATTTATTCAAATATTATGTCAATTAATTATTTGTTGATTTTAAATTAATGTATTGGATCTCTAACCAAACTTATTTCAATTAAGAAGGATAATTGTTATAGTTGAAGTAGGTTGTACTAGTATTTGCAAGTAAACATTCTGCCACGTGGGATCAATATTCTACTCTCTCACTATATTACTTGATTTGGTATGTATACTTGCGTATATTAAGTGGGGTTTTTTTAATTTTTATATCAAAGAAAACCTAAGAATTATTTAGGATTTGATAGAGACCTAAATCATTTTCATAATTCCTTAGGTTACTCCACTGTAACCATCAAGTTTTTGGTGCTATTATAATGAAAGATTTTTTTTTATTTATAATTTTAATATATTATTTAATTAATTACAGAATTAGAACTACTCATATTTTATTAAAAAATATATCTATATTGCATTTTGTGATGTTATTTATATTGTATTGCATTATGCATTAATAGTAAAGTCAATAGTCATGTTTGCATTATGTCATTTCAGCGCCGCAGTGCAAGATTTCACAGTGTCGCAATGCTTGACTTTATTTTAGTATGATTTTATAAATTGAAATTTAATAGCTTTAATGTTTATATAAGCTAGTGCCATAACATCTATCTTCAAAGCATCGCAAAGCCAGTCAAACTCAGTCATTAAGCATTGTTAAGTCATTAGATAAAATAAATCGTACGGCGGAACATCACATTATTGGTTTTGGGTCGGCACCACAACACAAGAACTAACATCACGGTGCCACATCATTTTCATCACTACAATATTGATTACACTGTAGTGATCACTTGACATGATAGTTGTTGCATTGAAACATGGCAGCATTGTAGCGATGGCCCATATCAATTTCCTAAAACCAACACTTCTATACTACATGGCCTTAACTACCAAAACATTTAAATATAACCATTTTGACATTTAGTACATGCGCTAAGCACTGTTTCACTGTACCTTTTAGTGCTGCAGAATTTTGATGTTTATAAATTGGCATATAATTTTCATTTCATCTCACCTCGCATTCTCTCCATTTCTCCTCTCTACTCATAAGCTTCTCTCTATAGTACTGGCCACCAAAACCTCTAGATTAGGAAGCAAAGAGCTATGACCTATGATAGACATAAATGTGTTTCTAGGGTTGCCAAGGCTAGGTAAACAGATTGGGTAATCACTAAACTATTGATCCCTTACAGTGGTTTTCTTAACCCAACCCAACCAATCCTCCAAACAATTTCTTCTAGAGGTTGGGCACATTTTCGTAAAGAACTATTTTCAGCCATTATCAATGTAGTACATAATTTTTTTGCCATTGGAAAGGAGGCATCTGATTTCAAATATTATGTGAGAGGGAGATGGGTACCATTTGACTCTTCCACTATTATTATAGTCCGTAAAGTAGAACTTATAGAATTTGATGAATACTTTCCTTTTATCCATTCACCTTTTGATTCCCAAGAAATTCTAGACTTTCTTTGTGGACCAAATAGTGGAGCTAGGTGGAAGAATAAATAAGAGAGAATAATTAATTTTCCTGCCTCTTATATGACTCAAACCACTAAGGCCAGGCAATGTTTCATCTCTTCATGTATTCTCCCTAGCAAGAATGTTAAAGAAGTAACCAAGGATAGATTCCTCCAAAAATTTTCCATTCTAAATGTGTATAGTATTAACATTAGAAATTTGATCCTATCTTCCCTTAAATAAACTACGAGGAGATCAACTTTAATGGGTCTAGGCTACCCTTATTTAATTTATATTTTTTGTGTACATCAAGACTTATAAAAATGAAGAACAATTATTCCCCATAGCTACTCTAATTAGGGAAAAAACTCTAAGCTTTAGGAAAACTAATACAGGAGATGGATCCAAGTGAGCTCAGGTCTTCTAGACTTGGGTGGGCAATGAGCAGTAGCAGTAGGAAGAGTGCTAGGACTTTAAGATCTTTAATTTAACATGTGGTAGACTTGAGTGGGAAAATGGAAAAGGTGACTCAGTTTTGTGAAGAGTTACGAGAGTAGAAATTTGAAATGAAATTGCATATGGTTCATGCAATGGACTAACAATAGAAATACTAACAGTGCACATCTAATTTTTATAAGGCAATTGTTGGAATGTTTAGAAATAGTCTATTTTTGAAAAGGTCGGAGCAATAAGAGTTCCCTTCTGCACCTGAGTACCTACCCTTTATCTGGCTTCATAAAGAGAGAGAGGGAGAGAGAGGGGGAGAGAGAGAGATCAAAAGGTGGAAGAAGATAAAGAAGACCCCAATTCTGAGGGGTAGGCTTGAGTGAGTGAGAGAGAGATAGAGAGAGAGAGTGAGTGAGAGAGAGATTGATGTTTGTAGTGTATTTTGTTGCATTTTATTTTATTTTATTCTACATTTTCATTTATAATCCAGCTGAAGATTCAAAATTTATTACTTTTGGGAGGCAACCCATATTTTTGAAATGACAGTATCAGTCATGATTATGATTAATGATATGTCATCTTTTATTTTTAACACATGATTTATGTACTCTTTATCACTCATATGAAGGCATATGTTTGTAGCGTTATTTACAAATTAGTAAATTCCCTACATGCTTAAATTATTAATTTCCCCCTATTACTTTTAAATTCTGATTATTTAATTAACCCCTAAAAATGATAATTAAAATATTATGAAAAATTACGATAATTATAAAATCATAGATCTTAATTTGAATGAACTCTATTTATACTTTATAGGTTGGAAAAACTATTACTTAACTCATTCAACTGTTTGAGGCCTTATCCTAATTTGAATTTAGAATCTAAACTTTTATGAATAATAAGAATTAAAAATTATATATTTGTAGATTAAAATATAAAATCATAACTAACCTGAAGATGGAATTAGTAATCTCATCAAGTCCATACATTAAAATTATTAAGATTGTATGAGAATCCTAAAGATAAAATTGATATTCAAAATCATTAATTATGTACTAAAAAAAGAAAAAGAACTAAAAATTGTTCTTAAAAAGATAAATAAATGAAAAATATCAAAAAGAATAAGATGAGTACATTCAAAAATTGGTATTAGTGTAATCTTAAGATTTAAAATACAATGTTTCACAAAAACTATAAAATATAATATAAAAAAGCTAATGCAAGATATGACTAAGTAATGAAAGCAAATTTTTTTTTTTAAAACTTCACCTCAACTAATACCAAAGCTTTCAAAAATGGAATTGGGCTAGAGAGAGAAACTGTGGGAATTCGGCTAGAGAGAGAAACTGTTTGATTTCAAAAATCGAATTAGTGCGGCCTTCTATTTTTTTATGATGGCGTCTGATCGCCGATCATTTACTAAAATGGGGGATAGATTTGATCGAAACTTCTCCTTCGTTATCTCTGTGAATAATAAATAGGGATTTTTCAAATCATCTTCTCCTCTAGCCTATGCTGGGGTTTCATCCATGACCAAAAAAACTGGAATGAATGGTATTCAGTTTATTATCAATAAAGTATAACCTTTGACTATTAACAAAGGTTGGTTATTTAAAAATAAGAGAATTTCTCAAGATATTGGGAAAGGAAAGAAAGTCGTGTTCAATGAAAAATAAACAATACTTCATGAGTATTAATTTTTGGACAGTTTTGAAATCATGTCGGGAATCAAATGATCTAAAAACTGTTATTTCTAATGGTAATTTCAATCCGAACTCAATTGGTGATTCTCGGATAGAAGAGAATTCAGGTGTCAACATTCTTATCAATATTAATTCAATTTCTAAAAAAAATAAAAAATGTCAAGGCAAATGAAGATATGGAAGTAGTTCACAATGATGAATCTGGTGAACACGATACCTGCAACTTGAGGGTTGAAGAGGCTGAAAGCTCGAAGGATGTTTGATCTTGAGGGAACAATATGGTTAATGTCTGGCACAAGAAATCCAATAGGAGAATTGTTGATTTGGATATTGGCAATTTCCTTATGGAGGACGGTGAAACCATCAAATTGCATGAAGAAAATTTAAAGGAGAATACTAAGAAGCTTCTTAATGCTTTGGTTATCAAAGTGTTCAAAGAAAACATTCCAGCTTATGTTATCAATTCAGAAATCAAAAGATAATGGTCGTATCTTGGGAAATTTAACATAACTTGGCTTGGGAAAGGTTGGATTCTTTGTGCATTCGAAGATGAGGAAGCACTGGAAATAGTTTTATTTAATGGACTGTGGTTTGTTAAAGGCAAAATAATTGGAGTGGAGAAGTGGACACCATTGTTTTCCCCTGATTCATTGCAAGGATTGACAGCACCTATTTGGATTAGAATGTCAAGCTTACCACTGTAATCCTGGGATGACATCAACATATATAGGATTGCCTCAAAAATTGGTAAGCCTTATTTATTTGATGATAATATGTTTCAATGAGGTAGGCGCAAATTTGCTAGAATTTGTGTCCATATCAAACTAGGGAATAAACTTCCTCTCAGAGTCTGGGTAGAAGGAAGCACGGGTAGATTCTTTCAGAGAATTGAGTATGAGAGGATTCCAAATATCTATTTTAATTGTGGCAAAATTGGCCACTTTAAAAATCAATGCCCTGAGTTGGAAATTACAAGGAAGTCGGAGGAAAGGATTAAAAATGGATCGAAGGTCAATGGTATTCTTTAGGAAGATACAACTTCAGTGATCCTTCAATGGGAACAGCTGAAGGTTTATCTAATGATACAAATTCAAACTATGGCCCATGGATTCATGTTAACCATGGTAAGAAGAATAATTTCAATCAAAGGAATCCAGTTATTTAGAAGAAGAAAGCTATGGTGAAGGAATATGTTCCTGTTTTTACTCAAAGATATACTAAATTGGAGGTACCAAGGCCAGGTGGGACCAATCTGTTAATTTCTTAGTGTGCTATAGCAGTTTTTGGAGTGCATCTTCTTTCTTCAAATTGCCAGTCTAGTGAGAGAGGCTCCCGAATTTCAGTGAGAGAATTCTTGCCATTTTTCAAATTTTTTGATCCAATGCTTCTGGTTCCACCTGAATGGTGGTGGAGGGTTGCCCGTTATCATCTCCTGATGACTGAAATACCTCAAATATCCATCCTAATAGGTTTCCCTATGATCTTATTCATGGTGGATCCATCGATAGAAGTTCTGGGAACTAGAATTAGGCGATCAAAAAGGGTCCTTTAGTTATTACTGAAGGTCAGTTTGTTCCAAACCATAAGGTGATTTCAGTGCTAGGAAAAGGCAAAGAACCAATGGAGAGTTTGGATAATAGTCGAGTTTGACATCCCCATTGAAGAATTGCTTTGCGGGTGCAGCAAATATTGCAGATGCAAAGGCGTCATCTTCCATAGGATGCAAATTGAAGGTAAGAAGATTTTCAAACCTTCCCTATGTTGAGGCAGAAAATCAGGAGATTTTGAATTCAAATTTGATGAATTCTAAGGAAGATGAAGGATTGATTTCTGCTGATAGAAATCAAACAGCAGTTGACCAGTTTACCTTACCAATTTCTGATTCAAATTCGGTAAAGGTTTGGTCTGGAAAACAACATATAATAGTTAAGTCATTTAATCCTAATTTGGAAGAGAATGCAGTTTTGGATGTTGTCAAACTTGACATGAATAAGGTGGTTGATAATATTAAATTGCTTCAAAATTCCCTTGTAGTGAAGGTGTTTGGGAAAGGGATTCCATTTTTGCTTTGTAGCATTGAATTAAGTCGTCAATGGGATAAATTTGGGAAGTTTTATATCACATCGTTGGGGCTTGATTGGATTTTGTGTTGATTTCATTCTAATCAGATTATGAAAGAAGTATTGAGTGGAGGTCCTTGGTATGTGGGAGGGCACATAATAGGAATGGATAAATGGACTCCCCATTTTTCCCCTGCTTCATTAAAAGGGCTTTCATCACCAATTTGGATTCACTTACCCTATTTGCCACTTCATTGTTGGGATGAGACTAATGTAACCAAAATTGTTTCAAGAATAGGTGTTCCTTTGTTGCTAGATGGGAAAATGTTCAAATGGGAGAGGCGTGAATTTGCTAGAGTATGTATTCGTATTAACCTAGACTCTAAGCTACCTCTTGGAGTTTGGATTGAAGGACCATATGTAAGATTTTTTCAGTAAATAGAATACAAAAAAATAACATCTTTCTGCTTCAATTGTGGTAAAATAGGTCACAAATTTGAGACATGTGCAAAAAATGACAAGGGAATGTATAATAAAGTATTAGATGATGCCCAATGAAATAATTTGCTTAATTCAACTAGACTTGGACCAGTTTTGGATATGAAATCTAAGGAAAAAGTGGATATTGTGAACCCAAAAAATTCTTTGGTCCTTGGGTTCATTTGAAGTTCAAGAGAAATAGAAGATTTCAAAAGAAGAATTCTCAGGTTTCAGCTGAGTTGAAGAGTCCTGAAGATAATTTTGAACCGTTTGAAGAATTAAATGGGAACAAATTCAAATTGTTGTCCTAGGTTTTTACTGAAGAACTGGTTAGAATGGATGGTGAAGAAAATGAAACGATAGCCAAAGAAAGCAAAATAAATCCAGGTTTTCAAAATTCAGAAGAGAAAAATAAAGACTCTGACTTGGTTAATTCTAAACTAGAACTACAAGAGGATGGTAAATAAATCTGAGAGCTGAGTATATGGAAATGAGAGAAGATGTGCAAGTTTGTTTTGATAATATAGAACAAGTTGTATTAGATAAATCAGAAGCTCTCGAGATAGATATTGCTGAAGAAAATTACTCTGTTATGGAAGTTCCTTGTTATATCTATGTTTAGTTTTCTTGCTTTAGTTAGTTTTATTTTAAGGATATGTTGGAATTTGGAAAGGCGATTTAGAGTAATGGAAACTAGGTATCTCTCTATTTTTTTATTTTTTACCTAATCGGGAATTCTAGGATACGAATCAACCTTATGGGTTGTTTAATCTTTGGTATCTCCTCCACCCAAATTGGTTTAAAATGATTAGTAGAGAATCCTTTTTTCATTATTATTTTTTCTTTTTTCCAAAGTCTTTATCTATGCTTAAATTAATTCAAATAAAGGCTTCCTTTATTTTTCAAAGGATTTCCAAGTTTATTTTTTTTTGAAGACAGCCAACGACTAAATTATTATAAATCAAAGCAACTACTTATTACAACCATTATTAGATTCCTCCTTTAATAAATCACAAAACATGGGAGGAATCAAACTAGAAGAAAAGACAACCCAATAAAAATCACTCAAGATAACATAACTAACACAAAGATTTGCTAGCTTATTACACTTTCTCTCCACCCAATTAAATAAAACAAAACTTTGATCCTTTAAGAAAACCAATTCATCTCTCCATTCGCCTCCCAAGTCTTGCAAATATTTGATAACATTAAAGTTATCACTTTCTATAATAATACCTTGATAGTCATGCATCCAGTCTTTGATAATTTCTTTAATAAACCGGATAGAGAAAAGCTTAAGATCTCCAATATCCCAATGAATACAAGATTGAACATATGCCAAAATAAATCTCCCTTTACTGTCTCGTACAACTACTCCAACTCCATCTTTGTACGTTTTAAGTAGTGAAGCATTCACATTAATTTTAATCCAATTTGGGTGAGGGGGTACCAACAATCAGACAATCCAAAGGATTGATTCGTACCCCAGTGACCCAATTTTCCTTGAGGCATAAAGGAAATAGAATCCTTACTAATTGTATATGTTGCAATGAACATTGAACTATCTTCTTTCTCTCCATGAACTAATTTGTTCCTAGAATTTCAAGTAAGGAAATCTGCATTACAATAAATATTCAACCTGAATCTTTTAGATTTGAAATCCTTTGTCATCCATTCCCAATAGGAATTGAAATTGACAAACTACTGGAAACCAAAGCCGGCTTTGTTTAAACATTCAATGACATCTTGCATCTTCACACAATTGACTTTGATATGATCCATATCTTCCACCCGATCACAACCTCTAGGACAGTTGTGATCATCTTGTAGCCTTCTCTGATATAAGAAATGATAAAAAGTATTGTATTATTAGATATTCTCCACCAAAAAACTTCAACCCAAGGTCTCATGTTCATCTTCTGAAGACAATGCCAATAAAAGCAAGCCTACTCATGCATAATTTTGTTTTATAAACCAGACCTGAAACTGAGCAACCTGATTTTTGATGGATTAACTCCATGAAGTCTTTGTCTTGATCTGCATGGATTTCCACCAAAAGTTTGATTTTAACAAGCTCTTCTCCAAATCTCTCATTGAGCTTTGAAACATCCTAAACACCTCCTGTAATTAAGCTATCCACCTTTTCTTCTTCTTCATATGGAATACAAACAAAAGTAGGCTAGCTGTTTAAATTTTCATCAAGTAACCAAACATCATCAAGGATATTGATGGAAGCTCCATTTGTTACTCCCCATTTAACAACAGGTTTAAGAGCTTTCTTACCACTTGAAAGAATTTTATAGGTTGAAGAAGAAGAAGATGAAGTCCCATTACTATAATCTTGCATCAGTTGGCCTGATTTCAAATTAAGAATTTGACACAACAATGAATCACTATCTTGAATAACCCTCCAAGCAAGTTTTGCTCACAAACCATCAACATTCTCCACACAAGAATAGATACCTCTTCCACCCATTCTCATTGGTTTACACAAATTACTCCAATTCACATAGTGCATTCCCAAACTACCATTTTTTTTGTTCCATATAAAATCTCGACAGAGTTTATCAACTTCTTTCAAAATACTTTTTGGAATAAGAGAATGAGTACAATAGAAGTTGGGAATAGCTAAAAGCACTATTTTGATCAATAAAAATTTCCCTGACAAGGAAAGCTGTTTACTCCCCCAAATACCCATCAGCTTCACCGCTTTCTCGGTGATGAAATGAAAGTCTACTGCAGATAACCTTCTAGCTGCCAATTTAACTCCCAAATACATGAATTCTTTAACCATATTGAAACCCACAATTCTTTCTATGATCTTCCTCCTCTTTTTCACATGAATACCAAATAACATTATAGATTTATTGAAGTTAATCCTTTATCCTGTCTAGTTACAAAAACCTATTTAAACTTCTTTGATCTCTTTAACTTCTTTGGCATTTGCATGAGCAAATATGATAACATCATCTGCATAAATAAGATGAGACAATTTTAGAATATTCCGGCCAAGTTTAATTCCCAACTCAATATTACTATGCAAAAAATGGTTGGTAAGGAGTTGTGAATATAAGATGAATAATACTGGTGATAGTGGACATCCCTGACAAAATCCACTCTTAGCATGAATCCAATTTGACTTCTTACCATTAATGATTAAAGAGAATTTTGGATGCTCAGCACACTCCATAATCCACTTAGAGAACTTCATGGGAAACCTGAAATAATCTAAATTTTTTTCAAGAGTCTTCCAACTCATGCTTTCATATGCTTGTTCTAAATTCACTTTGAAAGAAACCAACCCCTTTAGTGATTTAGAACTCCTGAATTTCTGCATAGCTTCTTATGCAATGAGAATGTGGTCACTTATAGTTCTACCATAGATGAAAGTAGCCTGCTCCACCGAAACAAGCTTATGGATCACCATTTTCATTCTATTTAAAAGAATTCTTGACACCACTTTATATATAGACCTACAAAGGGTAATAGGTCTAAATTCGCTCAGCAATAAAGGATTTGAAGTCTTTGGAATAAGAATTAAGAAGGTCACCTTCCATTCATCCATCATTCTTCCTGAAAAAAAAAAAGAAGTTCACTACATTCTAGCAATCAGATTTTATTATTTTCCAAAAGGATTTCATGAAAAAGTATGAAATTCCATCATTTCCAGAAGATATACAATTAGCTGCTTGAAAAACAACCAATTCTAGTTCTTCCATAGTAAGTTCTTTGATTAAAATTTCTTTATCAGTATCATCAATACAGTTTTTCAGATCAGACCAACCATTCAGGTTTCCTACCCTTTTTTTTCCACTTCCCATTGAAGAAGTCTAAAAAAATATCATTGATTTTTCTCTGATCCTCCGTGATAACACCATCAGCATCCTTACTCTTATAAATAAAATTTGTATATCTCCTAGCTGAAGCAAAGCTATGAAAAAAATTGGAGTTAGAGTCTACCTCCTTCATCCATTTGATTTTAGATCTTTGCTTCCACCATGTGTTTAGCCGGGCCAAGACAGTGTTCAGCTCCCCAATACATGATCGAAGCTCCAATAATTCATCTTCTGATAGGCATCCAACATTTGCTTACTTGAATTGTAATTCTGTAATTCTTGATTTCAGTATCTCCTTTTGCTGTTCAAATTCCTTAAATTTAGCTTTGCTCTAGTGAAACATGGCTTTTAGAGTTCTCCGAAACTTTATATTTAAAGCTTCTGCATAATTATCCCTACTACTTTCCTCCATGCAAAACTAACCACCCCCATTGTAGTAGAGTAAGAAGACCATACTTCCTCATACTTCATGATTTTATCTATTGCAAGGTTCCAATTTAAAAAACCATGTTGAATTGGACAATGATCGGATGCCACCCTGGATAAATGTCTCACTACCAACCGATTGGCTCCTAATGCAAAAGGATTAACAAAACAACAATCCAACCTCTCCAAAATTATAGAATTTCCATATTTATTGTTGCCTTATATTACTCAAGATTTTTTCAAACTTTTGCTAGTGCAAAAAGGAGGCTGAATAACATAGTGAAGATCAAAGATGAAGAAGGTTTTGTACTGGATAAACAAGATCAAATTGAAAGTGTTTTGCTCAGGTTCTTTGAACACAAATGGAGGCAAAGGGAGTGCTCTTTAGAAGGGTGGCCTGTACAGTAAAAGAGGAAGATAAAAAATGGTTGTCTAGAGCATTCATGGAGGAGGAAATCGAAGCTGTTGTAAAAAACTTAGGCAACAACATTGCGCCTGGTTGTGATGGGATCATTTATTCCTTTTTGAAAACTTATTGGGTTATCATAAAGAAGGACTTCTTAAATGCTTTAGCATATTTTCTTCAACATGGTGTTATGGAGGATTCTTGAAAAGACACTTTGATTATGTTAATTCCAAAAATTTCTAATCCTATGAACCCTTCCAACTATAGACCTATTAGTCTTTGTAATTCAGTTTACAAAGTAGCAGCTAAAGTCATACTTAATAGGCTATCATACATCATTCCCAAAGTCATTTCTAATGAGCAAGCTGCTTTCATTCAAGGGAGATCCATTTCAGATCATCTCCTAATTGCTCAAGAGGTCTTTCACAAATTCAGGTTTTCAAAAAATTCCAAAGGACTTGTAGCTTACAAGATTGATATGGAACAAGCCTATGACTCAATGAGTTGGGATACTCTTGAAGAAGTCTTAAAATATTATGAATTCCCTGCTTTATTCTCCAAAGTCATCTTGGAATGTGTGTTAAGACCAAGATTTTCTATTATAATCAATGGAAGCAAGTCGGATTGGATTTCAGCAAAAAGTGGTTTTCGACAAGGTTGCCCTTTGTCACCATTTCTTTTTATTTTATGTTCACAACTCTTATCAAATGCTCTAGCTCTTACAAACATTGGGGTGAACATATCTACTAATGGTCCTTGTATCTCCCATATGCTTTACGCTGATGATGTTATGATATATTCAGAAGCTAGCAAAAATAATGTTATGAAGGTTAAAGGGATTATCTCCAATTTCTATAATTGGACAGGGCAAAATATAAACTTGGAAAAATCAGGTATCTTATTTGGCAAAATGGTTGATAGAAGAAGGAAAAAAGCAATTACTAAAGCTTTGGGAATCAAGGAAGTAAAAGAAATTACTTACCTGTGTATCAAAATGGTATTGAGGAGGATAAAGGTTAATGATTTTAAATTCATCATTGAAAAATCGTTAAAGAAGGTAAACACCTGGGGAAGTAAGTTGCTGTCATTAGCTGGGAAATTAACACTTGTGAAGACGATTTTATTGAATATTCCAGGATTTTATAGTACTCATTCTTTAGTCCCCATGAAAATTCTTCATGAAGTCAACAAGCTTTGTAGAAATTTCATTTGGAATAAGCCCAATGGTGAAATTGGCATTCATTATGTTAAATGGGAGGATCTTTGTAAACCAATGGATAAAGGTGGTAGGGGATTGTCCTCTTCAACTTCTAAAGTTGTTGATCTGAGAGCAAGACTATATTGGAGATTTTTGAACAAAAGCTCATTTCTGTTCAAAATGTTAGCTCCTAAATATGGAACTAGAATTGATGAAAGCAATTATAAGAGGAATGTTTCTTCCTCATGGAAAATACTGATTGATGGAGGAAAAGTTCTACTTCCTTTTCTGAAATGGAGCGTGGGAAATGGATCCAAAATCAGAGCTTTTGAAGATATATGGCTGCTTGACAGAAAAATAAATGAATGGCCTTCTTTTGTTGTCCCCCAGGATGAAGAAAATATATTTCTGGATAAATTTATAAAAAGAGATGAATGGGATGTGATTGAATTAAGAAAAGTTTTTGGGAATGAAATGATTAATTTCATTATACAAACAAGTATAAGCAATAATCAAAGGGAAGACAAGCTAGAGCTAATCAACAAAAATTCTAGAAGTTCAATCCCAAAAATGATACCTGAAGCCAAATTCAATAATCTGACAGATTTTAAGTATTTTGATTGGATGAAGAAAGCCAAATTAAGCCCAAGAGTTGAAACATTTTGCTGGAGATTATTTAAGGGAGCTATTCCAACTTTTCATTATCTAGTTCGGAGAAGAATTCAAGAGAATGAAACTTGTCCTAGATGCTTGAATGGCATTGAAGATACGGAACATATTATTTTCAAATGTTCTAAAATCAAGGAGGTGCTAAATCAACTTAGCAATTTGGGATTTCAAATTCCTTTCTTTATTAATTTTCAAGACGGCTTGAATTGGATGGAAAAATCTGCTTATAGCAATGGTTTGATCCTCAATTTATTCTTTAATGTACTGTTATTTTCTTGGAAGGCTAGAAACAAATGGATTCATGATAAAGTGAAAGAAGGTCCTATTTCAATAGCAGTCAATGCTATTAGTTATTCTTCTATCTCTAAATTGATTTTTGTATCCAAATCGGAATCATGGGATGTTAACCAGCCTCCTAGGTTGTCAAAAAATTGGCATCCTCCTCCACCCGAATGGTTAAAAATCAATGTTGATGCTTCTCTAGAAAATAATTACAATGCTTGTGTTGGAGGTGTTATACGAGATACCAAGGGAAGGTTTTTATTGGCTTTTGGCATAAAATATATTCATTGGGATATTCATCATCTGAAGCTTCAAGCTATCAAATATTTGAAGGAGATTGTTAAAGATTGGATAGTCATTTACAAAGGAGTTATCATTGAAGGGGATAATACAAATGTTATTAGAAGACTTCAAAAGGCAAAAGTTAATGGCTTTAAAGGAGATGAAGAGTATGATTTCCTTTCTAAATTCAACTTACTTATTTTATCTTGTGTTGATAGAAGCAAAAACAAGTTGGTCGATTGGTGTGCTAAGTATGCCTCGACCAACAATTTTATTTGGGATGACTTATGCTTGGATAAGATTCCTCCTTCATTTATTAATATCTTGAAGGAGGAATCGAACCTGTAGTTTTTCTTTCTTTTGTTTGCTTTTTTTAGCTATTAATGCATTTATTGCTTCTCTCAAAAAAAAAAAAAAGTAAATCATGGTCCAATAAAATTCACTTCATGAAGATCGTTATTAGATAAGAAAAAACTCATATCCCTTGATCCTTGCAAAAAATAGAACGGTCTGCCTCCTCTCTTATCTTCTTCCAACAACACACAATTGAAATCACCTCCAACTACTAAGGGTAAGTTATTCGAATTAAATTCTTTTAACTTGTCCAATAGCAGCCTTCTATGAATAGCATCCTTACCACCATATACCGTAGCTATTCTCCACCTCCCCCTATTTACAATATCTAGATCCCCTACGATAACTTTTTTTTTTGAAAGAAAAGCATGAAAGCTTAATTAGTCAAAGAAAACTTGTTACAAACTAATGGTGTTTGATTCCTCCTTTAACACTTTAGTAAAAATGGGAGGAATCTTATTAATGTCTAAATCTTCCCAAATGAAAGAACTAACAATAGCATAGTTAGCACAAGGCCCGCTAACTTATTACAATCCCTTTTAACACAATTGAAAATAATATAATTAAAATCTTTAAAAAAAGATAAATCTCCCAAATCATTATTACCTTTTTCATGACGTCTTGAATGAAATTGATGACGTTATGATTATCACCTTATATGATAATTCCTTTGTAAGCATACATCCAATCTCTAGTGACTTCTTTGAAGGAGAGAATAGCTTGAAGTTCCAAGTAAGAAGTATCCCAATGAGTAAGCTTTTTGCCAAATGCCAATAAAAATCTTCCTCTATGGTCCCTCATTACACCACCAATCTAAGCCATATAGGAAGAATAAAGTGAAGCATCAAAGTTTACCTTCAACCAATCGGGTGGAGGAGGATGCCAAATATTATCAATCAACCTAATTGGTTGGTTGACATCCCTTGTAACGGTAGCTTATGCAAATAGAATGTTGTTATACAGCTACATAACTTACAGATTTTTTAGCTATTATCCAAGAGCTGGATCTTCTACCGTCATGAATTAATTCGTTTCTGGCTCTCCATAATAGATAAATAACATTACAATAGAGACCAATTGTCCAAAGGTTTTTGCTCTGAAGCCATAAACAATAATCTTCTAGCGAGTTGAAATTTGGAAATTGAAAGCCCCACTTGCTTAAGATGTGAATATCTTTTTTTAATTTCAAACATTTAGTAACTAAATGTTCAATATCTTTCATCTCTCCATACCCCCAAGGGAAGGTCTCTATGCTTTGTGATTTTCTATAACATAAAAAGTGATTTGTAGGAATAGATTTATGAAGAAGTCTCCACCAGAAATTCTCTACTTTGGAACTTAAACAAATTTTCTTCAAACAGTCCCACTCATTTGAGGTATAATTATGTTCTTCTAAGAACTCAGCAGCCATAGTAATAATTGTTTTGCCTGGAATCATGTGTATTAATTCCAACTTGTCTTCTTCTTCATCTACCAAAATTTGAATCACGGTAATAAAATTAATGAGATCTGGACCACATAATTCATACAACTTTTCAACATCCCAATTTCCATTAATGATCAAGCTATCCACCGTGGAATCACAACACTCTGAAATTTTCACAAATGTTGGCCATTTGTCTAAGCTTCTGTCAAACAACCATTTGTATTTAAAGATTTTTATAGATTTCCCATTTACAATTTTTGATTTCATAATAGGATTTAAGTACTTTTCTCCACTTCTTATAATCTTCTAGGCTGAAGAGCAAACGTTACCCTAAGGTTTAATTTTTGTATAGTTTCCATATTTTGGGAATAGGAATTTATGTACCAAAGTCTCTTTTTCTTGAGAGTATTTCCAAGCCAATTTTGCCCTTAATGGTCCAACTTTCTTTGAACATGGAGTCAATCCACATCCCCTTTGCTTTTTCGGTTTGTAGAAGGAGTCCTAGGTAACATAGTGAATCTCGTTCCTTCCTTAGCTCTTGCTCCATATAAAGCTCCTACACATCTTGTCAATTTCATTTAGAATACTTTTAGGGACCAAAGAAAGAGATGAATGGAATGTGGGAAAAGAAAATAGCACTGATTGAACCAAATTTATTCTTCCAACCAAGGAGATAAATTTCCCTCCTTATACATTTAACATGCTCTGAACCTTGTCTAACAAAAATAGAAAATCTGCTTTGACAAGTCTTCTTAATGCCATTTTAATTCCCAGATAAGAGAATTCTTTAACTTCCTTCAATTCCATAACTTTGGATATCCTTCTTCTCTTTCTTTCTTTAACAGACTTCCCAAAAAGAATTGCTGATTTCTTTGAATTAACACTTTGGCCGATCCATCTACAAAAATTCTTGATTGTGCTTTTAACTTCCTTGACCATTTTCATACTAGCTTATGAGAAAATGATAATGTCGTCAGCATATAGTAAATGGGAAATCAAAGGCCCATTAGCAGAAATTTTAATGCCAATCAAATCCCTTTTTTTATAGAATGCATTGGATAATAGTTGAGCACATATAATAAACAAGAATGGTGACAACAGACACCCTTGTCAAAAACCACTTTTTGCTTCAATCCAGTTAGAAATATTCCCATTTATAGCTAAGGAAAAATAAGGGTAGTATACACAATCAAAGACAAGTTTAGAAAAATTCATAGGAAAACCAAAATACTCCAAAGCTTTGCATAAAGTAGGCCAACCCATAGAATCATAGGCTTGTTCCATGTCTATTTTAAAAGAGACTAAACCTTTTGAAGATTTGGAAAATCTAAACTTGTGGAAAACTTCATGAGCTACCAAAATATTATCTAAAAGATATCTACCTTTCAAGAATGCAGCTTGTTCTACCGATATCAGTTTATGAACCACTAGCAATAATCTATTCAAGATCATCTTTGCAACTATTTTATAAACTAAATTACATAAACTGATCGGTCTATAGTTAGAAGGAGATAAAAGAATTTTTACCTTTGGGATCAGCACAATAATAGTTTCTTTCCACTCCTTTCATATCATTCCAGTTTTGAAGAAGTGATCGACTGCATTCCATAGATCTATTTTGATAATAGACCAATATGCCTTGAAGAATGAATAAAAAATCCCATCAATTCCCGGAGCAATGTTTGGACCCAGCTCTTGGATAACTCTTTCCATGTCTTCCACCGTGAAGTCTTTGTTGAGAACCAAAGAGTCTTTATTGTTTAATACATTCCACAGTCTTGGCCATCCCTCTAATGAGCAATTTCTTTCTTTCCACTTCTCCTTGAAGAATTTATTTAGAACATGTTCCACTTGACTTTGTTCTTCCATGATCATTCCATTCTCATCTTTGATTCTGTGAATAAAATTCATGTTTCTTCTTGAGCTAGCATATGCATGAAAAAATCTAGAGTTTGAGTCCCCTTCCTTAAGCCATTTAACTTTGGCTCTCTGCCCCCACCACATACAAAGACGAGCTAAAGTAGAAATCAGATTATCCATTTTCATCTTGAGTAGCCAAGATTCCTCCTCATTAAGAAATCCGAATTCATATTCCTTAGTTTACAATTCCAGGATTTGACCATTCAGTTCTTCTTTTAATTTGTATAGCTCCTTATGCTTGGCTTTACTCCAGTAAAACAAAGCTTTTATTGCTCTCTTCATTTTTTGATTCAAAATTTGAGGAAGATTTCCACTAGATTTTCTCTCCCAAGCCTTCTTAACCACTATCATGGAAGCTAGATATGATGCCCACTCCTCCTCAAACTTAATCAGCTTTTTACTAGCTTTGTTGAACTCCAACAAGTTCAATAATATAGGACTATGATCCGATGCTAATCTTGCTAGATGCCTCACTACCAACCGGTGGGAAATGTTCATAGTCGCTGAATGGATCAAGCATCTGTCCAACTTTGCTAAAATCCTATCAGCTCCCTTTTTGTTATTACACCATGTGAATTTAGGACAAATTCTCTCAACTTCATGTAAATCATTACAAGTAATAAAGGACTTCATCTCCCTAGGTCCAAGAGAGTAAACAAACTCCCTTCCTCCTTTCTTCTCCTCCCTAGATAATAAATAATTAAAATCGCCTCCCACTATCATAGGGACTTCCTTGGATACATGATATTCAAATCTCTCCCAAAGAGACCTTCTACAATAAGGATCTCTACTTCCATAAAATGTAGCAATAATCCACTTCCCTTTGTTGAGCACTTCCAATTCTCCTACCACAAATTGTGAAGAAGATTCCAATTCATTGAAAGAAGCCAAGTTTTTCTTCCATAATAACATGATACCACCAGATAAGCCTTCCGTTGGGACATGATAAAATTCCCATTCCATACCAATCAACTGATCAAAATCTTTTCTATCATTAGAAACTATCATAGTTTCAAGTAACCCAATGACGAACTCCCCATACTTCATTGTAAACTCCTTTAAATATAGAGAAGCTTGCCTTTTCCTTGCTCTCCTACAATTCTAGAATCCAATAGATGAATTCATTGTTTATTGGGGGAAGATTTCCCCAGATTTTCCTTCATGTCCCCTTCAGCTTTCCTATTCCTTGAGACCAAATTTATTGGTCCTAGGCCTTTGAGCTGCTTCAAACCTTTCCTCTTTCTAGTAGCTGAATTATCTCCAGGATTGTTCAAATGTACTATAACTTCACTCTCTTCCCCTTTATCAATCATTTTATCTTCATTTAAAATAACTAGACCTTCAGTTAACTCCTTCTCCTCAATGTTAATATGATACTTATTTTCAAAAATTTGATTTAACACATCAAATTGATTGGTAATGCTTAGAATACTTGATGAGCTGATAGCAGTAGTTCCTTCTTCCATGGGTTCATCATATCTTCTACTTTGAGGAGGATAATTGTGTTGTTCCCGAACTTCTTCCCGAGAGCTGGGTTCCCTCAAGTTATCTTCATTTAGTTTTCCTGCACCATAATTTATTTCCATCATGTTTTGCATAGCTTCCTCATTTTCTTCCCCTTTAGATTTCCTTGATTTGTTCAACTCCTTATAACCTGGTCTTACCCATGTATTTTTGAACTTCATATTTATGAATTTTTTCCTCCCATACTCAACGTGTATCCAAGCGCCATAGGTATCTATATCAATTAGATCCCCTCCTTCATTAGAATTTCTTGTCTCTGGAATAGGATTTACTGATAATGTTACTCCATCATTAGTAAATTTTGTATGAATAGCTTCCGGAATAAAGACAGTCACAGATTCAGAACATCTATTCTTCATATGCCCAACTTTGCCACAACTGAAACAAAAATTTGAAATCTTTTCATATTCAAATTTTTGGTAAAATTTACCAGTAGCTCCTTCCACCCAAGCTCCCAAAGGCAACTTGTTCTCAAGTTTGATTTTCACACATATTCTTGCATACTCCTCCCCCATTGAAACATATTCTCATCAACAAGAAATGGTGTTCAAACCATTGAAGCAATTCTGCATATATTCACTTAATCCCAACACTGTAAGGGAAGGTTTGGCATCCTTACCCACACAGGAGTCGTTAAACCTATAAGAGAATTAGGCTGAAATGATGGAGGCCATTTGTCAAGACCAATGATATGCCTATTCATATACCAAAGTCCATTTGATATGACTGATTCCAACGCCTTTGGGTCTTCAAAATCACATAAAACTCAACCTCCTCCAAGTAGAGTAATGTGAAACTTGCCAAATTGTGACCATTGTCTCCTTAGCTCCATCCCTATCACGTTATAAGGCAAAAAATCTCTGAAAACCTTCAGAACCAATGATTTCTTCAATTTGTTGGCATTGTCTAATTCTTTCTCCTTGTTAAGCATAACAACACCATTAACATTTGATCAATCTCCATAATCAAAATCAATAACTTTGAAGTTGGATTTTATAATCCAAGATTTTGTGGTATCTTTAGTAGATTAGACAGGGAATTCAATTATCAGATCCTTGCTGCGATTGCCCAATTCTGCTGAGTTGCATTCACGAACTTTATTTGCATCAATTTCAGCTATCTGATCCTTACTGCAGCTGCCAGAAACTAACTGCGCGTTAACCACATTTTCAAAAACTGGGATTTTATCAAGATTAACATCTTCAGGAACAGGGGCATGACCATCTTCACTAGGAGACTCCATCGTCAAAGCATTTGACGATATCATATCAGATTTGGAAACAACTTCAGATTCACCAGATAAAGATAGATTATGAATTTTCACTCCCTTATGTAAAACAGATAAGTTGATTGCTTCATCCGAAGATTCACTGATCACCTTTTTACCCTTTCCTGAATACTCCGTTAGGATTTTTGTTGAAAGTGACCTCCTTCATTAATTACCAGTACACCAGAATTTTTTATCCTTGGTTTAGACTCAAGATCAAACATCACTCTTGCATCACCAAAAACAAATGGAGACGACCCATTACTTGGGCGAGGAAGAATCCAAACATTGTTAGATGATATCCGACGACCATCAGTGGCGTCAGAAGGTAGAGGCCGGCGGCCCTCCACCGTCATCGATGGGGACCGAGAATTGCGGGAGAAAGAAATTTGAAAAAGTGGAAGCTTTTCTCTCACTAGATTTTTACGGAGCTTCTCTCACTAGAGCATGAATATTCTATCCCCTACGATAACTTGTCTGGAAGAAAACAAGCTAGAAAATGAAGCCCTTTTAGACTTCCATAAAACCAAAATGCCACCAGATAGGCCATTAGTCGGCACTTGAGCATAATCCCATTCCTTACCAATGAGAGATTCAATTTCAGATTTACTAAATTTAAAAACTTTTGTTTCCAAAAGTCCCACAAAAAAAGCTTGCCATTTTCACCAACTGCTTCAAATGTAGAGAAGCATGTGACTTTCTTGCTCCTCTACAATTCCAAAATATAATGGATGCCATTTATCAAATAATAGGGGAAGAGATCCCCATCTTATCTTTTATATCTTTATCAGGTTTCCTCCTCTTGGAGAAATTTTTACAAGACTAAGGCTTTTGAGTTCCTTTTTCAGCTTAATCTTGGACAAGGAAGAAGTATCATTTTTGCTTCTCCCCATTGTATTATCTTTACAACCAATAGAATTAACATCTTCTTCATCTCTTGGATTAGCTGAAACCAAAATCACATTTCCTTCGTGTTCATTATCCACCTGAGAAATAGGTGGAATTGAATTTCTTCAATCATCTGGAGCTCCCCTACCTCAGCCAGACTGCTGAGAATTGAAAATTTGGTAGCCTATGCAATTACTGCCTTTTCAGCAATAGAATCCTTCAGGATCAAAGCATTATCCATGACAGATTTAGTTTCCACCTTATTCACCGATTCCACCTCCTTATCACCATATAATTTATGAGTATTATTCTACTTTTTTTCTCTAAATTCTTTCCTTGGCCTTTGATTAATCATGAAGTTGCTAGAATTTTTGTCTCCAGCAATCTTTCTTCCAGGAAAAGATTTCCCATTAAACTTCTTCCTACCATAACTGACATGGATCCATGGGCCATAACCATCAAATTCTTTTAAAGAGTTTTTTGATGCATTTTCTCTACTCAATTGAACTTTTTGTTCCTATTCACTGCAATCACCTTGATTATCAGCATTAGAATTCTTGCAAAAGGTCTCCACGGGACAATTGAATTGATCATTTCCAATATGACCACAACCAAAACAAATATTTGGGATCCTTTCATACTCAAACTTTTGGAAAAATCTATCTGATTTTCCTTCAACCCATACGCCAAGAGGAAGAGGATCATTAAGCCAGATGTGGACACAAATTCTAGCAAATTTGCGTCTCGCCCACTAGAACATGTTCTCATCTAGCAGATATGGTTTCCCAATCTTAGAGGCAATTCTACAAACATTTGTAGGGTGCCAACAGTGAAGAGGCAAGTTTGGCATTCTCACCCAAACCGGTGCTGATAAGCCTTTTATGGAATTCGGAGAAAACGACTGGCTCCACTTATCAACTCCAACAATACTCCCTTTCACGTACCAAGCTCCATTAGCTAGAATATTGTCAAAAACATCTTCATTTTCATACAAACAGAAGCTCCATCCTTTGCCAATCCACGTTGAATTAAACTTGGCCATATGTAACCACTGTCTTTTTAATTATGCGTTCACTATAAATTGACTAATATTCTCCACAAAAACTTTCACCACCAATGCATTTTTCAAGGCCATTGTATTTTTAGTAACTTTCTCATCACACAGTTGAACTGTCATTCCTTCCTCTAATAAGCAATTTTCTAAATTATAGTCTGCCTCTAAAATTCTTTTATGAGATTTCTTCCAGGCATTGAGTATCTCATTACCAGATTTAATAATGTTTGAACAACCACCAGCTTTCTTATATTCAGGATCAACCCAAATCCTCTCCCCTGAAATACATTTGCAAACCACATTCAAGTATCCTCTTCCTTTCGGATTATCCTTTCTAACTCCTTGATCATTTAAAATGTCTTCTTTTGAAATCTCTTGGTTTACAGCATTCTCCAACTCTCCCAACACAGAGTCAGCCATTCAAGCTGGACTAATTTTTTGAATCTCTTGAATCAGATTGGTTGTTTTAAAATCCTCCAAAATCATTACTACTTTTCCTTTCCCAGTTATCAGCTTTGGTTTAACATTCAAGAGACCTCCTTCATTAATAATCAAGGGCTTAGATACCAAAGCAGAGTATCTAGCTCTGTTACCTTCAATCTTTGGCATAACTTCCATCTCTAAATTTCCAAATACAGGCAGAGATCTGGTAGACGAGAAAATATTTAATGTCTCAGAACAAGATCTATGAACACCCATTGGATCACCGCCGGCTATAGTCCGACGATCATCCGTCGCCATAAATGGCAGCCACAATCACCGCCAAATAGAATTTTAAATTTTTTTTGTTACCGAGTTTATTAGTTTTTAATAGTTTATTAGTTTTTTATTTCAATGCTATATGCATCTTTCAAAAAAAAAAAAAAACAATGGTGTGAATAAATTTTCAGTTCTTTCTGATTTATAGATGAAGGGTAGATAATTCACTCGTGTGAAGATCACAGAGACCTGGGGGATGAAGCTGTTATCTCTAATAACAACTCTCAAAGTCAAGATGTAATCCCTTTACCCAATACTCATTCAAAGGTTGCAAGGCTAGAAGAGAAGTAGGATGAGAACTCATATGTTTATAAAGTAAAATTATCCAAAGAGCTAAAGAGCTTGGGACCAATAAAATTATTATCAAGGAATATAATGAAGGATGGAGATGGCATTGAAAGGGTGGGGATCCATTCCCCGTTGAATTATCAATGAGTTCATTCTTATTTTAGAATTCTAGAGGAGCAAAAAAGAAACAAGCTTCTCTATACATTAGAGAGATAGTTAAAGACAATGGAGCAATTTTTGTAGGTCTTCTTGAATCTAAGATCTCAAATATCAACAGAGAGGAGGTGAACAATCTTATAGGAGATTCTTGGGATTTCTTCAATATGCCTTTTGAAGGATTATCAAGAGGGTTTCTCATTCTATGGAAAAATAATGTAGCTTCTTTTTCTATGATATTTTCTTTTAAACAAGTTATTATAGGGGACTTATTGGTTGCTAATAAAGGAGCTTGGAGGATTGCTTTGGTTTATGCCAGCAAGGAGGTAGTTAATAGAAGAGCGCTTTGGGATGATTTGGAGGGCTTTTACACAAATAATATTCTTACGGTTATAGGTGGTGACTTCAAGTGTTTGTTGTCTAAAGAAGATAAAAGGGGTGGAAGCAACTTTCGGTTTTCTCTAGCTTCTAAAGAAATAAGAGCCTTCATTATGAATAATGATCTTCATGAGATTTCCTTTGTTGGGCCTAAATTTACATGGTGTAACAACAAGGTGGGAGGAGCTCACATCTTGGACTACCTCCAACAAGATGGTGGTGAGACATCTTGCTAGAGTAGCTTCGGGCCACAATCCCATTTTACTAAATTTCCTGGATGTTGAAGTCAAAACGGATAAGAATATCTGGATTGAGGATGTTTAGGAATCTTATCCCATATTAGAAACTATTGTTAAAGCTGCTTGGAGCATTAAAATGGGAGGCAATTGTGCTGAGATATTGAACAAGAAGTTTAAAAGATCATTAAAAAGTTTGTTTTTTTTTTAGTAGACCAAAGCACGAAAATTATTTGAGGCAAAAAGAAGAGCTTAAGTCAAATATTATGTAGCTACAGATGAAGGAAGCTGAGTATGGTGGAAGCAAAGAGCCAAAACTAAGTGGCTATCTGATGGGGATTTGAATACTAAATTCTTTCACTCATTTGCTTCGGCCAGAAAAAATTCCAATTGGATTTTCAAACTCAAAGACAAAAATGGAGTAACAGTTGAAGAACAAGAACAAATAGATGATGTCTTTGAAAGAAAATGGAAAGATAGACCTTGTAACACGTATGGTTGGCCTAATCCAATTTGTAAGTTGGATGTTAATAAGATCAAATGCTTGAATAAGGACATTTTTTTTAATAAGTTGAAGCTGTGCTGATGCAATCTGAAGGAAACAACTCACCTGGTAATGATGGCATTAACAATTCCTTCTTAAAATTTTATTGGCATATCATCAAACAAGATTTCTGGAATGCTTTAGATCACTTTTTTAAATCTGGTCCAATGGATGAAAGATGGAAAGAAACTTTGATAGTTCTTATTCCTAAAGTGGAAAACCCATCCACCCCAAACCATTTCAATCCATTCAGTCTTTGTAGGACTATTTACAAGGTAATTGCAAAAATTATTCTCAAATGAATGGAACCAGCTATGCATAAACTCATATCTATAGAGTAAGCAGCCTTTATTAAAGGTAGATCTCTTGAGGATCACATTCTAGTAGCCCAGGAGGTTTTTTCATAAATTCAGAGTTTCCAAAACTCAAAAGTTATGTTTGCTTTTAAAATTGATATGGAACAAGTGTATGATAGTATGTGCTGGGAAACTCTAAGGAAAATTTTGGAAAATTTTTGTTTTCCTCATAAATTTTCTTCTTGGAATATGGACTGCGTCATTGATCCAAAATTTTCTTTATTAATCAATGGATCTCAGTCTAAATGGGTTAAAGCAAGGAATGGTTTTCGACAAGGATGTCCCTTGTCACCTTACCTCTTCATCCTATGTGCTTAACTTCTCTATAATGTATTTTTACAAGATAGGAATTCTTTGGGTATACAAATCATGCAAAATGCTCCAAGGATTAATCATCTACTTCTTGCCGATGACATCTTAATATTATCTGAAGCTATTATTAGAGATGTGAAGAAAATCAAAATTATTTTATCCAATTTTTGTAATTGGACTGGCCAAAGCAATACTGCAGGGAAATCTGAAGAATAGAAAGAGAAGGGCTATTGAGAGGATTATGGGCTTCAAGGTGGTGAAGGAATTCAGCTACCTTGGCATTAAAATGGCACTAAGAAGAACAGTGGCTGAAGATTATCAATTTATTGTTGATAAAGTGATGAGATTGATACATATATGGGGCTCTAAACTTCTATCCTTGGCTAGAAAATTTCAACTCATTAAATCGGTTCTCAACTCTATCCCAGTTTTTTACTGTTCGCTTGCTTTCATTCCAAAAAAGATACTAAAGGGTCTTGACAAAATCTGTAGAAAATTCATTTTGTCCATAGATGGCAAATTGGGTTTACACTATTTGAGATGGGAGAAACTCTGTAAATCGAAATACTATGGGGGGGGGGGGGGGGAGAGGTCTTCGTTACAATCTGGAGTTAGCTGGTCCCTCAAGAGCAAGGTCGGTATGAAAAATGACTCGTTGCTGTACAAGATAATTGCCAACGAGTTGGCTGGGAGAAAAATTAAAAATTTATATGGGGAAGACATGCAGAAGCAAATTCAGATCTTCATTCAAAATAATTGCCAACGACATGAAGTACCTAAGCAATATAGTGAGATGGAAGATTGGTTCTGGGAAGAACATTGTGGTTAATAATGATATCTGGATCATGGACAAGAACCTTAATGTGTGGCCAACTTTCATGACAATACCAGAAGACCTTGAACTGACATTGGACAATCTCATTACGGATGGTAATTAGAATACAGATAAACTTTATTCTATGTTTGGTGAGGAACTGGTGGCTTTAATTTTTAATATTCAAATCCATCATGAAGATGAAATAGAGCTTATCAAATTTAAATCAGGTTTTTCTATCCCTGCATTAGCTTATAAAGCTTCAATTATAGAAGAAGAGCCTTATTTCTACTGGAATGTCTTCAAAATATGAAACAAAGACCTTGTGTGGAAGTCTTCTGGTGGCGATTATTCAATAATGCAATTCCTATGTTCGACTTCCTATATCAAAGAATAATTCAAGAGGAGTTCGGTTGTCCTAGATGCAGTAATGAAAGTGAAAATATTGACCACATCACAATCAATTGTTCGAAAATGGCACAGGTCTTGAATTATCTTAACAATTGGGGCTTTGGTTTTCTGAATTTTAACAACTTCCAACATTGCTTGAATTGGTTGAATTCAGGTCCCAAAAATCATAAATTCACTACAAACATTTATTTTAATGTTGTTTATCACTCTTGTAAAGAAAGGAACCAGATGATTCACGGTGGAAAAGATGTAAGTGCCTTGGTCTTAGCTTTAAATTTGATTAGATATGTCTCTATTTTATTTATGGAAGATAGGAAACTGTCGGGGCATTAGGGTATTAATCAGTAAAATAGACTGTGTAATCATTGGTACCCTCCTCCCCCCTACTGGATCAAAATTAATGTGGATGCTTCTTTAACAAATTCTTATAAAGGATGAGTATGAGGAGTTATCAGGGATTGCAGAGGAAGACTTCTACTTGCCTACAACTTTAAATGTATACACTGGGATATATCGTTTCTTGAACTAATGGCAGTCCAAATGCTAAAAGAAGTTAAGAAGGATTGGTTTGAAGGATGCGAAGGAATAATAATAGAAGGAGACAACAAAAACATCATCGAGTTATTACAAGGTCTCAAAGGTAATTGAAAAGATGAGCTCAATTTCTTAAAAGATTTTAACGTTGTTATTTTTAATTAGGTCAATAGAGGTTGTGATAATTTAGCTAATTTATGTACTAATTATGCTCTTCTTAGTAACTTCTATTGGGATTGTGTAGACATGAATAAGATTCCTCCTATTTTCAATCATATATTAAAGGAGGAATCGGCCTATGGGTCTAGTTTGTAATAGCTTTTAGTTTCTTTATTAATGCAATCTCTTGCTTTTCTCAAAAAAAAAAAAAATGAAAGCAAAATTTTAACTATAACCATATCCAATTATTAAAACTATGTTATTTACTTCAACATTCAAAAGTTAATGATTAAATCTATAACCTATAATTTTAAATTAGGTGAAAATATGAATGATTATGTTTAATTATTTGTATTTTTCTAAACTATAAGTATAACTTTGCTTATTTTTTACTAATTTTAGACAGTGATGTATTATACTAAATTTTCTCAATTTTAGATTGTCACTTTTTATTTTAATTAATTACTTAATAATAATTACAAACTTTTATATGCTTGAGGAAAAGCAAGAGTTTAAGTTGGGGAGGATTTGATAAGTGTAAATAATATTATTTTTTATGTGTTTATTCATCAGTAAAGAAGTGTTGTTTTAGTTGTATTTAAGAAGGAAAATATAAGAAACGAGCAAAATTTTAAGTATGGTACAACATCGTGACGTCAAACACAATGCCACTGTGGCTCCATCATTGACACCACCAGAGTACCCAAATATGGATATCGTGGTGTCTAGTCTCTTTTTGAAAGAGCTGTAGTGTCAAAGGAGTTAGTGTCGTAAAGCCCAGCCAACTATCTTAGTGCTGCAGTGTCAAAGTAGTCAGCACCACAAAGCCTAGTCTCTCCTGCACAACACCACCACCCCAAATTCAATTGTCACTAATTCAAGGGAGTGCCATGTGAATGTTAAAGTATTAAATAATTAGAAGTGCCTTGAATCTATAGTTAGAACTATTTTTTTTTTTTTTTTTTTTTTGAAGAATTGCAATATGCATTAAGAAGAAAAAAAGAAAAGAACTAGTTACAAACCTCAAAAGGATGATATTCTTCCTTAATTAAACTAACCATCAAGGGAGGGATATCATCAAAAGAAAAGTTGTCAAAATAAAAACTATTCTCTAAAGCCATAGTAGCACACAAGTTGGCTACCTTATTACATTTTCTATAAGCATCTAAAAAGGCAAATTTATTGAAATCATTCACAAAAATAAAGAATCTCTTACCGAATTGAAGTTCATAATCCCTTTATTCTGCTTCAAGGAGTTGAATGTAGTTGATAACATTAATTTTATCACTTTCCACAATCACCTCTTTATAGTCCCGCATCCAGCTTTTGACATAATCCTTGACCGAGAGAATAGCTCCCATTTCCAGCTTTGCTATATCCCAATGAATCATCTTCTTCCCAAATGCAAGAATGAACCTTCCATTACAATCCCGGAACACACCACCAATTCTAGCTAAACCCAAAGTTGTTAAGGAAGCATCAACATTGATTTTCATCCATTCTTTCGGTGGGGGGCACCAAGAAACTTGAGACTCCCTAAGGAGGTTAGTGCTCCAGTTAGAAAGAGATGGACTAGTCATGGTAATGGCCAATGACAATGCATTAGAAGCAACCACATAAGAAGGAAGTGCAGTATTGCCATGTTTAATCTCATTCCTATTTTTCCAAGAGAAGTAAACAATAGTACAATAAATTTGTACAATACCCAGATTATTTACTGAAATTCTCTTAAGTTTCTTGAGACAATGATCCAATGAATAAAATATAGGAATGGAAATACCCCAACCAACAATCTGCTTAATGATTTCAATCAAATATTTGCATTGAACAATGATATGTTCATAGCTCTCCACCATTAAATAACCTCTAGCACAATAATCATTTTCCAAGAGCTTACGGTTCTTGAGGTATAGGTTGGTAGGGATAGCTAATTTCCCAAGTCTCCACCAAAACATCTCCACCATCTTGCTTAACTTGAGTTTATTAAGCCAATTACAATTGTCATCATCAACTAAGCTGAATCTTCTTCTTAATACATGCTCAAAGGCCAATCCAGAAACTGTCCTACCGTGACAGAACTTCTGCATTTCTAGAAAATCATCTCTGCTGGAATCAACCTGGATATTGCTGATCATCATAAAAAGTTTCGGATGAAACATCTCATGAAGAAATTCAGTATTCCATTGGCCATTCTCCAACATCAACCGCTGAACACAAAGTCCCTCCAAGGCAGCACAATCAGCAAAAGTCGTCCACTGGTTAATACAGCTGTCAAGGATCCATATATCATTCAGCACATTGATCTCCTTGCCATTGCCAACATTCCATCTAGTAATGTTTTTAAGAAACTTCCCACCATCTAATAAGATATACCAAGCTTTAGAAGTGACCTTATTATGAGTACCATTCAAGATAATCTTCCCATACTTAGCTCTCATAGCTCTATGAAACATTGTACCAGGTTTTTGAAGAAAATTCCAAATCAGATTTGCTCTTAAAGGCCCAGCCTTCAACATTGGAGATTGTAATCCCAAACCTCCCATACTTCTCAGTTAGCAAAGATCATCCCAAGCAATGTAGTGAATACCGTGACTACCATCATGTTTATTCCAAATAAAACTTCTACAAAGTTTTTCCATAGTAATCAACACCTTCTTAGGAATCATGGAGTGTGTGATTAAGAAATTATGCATGGTCAAAAGAGAGCTAGTGATAAGAGTAATATTACCACCCATAGAAAGAAATTTCTTCCCCAAAATATTAAGTCTATCCATCATTTTAGTTAAGATATCATGAAAATCTGCTGTCCTCAACCGATTAAGAGATAACTTTATCCCAAGATAACTCATCTCCTTGACTACTTTGAAGCTCAAAACTTTGGTAACCTTCTTTATCATATGATTACTAACACTGTTACCAAAAATAATTTGAGATTTGTTAGCATTGACCCTTTGCCCAGTCCAATTACAAAAGTCATCAACAATACTCTTCACCTCCTTTGCAATTTCCTTAGAGACTTGTGAAAAGATAATAACATCATCATCATATAAGAGATGAGTAATTCTAGGACCTCTAGGAGTGATTTGAATACCAATATTAAGGCCCATTTTATAAATGGAATTAGATAGCAATTGAGAACACATGATGTAAAGATAAGGGGATAATGGACACCCTTGACGAAAACCACTATGAGCCATGATCCATTTGGAATTTCTCCCATTTATGATAATAGAGAACCTCACATAAATAATGCATTCCATAATAAGATTAGCATAACCAGAAGGAAAACCATACCATTTGAGGACATTATCAAGAGTAGGCCACCCCATACTATCATATGCTTGCTCCATATCAAGCTTCAAAGCCATCATCCCCTTCCTATTTCTGGAAACTTTGAACTTGAAAAAAATTTCCTAGGCCAAGAGACAATGCTCAGAGATAGATCTCCAAGGGATAAAAGCCATTTATTCCTCTGTAATCAGCTTGGGCATACACATCTTCAATCTATTAACTAGCATTGTAGCTGCAACCATGTAATTAGTCTGGCATAAGCTAATAGGATGGTAGTTGGAAGGAAGCATTGGATTCTTTAATTTTCCAATCAAAACTATTAAAGTATCTTTCCAATCTTTCCTCATACAACCATTAGTAAAAAAACTATTGATAGCATTCCATAAATCTTTCCATACTATATCCCAATAGTACTTATAAAAAGAGGAAGTAAAACAATCCATACCTGGAGAACGATTATTCCCTTGCTGGAAGACTGACTACTTTAGCTCCATCACCGAGAAATCTAAACTTAGAGCCTGGATATCCTCATCATTCATCTTCTGGTGAGCCAAAATGTCTGGCCAACCCGAGAGTTGACAGCCTCTATTCTTCCATTTTGATTCAAAATGTTGAATGAAAACCTTTTCAATCTCCTCTTCTTCTATTTGCATCACCTTGTGAACATCTTTAATTTGGTTTACTCTATTACCATTCCTTCTAGCCGTTCCAAAATTATGAAACAATTTGGAATTATAATCACCTTCTTAAATCCACCTAGCTTTAGCTCTTTGGTTCCACCATTTTGATAACCTCTTCAAGGTAACATTAAGTTCATGTATTTTACTTCTAAGTAAAATAAGGTCTTGAGCTGATAAATCATTCCCCATAGCTTCTTTAAATTGAAGTTCCAGAATATCCATCTTGAGCTTCTCCTTAAGTTCATTTAGATCTTTGCATTTACTTTTACTCTAAAAAAATAGAGCTTTCAAAGTTATGTTAATCTTCCTTTGAAGAACCATACCTTCCTCTCCAAAGTCATTCTTCATCCAAGAGTGATAAACAATACTTCTAGCAGCTGGATACATCCTCCAAGTATCTTCAATTCTAATGATTCTAGACTTTACACGCTCCTTGTCATTGACCTTGAAGGCAATAGGACCATGATCTGAAGCCACCCTAGCAAGATGCCTAGTAGAAGCCGAAGGAAGCAATTGCAGAGCAGTAGAATTCAGCAGACATCTTTCCAGCCTCTCCCAAATCCTGGACGACCCTTCCTTATTGTTACACCAAGTAAACCTTGGTCCAATAATCCCCACATCATGAAAGTTACAACTAGTCATAAAACCCTTCATATCTCTAGGTCCTTTGGTGAAAAAAAAACCTTTTACCACCTCTTTTATCTTCTTTACTAAGCACACAATTAAAATCTCCCCCAATTATAGAGGAATTAGAACTCACCATACATTTTCCAACAAGCTCCAAAGAGTTTCACGCTCCTTGTAGCATCTACTACCATAAACAGTAGCAATCCTCCATGACCCCATTCTAGGGATAGATAAATCTCCCACAATCACCTGAGAAGAAGTATCTGTAATCACAAAATTCCCAATCTTCGTATTCCATAACACTAAGATGCCACTAGAAAGACCCACCGCAGGAAAATGATAAAAATCCTACTCCTTACCAATAAGAACATCAACATCCTTCCTATTGATAATACTCATCTTAGTCTCCATAAGGCCAATGAAAAAAACTTCATGATCTTTGACCACCTCTTTTAAATATAGAGCAGCTTCCCTCTTCCTAGCCCCTATGCAATTCCAAAATAAAAGTGAAAAAATTAAGCAAAAGTAGGGGAACTCACCCCAATTAGGGACACCATTCGTCCATCTCTTTTCTTCTTCTTCACTTCTTGATCAACCGGCCCCAAAGATTTCAACTCCTTGGCAAGTTTAACTCTAGTGGAACTACTCATGCTGGGTTTAACATCATTCAAAACATCATCACCCATACCTTCCTTTCTATTAATCAGCAGCTTAACAGAATCTTCCTGCTCCCCAAGACAATCAGCATCATTGTCTTCATTTAACATCGCAAATGAATTATTCAACAAAATTCCTATTTTGTTGTTTTCTGCCATTACTCCTTTGTCTACATTGGTCCCTGGAACTGAATTCTCCTTCATCTGTTCATTGTTTTCTTTTCCATTAACATCCTTCTCTTGTAAGACATTGTTCTGATTAATCTTTCTCAAGTTATCATTCACATTGATCTTACTAGAGTTGTTATTTCTATATCCATCCCCACCTTTAAAAGCATGTCTATTCTTAAACTGGACATGAATCCAAGGCCCATATTCAGCATTAGTCACTGCTGTTTTAGTTCCTCCAGCCGTTTTCCTTACTTCACCTGTAACTGCTTCAAAATTTTCCATCGCTTAATTTTTGATACCCAGAACCACCTTCTCAGGGCACGCTTTCATTTCATACCCTGCTCGACCACAATAATAACAAAGCAAATTGATCTTGTCATACTCGACCTGTTGGAAGAATCTGCTGGCAAGACCATCAAACCAGACACCATTTGGGTGTTCTTTTCCAAGTCAATCTTGACACATATGCGAGCGAACTCTCTTTTTCCCCACTGAAATGTATTTCCATCTAAATACAGAGGTGTGCCAAACCGAGAAGCAATTCTCGCAAGACTATCCTCGTCCTAATAGAACAGAGGCAAACACGGAAGTCTGATCCACACCGGAGCTGAAATCCCTTTAAACGAATACGGAACAAAGGCCGACGACCATCTATCCGTGCCGACATTGTATCCATTAACATTCTAGGGTCCACCATTTAAAACTTCATCCACCGCCTCATTAGTTTTAAAGGAGCAGAGGATCCAATTCATACCAATTGAAGACATATGAAATCCACCAAATTTATTCCATTGCTTTCTCAAATCAAAGCTACAAATAGAGTAAGGAACATTACCACCTAGGACTTTTATTACAATCAAATTTTTTAGCACATCTAAATTTTTGGCTTCCATAACTGGATTGAGCTTCACCACAATAACATCATCATAGAGTTCAACTTGCTCATTTTTAAAATCAACTCTAATATGCTTCGGCTTCGACCAGGCTCCAATTACCTCACCAACATCGCCTTTCCCATTACAACTAAAAGTTTCATTCAATAATTCCTTATCAGGGATATTTCCTTTTCCAGTAATTCCATCATCCATGGGGATTTGAATGAGATCAACATCATCCTGAACAGGACGAATCTAGTTCTTCCCAGAAAAACTCTTTACCTTTAAGACAGTATCCTTTATCACCGATGATTCAAGATTTCCAAGAATACAATCCCTATCAGTTTCTACTCTTTCCGCAGCATTCCACCCTGATAAACCTTCGTTCAAGATCTTCTTGCCTTTACCTTCAATCATCATAGGACGAATCCCCGATCACGCTCCTTATCTGATTACCAAATCGCTTCTACCTCTACCACCCAATCAAAGAGGACTGGAGGGACACATACCTTTCATGACATCGGCCAAGAATGCCAATGATCTGCTAGCAACGGTGCCACCAGCCAAAAAGAAAACCATGGGAGAACAAATTCAAATCGAAAAAAGGAGTTTTATCTCTCTAGAAACTCATACTCTCTCTCTCTCTAGAAAACCCCAAAATTAAAGATTTAGTTAGAACTATTCAGTCCATCATCTGCTAGCATAATGAGGCATCAATTCATTAAATAGTAGGTCCATGTCAGTAAGCACCGCAATAGAGGAAACCCTTCAAGTAGTGATGTTTTTTTCCTTTTATACGTGTCAAAGTGCAATTGTCTTGAGCTCTGTAGTGCCATAATTCATTTTCTTTATTTTTTATAAATATTATGTTTGTAATATTGGTAGAAGATTTCAATCACTTATTTAATTCTAGTCTTTATAGTGCTTCTCAGATTTTTTTCTTAGGAGTGAAAACTATGAAAAGTTAGAGATGTATTAGATACATTCCATTAGTGTTTGACTTCTATTTTTGGAAGCAATTATGTAAGTTCATGGAGTGTATAGGAGATCATTAAACTCATCTAGTGATATCTTTTCTTCTATACTTTCTTTATTTTGTGCAATTAATGAAAATAAATTTACTTCATTTGTTCTTTATATAGGGTTAAATTCTTTAGTTTTGGATTGATGGTGTAAACAAAATTTGGGATTCTAATGCATTCTCTACATCAATAATTTCATGATGTTTTTATTATATCAGGTATTCATTTTGTACACATAATAGCCATATATATTAGGTGAAATGTGAAGCCTAGGAATAAGAAAATAGGCACAACCAGGTATGTTGGATTGGTATGATGCAAGCATAGTAATAGTGATTGTCATGTACCAAATTTATAAAGATGAATTATCATTAGGGGGTTTTAATTGTACATGCTTTACTTACTCTTCTAAGATTTTGATAGGGTGAAAAACTATAAAGTTTAGAGAGGCATTATGGTTGGAAGAGTTTAATCCATCCTTTGTCTCTACATGTTTGGCTGAGAGGTCAGTGATGCATATGCTCTAAATAACACCAATTAAAAATAGAATCATAAGGAAACATATTGTATTTATATTCCGTCAATCCAAAACTATTTATTTAAATAGTGTGTCAATTAATTATTTTTTATTTTAAATTAAGTGATTGAATCTTCACCTAAACCTATTTCAAGTATATATGATAATTATTGTAGTTGAAATAAAGAGTAATAGTATTTAAAATTAAACCTTCTTCCTTATGGGATCGATACTCTACTCTATCACTATATTACTTGATTCATCATGTATACTTGCATATATTAAGTGACGTTTTTGTAATTTATATATATATATATATATATATATATATATATATATATATATATATATATATATATATATATATATATATATATATATATATATATATATATATATATATATATATATATATATATATATATATATATATATATATATATATATATATATATATATATATATATATATATATATATATATATATATATATAGTATTGTTAAGGGATTTATAGAGCCCTAAATTATTTTTATAATTATTTAGGTTACTCCATAGCCCCCATTATTTGTATTAAGATAAACCTATGTTGTAAGCTTTTTATGGGTATATGGATTAATAGTCTTAATGGGAAGTTTTACCAAACTATGGAGTATGAGAAGATGTTTAATTTATTTTTTAGGTGTGGAAATATTGGTCATAAGCAATATAATTATTCTGTAATGTGTTCAAATTAAATGTTTGAATGTTCCACTCAATTGTATTTAATATTTCTTTAGACAAATTCACACAATTAGTGTTAATTATCCTGAAGAACAAACTAACACAAGTATTATCAATTTGAGAAAAGAAATGATTTATTTTGGTATTTAAACTCAGTGTAAGGAATGTAACAATTATCCTAAAGGATAATAGTCATGTTCACTTATCATTTAAAATATGAAATTGACTATGAAATTGACTCAGGATAAGCTTGGTTAACCTCCAAAGATTTTTCCACTCTCTCAGTGAACTAGGGAGGCAAGCCTATATAATCAAAAACATCTGTGCAAAAAAAACTTTTGATGAAAGTGGAGATTTGACTCTAAGCTTATATTACAATCATATATAAGAAAGTTACTTTAAATGTTTAAAAATACCAATTACGCCTTCCAAAATTTTATTAAATTTTCTAGAAAATATATTTATGTGTAACATATATATATATATATATATATATATATATATATATATATATATATATATATATATATATATATATATATATATATATATATATATATATATTTATTATTTATTAAGATAGGAGGTGTGTAGATACAATTGGGATAATGCCAACCTGGAATGAGCAACCAACTAATAACTTAATTCACTCGCAATCATCTTAGATGAAATATAGGATAAATGTAGCTATACCTTAAAAATTTAAAGGAGTATATCAGACTCAAAATCAGTGACTCTAGATGAATCTTCACTTGTGTGATTCATTGGAAGCTAGAGAGAGAAGGTCTGAGGAATTCAAAAGGATTTGCGTAATTTTTAAATTTCTAAACTCGCAATTTTTGCATTGGTTTTGGTGGTGCCGGAGGAGGGTCTCCGGCCACTGATGGCCAGTGGTACAGCTGATATATAACAAACATCTTCAGGAGTTTCTTTTGCTCTAGTCAGTACTTTGACATCTTCACCTCTTGTGTTTGGAGACAAGAAATATAGATTTGTTTAAGGGATGAAAGCTAAGATGAAGATTGGAAAGCCTTTAATCATCAACGAACGACGTATGTTGTCATCAAAGAAAAATGATACTGAAGTTATCGGCAAGGGTAAACATGTTGTAATGGAAGATAATGTGAATATTCATTCAAATGGGAAAACTTTCAGGATTAAGAGGTGTGTCATTTGTTAATGAGGGAGCCTTTCCTTCTTCTAAGTCAATCCCTATTATGGAAGATGTGGGTAATGAATTGCCTATGAATGGACTCATTGAGGGGATGAAATTAGAAATTGTTGAATTGGGAAGTTTTATGTCAAAAGACAATCAGGTCGTTGAGGAAAATTTTAGTAAATCAAATGTTGTAGCGATTGTTATTACAAATAATCTTGTGGAGGAAACTCACTCGGATCTTGTTGAAGTCCAGGATTGCAATTCTGAGGAATTGGGTGGTCGTGTTGAAGGTGTTACTGCTGATCCCCCAAGAATGACTACTAGTCTCAACAAAATATTTATATTTGAAAAGAAAATATAAAGGTCCTAAATCTGGATTTTGGTGACTGCTTATTGGAAGATGGTACATCAGTTAAACTCCATATACAAAATGAATTAGAGAATTCTAGAAAACTTTAAAAATCATTAGTGATCAAACTTTTTGGTAGAAATGTACCTTTCCAGTTATCAGTTGTGAGCTTAGAAGATAATGGGCTCCATATGGTAAATTTCATCTCACAATGCTAGGGATGGATTGGGTTCTTTATTCATTCTATGAGCAAGAGCCATTAGAATCTACATTCTCAAATGGACCATGGTCTGTTAATGGGTAGATTATTAGGATTGATAGATGGTCGCCAAACTTCTCGCCAAACTTCTCTCCCAAACTTAAATTAGGATGCCTAACCTACCCTTACAGTGTTGTGATGAAACAAATATTTGCATAATTACATCAATGGTCAAAAAAACTTATTTAATTGATGGAAATATGTTCCAATGGCAAACAAGGGAGTTTGGAAGGGTTTGTGTGTGCATTAAGTTGGATGAATAATTTCCTCTTGGAGACTGGGTGGAGGGAAGCTCTTGGAAATTCTTTAAGAAGATTGAATATGAGAGAATTCCCAATTTATGTTTCAATTGTGGTAAGATTGGGCACTTTAACAAGGATTTCTTAGATAATAAAAAGGAGAATAATAATGATTCAAAAAGGTGGAAAGTTCATTAAAGCTAATGGAGGCAGATTATTCTAAAGCATTTAGTAATTCTATAGTACATGACTCCAATGATTATAAAGGAGGTTATGGTCCATGGGTGCACATTAACTATGGGAAAAAAATAAATAAGAAGCTATTTTTAAGAGGATTATCCCTAGTCCAGTGGAGGCTTCGGTAAGGAAGAATACAATCATTTTGGAAGGTAATTCTGCAGATGATGGAAATAAACATAATACAGAGGAAATTGGCTATGGAGTAGATGAAGACTCTCTATCAAAATCTACAGGATAACATGTTCAAGCCATGGGAGGTGAATAATGTGAGGAATATGGAGCTAGTTTGGCTCAGGAAGTTCAGAATAATTCACGCGGTTCAAACATCAAAGTTGGTATGGATTCCAAAATATTTGTTACTTTTGTTAATGAAAATAAATTCAAAATTTTAGATGGGTTGATAGAAGAATGACAGATTACTATCCCAAAGGAAGTTGTTAATTCTTCTCCAAGTGGCTCGAATGGAACTATTAGAGTGGGAGAAGGAATCATGAAGATAACTATAGAGGAAATAAGTGTTGATATGGGGTGCAAGGAAGATGGTTCTTATTTCAAAGAAACTTAAAGGTTTGGGGCCTATCAAATTAGCTCCTAGGAGTAGGAGAGTGGAAGGTGATAAAGTGGGGATCTAATCCCATCATATCAAATAAATGTCTTCTCTATATTAAATATTGAAAGAAAAAAGCTTCTCTATATTTTATGGAGGTTGTAAAGGTTCATGGGGTATTTTTTCTTAGTTTGTTGGAAACTAAAATATTAAATATTGAAAGGAGGGATGTTGATTTATTAATTAGTTCATATTGGGATTTTTTCTAAGCTTCTTGAGAAGGTTTTTTTGCGGGTATTATGTTGATTTGCAAATCTAGAATTGATAAGTTTCAAGTGCTGGAATCCTCCCATCAATTTATTATTGGTGATTTGGAGATTCCCAATAAAGGGAGATGGAGAATTGCTTCAATATATGGAAATAAGGATGCATATAAAAGTAGGAAACTCTAGGAGAGGCCGGAATTCTACTCCTCCAAGGATTTGCCTATGGTAATAGGGGGAGATTTTATTTATATACTTTTGAAGGAAGATAAGAGGGGAGGGAAAAGATTTATCTTTTCTCTAGGACCAAAGGAAATGAAAACCATTTTTTGTCTTGTAATGATTTTTAGGAAGTTGGGTTTATTGGAACAAGATTCACTTGGTGTAATAACAAATTTGGGGCAGATTGGATCCTTGAGAGATTTGATAGATGCTTTTTGAATTTAGCTGCACTAAACTCTTCACATTGAATGGTGTTTAGACACCTAGCTCGTGTAGCTTCTGACCATTATCCTATCCTTATAAATCTACTTGAATTCCAACTTTTTGCTTAAAAGAGTATTCAGATTTGAAGATGGTTCAGCTTCCAATAAGGAATCAACTGTGGTGGTGAGAGGTATTTTGTTAAGGAAAAATACTGGTAGCTTGTCACATATCCTAAATTCAAAGATGAAAAATTTCTTGAATGCATTATTTTACTGGAGCAAGGCTAAACATAAAAGTTTATTTCAATTAAAAGAGTCCTTGTTAGAGGAAATTGAGGAGCTACAAACAAAAGAAGCTAATGATGGAGGGCTTTCGGAGGAAGAAAGATGGATTCTCAAAGTAAAAGTGGGGGAACTCAATTCCTCTTTCACATGGTTGGATACATTGTAGAGACAAAGGGCCATGGTCAAGTGGATGGTGGAAGGTGATTGCAATTCAAAAATTTTCTAATCTTTTGCTTTAGCTAGAAGAAATTCTAATTACATTGTCAAAATTAAAGATGAGAATGGAGACATGGTGAAAGATCAACATTAAATAGAAGAAGTCTTGGTTTGGTTTTTCGAAGAAAAATAGAAAGACAAAAATTGTCTTCTTGAAGGTTGGCCACACACGTGGAAGAGTTTTGGTGAAGATGATAGAAATTTTTTGAACAAATCATTCTCCATTGAAGAAGTAGAAGATATGATCAAGCAAAGTGGTAATTACACAGCTCCATGTAATGATGGTATTACCTACTCATTTATTAGAGCCTATTAGGACATCATCAAAGAGGACTTTTGGAATGTTGTTAATAACTTCTTTGAGATGATAGAGAAGGATTCAAATTGGAAAGAGAATCTTATTGTTCAAATTCCTAAGGTAAGCAATTCGTTGGCTCCATCAAACTTTAGGCCCATTAGCTTGTGTTACACTATTTATAAGGTGGTGGCAAAGGTCCTTATGAATAAGATGTTTTCAATTATTCCTAGATTGATTTCTGAAGAGCAAGTTGCATTCTTGAAGGGTAGATCCTTGTCAGATGATGTGTTATTAGCACAAGAGATTATTCATAGATTTAGGTATTCTAAATCCTCCAAAGGTTTTGTTTCTCTCAAAATTGACATGGAGCAGACTTATGACTCTATGAACATTAACAACATCAACTTTTGAATGAGAAAGAGTCTGTTTTTTCTAGAGAGAGAACATCTGTGATTTTTTAGAGAGAGAAAGAGTCTATTTTTTTTAATAATTTCTGCTGAGAAATTTAAAGCGGGCTTTTGGATGGAAGCGGAAGATCGTCGTACCACTTTGATAGGTGGTCTAGGTGATGTCCATCGAATTACATCCGGTAAGGTTTCTAGCACTAACCGATCGCTTCCAGCATTTGGTGATGCGGTTGCTGGTGTATTAAATATCGAAGCTCAGGAGGCTAGATTGAAGATGAAGAATAACAAAGGTCTGCTGATCAATGAAGGAGGTCTGGCTTTGTCGAAGAAAATTTTACCTGATCTCGATAAGGGAAAAGAGATTTTGGATAACAGCTTCAATTTTGATAAGCACTCAATGAAAGTAGATAATGTCACCTGGAATAATGGAGTGTCTGTTGATCCGAATGAGATTATCATTCCTAAAGTCTGGAATGAAGGGAGAGTTGCGACTCAATTGAAGGAAGATGGTTCTCTAAATGAGATAGTTATTGTGGATAAAGTTTCTGTGATTGGTAATGATAAAGGTGTTGAAACCATTACTGGTGGGCAGCTAAATGTTCTAGCTGTTAATGAGATTGAGGACTTATGCTCGGTCAGGAAGCGTGAATCTGGGCTTCAGAATGAAGATAAAATGATTGATGAATTAACTGTGATGGTGAAAGAATTGTATGGGAATAATGCCATTTTGAAAAAGGAGAATATCAGGGTATCCAATCTGGATTTTGGTCAGTGTTTGTTAGAGGATGGATCTATAGTTAAATTGAATATGCAAAAGGAGAAAGAAAATGTTAAAAAATTGAAGAATGCCTTAGTCATCGAGGTTTTTGGTTATTATGTTCCTACTTATGCTATCAGTGGTGAACTTAGGAGACAATGGGCCCAATTTGGAAATTTCCATCTAACGGTGCTAGGAATTGGATGGATACTATGTTCTTTTGAGGAAGAACAAGCTTTGGATTCAGTCCTTAATAATGGACCGTGGTATGTTAGATGTCATATTGTTGGGATGGAAAAATGGTCTCCGAATTTTCCTCCTTCAACCTTGAAAGGAATTACTGCACCAATATGGATAAGAATGCCAAATCTCCCACTCCAATGTTGGGATGAAATCAATATTTGTAGGATTGCTTCCAATATTAGCATTCCTTATCTAATTGATGGTAACATGTTCCAGTGTAGTAGACGAGAGTTTGCCCGTATCTGTGTTCGTGTTGCTCTTGAAGATAAACTACCACTTGGTGTTTGGGTAAAAGGTATTGCTAGAAAGTTTTTCCAGAAAATAGAATATGAAAGAATGTCCTCATTATGTTATAATTGTGGTAGAGTGGGTCATGAGAAGAACAAATACCCTAAAATTATTCTAGTTGATCGTAAAGAAGGTTGTAGCAAATAAGGAATACTTATGGCAGAAGATAAATCTGGTACTTACCCAAAAACTTCTGGGAATTGCAAGGAGAATCTGGATGGTGATACATATGGTCCTTGGATTCATGTTAACTATGGAAGATCAAGGAGATAAAAAAACAACATCAAATGGAGGTCGGTGGTTCAAAACTCTTATATGAAGAAATTTGGTTCTTCAATCAGCTATGATGTCATTGATTCTAAGGTTATTGCCGGAATGAAGGTGGATCATAGGAATTCTAATGTACACATCGTGGAAGATGAGCAAAATTCTGGAGCTTCAGACAGGATTGTGGATTGCTCTCCTTCAAAGGGGAGTGATGAGATAGCCATCCTTGAGAGAGTGAAGCAGAATTCCAAATTAAAGTCAGGTTTGAATTCAATTAATGTAAACTGTTTGGTTAATAATAACAAATTTGATGTTTTAAGTGAAACAGTTGAAGAGGGGGAGATCCTAGAGAAAGTTCTTGTTGTTATTCCTCCAGTGGGTAATAAAGGAGAAGATATGCTGGGTTCGCCTATAGCAATACATAATGAAGATCTTGAAAAGAAGAATATCAACTCTTCTTTTGTTAAAAAGAAATTGTCAAAAGAGGTAAGGATATTGGGCCCAATTATATCTTCTATGAGAAATAAAAAATTTGATGGGCAGGTGAATGAAAAGTTGGGGACTTCTTCGCCTATCATTATTTAATGGGTTCGATTGTATTCTGGAATTATAGAGGAGCAAAGAAGAAACAAGCTTCTCTATATTTGAAGGAGGTGGTGAAGGAACAAGAAATTTTGTTTGGTGGGCTTTTGGAAACAAAATTATCTTCTTTTAGTAGAAGTGAGGTGGATGAATTAATTGGTGTGGAATGGAACTTTTTTCATGTTCCAGCTATTGGCCTTTATGTAGGAATATTAGTTATTTGGAAGTCTACTATGGCTTCTGTTTCTCTTTTGTTTGATTCCCAACAATTGGTAATAGGTGATCTCTTGTTACGAAATGGGGAATCATGGAGGATATCCGTTGTTTATCTAAGTACTGACACTTTAAAGAGGAAAGAGCTTTGGAGGGATTTTGAAGCCTTCTATAACAAAGACATCCCCATGGATATTGGGGGTGATTTTAACTGCTTATTATCAAATGAGGACAAAAGAGGCAGCAAAAGATTTGTTTTTTCTCAAGGATCAAAGGACATGAAGTCTTTTGTTATCAACAATGATCTTCATGAAGTGGGTTTTTGTGGCCCAAAATACACATGGTACAATAACAAAACTAGAGGAGCAAGGATTCTAGAAAGGCTCGATTGTTGTTTTCTTAATTCAGTTGCTTTAAATGCTTATCAAAAACTTGTTGTTAGGCATCTGGCTAGGGTAGCATCGGACCATTATCCAGTTCTGCTTAAGCTTACTGAAGATTTACCGGTGAAGAGTAAATTTATCAAATTTGAGGATGTTTGGTCCTCTTTCCCAGCTTCTTTTGGCATCATCAACAATGTCTGGAGGAAGAATGTTAGGGGAATTGTTTGGAGATTTTGAATATCAAATGCAAAAGGGCTTTAAAATTTTTATTCTTTTGGAGTAAAGCTAAGCTTACTAGCTTTTCTCTTATTAAAGAAAGCCTTTTAAAAGAAATTTTTGAGCTTCAATCCAAAGAGGCAGGCACTAGATTTCTTTTGGAGGATGATGGATGGCGACTCCAAGTAAAGATTGCTGACCTTAATTCAACCTTAGCTAGACTTAACACGTGGTGGAGACAATGTGCTAAGGTGAAATGGTTAACCGATGGTGACTCAAATTCTAAGTTTTTACATTCATTTGCTAGTGCTAGGAAAAACTCAAACTTGATATTCAAAGTGCTGAGTGAAAATGGAGATTTGATAGAAGACCAAAATCTGATTGAAGATATATTTATGCAGTTTTTAATGGCAAATGGAAGCAGATAGTTTGCTCTTTTAATGGTTGGCCGGATTCTTTAATCTCCCTAGATAATTCAGACACAGTTATGCTAAATAGAGAATTAATCTGGGATGAAATGGAGAAGGTTGTGTTTCAATCTGCAAGGTCTGTTGCTCCGAGTCTTGATGGAGTAACCTATTCTTTTTTTAAGCATTATTGGAAAATTGTGAAGATTGATATGTGGAATGCTATCTCTGAATTTTTTGCAACAGGGAAGATGGATAAGAGTTGGAAGGAGTCACAAATTATGCTTAGTCCAAAGATTGCAAATCCGGTTAATCCCTCTAACTATAGTCTACGTATAAGGTGGTTGCAAAGATTATTTTAAATAGAATGGTTAATATTTTGCCTAAGTTTAAATCAAAAGAACAAGAAGCTTTTCTCCATGGAAGGTCGATGTCAGAGCATGTGTTGATTATTCAAGAATTGTTCCATAAATTCAGATTTTCAAAAGATTCCAAAGGATTAGTTGCTTTCAAGATCGATATGGAGCAAGCCTATGACTCTATGTGTTGGGCTACTTTGAGGAAAATCCTTGAGAACTATGTATTTCCTTGTAGATTTTCAAATCTTTTTATGGAGTGTGTAGAAGAGATAATGTTCTCTTTACTTATCAATGGCAAATCTTCTTCTTAGATTTATGAAAAAAGTGGATTTCAGCAAGGTTGCCCACTATCACCTTTCCTCATTATTTTGTGCTCTCAACTTATTTTAAATGTCCTTCATCAAAGAAATAATAAAATTGGGATTCTTAATTATATTGTAGGTCAACAAATTTCTCACTTATTATATGCATATGATATGTTGATCTTCTCAGAAGCTAATGTTAGAGCGGTGAGGGAAATTAAAGGTATTTTATCCAATTTTTGTCATTGGACTGGACAAAGGATAAATACTAGTACATCTGTAACTATTTTTGGGAAATTTGTCATGAAGAGCAAGAGGAGGGCCATAAATCAGATTCTGGGCTTCAATGAAGTTAAGGAACTTATGTACCTTGGAGTTAAATTGGTGCTAAGAAGAGTAAGGGCTGCAGATTATCAAGGTATGATAAAAAAAGCTTTGAAGATGCTGAATATGTGGGGCTCCAAATTCCTTCCTCTAGCTGGAAAACTTACTTTAGCAAGATCGGTTCTTCTAGCTTGTCCGATTTTTCAATCTACTCCTCTTATTTCTTAAAGTGTCTTAAAGTTGATAGACAAGATATGTAGAGGTTTTATTGGAATAAGAAAGATGGAGGATTGGGTATGTATTATGTAAGTTGGGAGGTTTTATGTAAACCTATTGAATGGGGAGGTAGAGGTTTACAATCTTCAATCATTAAAATGGGTCCTCTAAGAGCTAAGATGGCATGGAGGCTAATCCAATATAGGAATTCCCTAATCTGTAAAATCCTGGAACCAAAGTATGGTAACTGTATGGTGGATACAGGTTACCAAATGTTTGAATAGTTGCTATTTGAATGATTTATATTTGTGCAACTTATGTAGTTTTGATGATTCCAAACATTATTGTTCAGATGTATAGTTATCTCCTAACAAATTTAGAAGATTTGCACTTGCTCTTGTGTGTACTAACATTTCAGGAAAATCAGACTCCAGACTACGAAAACTTCAAATCAAATTCAACATATGATATTTTGTTTATTTGAAGTTTGTCTTTTCTTTAATTAATTTTGAAAGGGAGTGATTGTAATTGAGTGAATAAAATCTCACACACACAAATTAGGAGATCATGAAATTCTATACTGATCGTACAGGACGATATTTATCGTACTGGACGATCTGTCAGTTATCTCCTATAGAGCACTTGGAACGAATAGGAACTTGCTTTGGAAAATTTTTCTAAGTCCTATTCGTCCAGGATGAATTTTAATATCGTCCCGGACGATGGGTTCTCTGTAAACATTTCGTCCAGACGAATTTTACCATCGTACTGGACGACCAGTCCTCTGGAAAATTTTCGTCCAGACGAAAATAAATATCGTACCGGACGAACAGCTCTCTGGAAAATTTTCGTCCAGACGAAACCAAATTATCGTCCCCGGCGATGGGCGCTCTGGAAAATTTTCGTCCAGACGAAATAAATAATCGTCCAGGACGATCGGCTCTCTGGAAAATTTTCGTCCAAACGAACATATTTTCGTCCAAACGATAAACCGACTTAGGACAGTTTTCAGCAGTTTCTAGAACTGACCTTGTAATAACCGTTCGTACTGGACGAACCTAGTTCGTACAGGACGATCAGCTGTACGAAGTCATTTCATACACATATACAAATTGGGTCGTTTCAGATCGTTTAAGTAAAATCGTCCAGGACGATCCATGATCGTACGGGACGATCCACTGCGTACAGAATTGAAAACTTGCAGTTTTTGGGCGGTTTTTCATGTCTTTTGTATAAATACTCCAAATTAGACTGCCACCCAATCTTTTTGTCATTTGATCTTCGTGCCTATTGAGAGAATAGCCAAGGGGAGAGTGGAAGAGAGCATTCAAAGGAGGATTCCTACCATTGGAGCAAGAAGGCTTCACTTGGATTGCTAAGGTAATAATCTCTACTTGTGAAATTGGATTTCTTCACTCTTTTCTTTCTTCCTTCTAGATTCTTGTGAGAAGATCATTCAAGAAGGTCCGGTTCTCTGCCGACACTTGGAGAGTGTGAACAGACGTGGGTTCTCTGCCTACACTAGGAGAGTGTAAAAGGAAGGAGGTTCTCTGCCTACACTTGGAAAGTGTGAACAGCCGTAGGGTTCTCTGCCCACACTAGGAGAGTGTGAAAGGACGACGGTTCTCTGCCAGCACTGTGGATTGTGTAAAAGGACGACGGTTCTCTGCCGCACCGGGGAGTGGTGAAAAGAGTGTTTTGTACAGGCTTCTCCGCCTTGCTGTGGGTGCTAAAGGAGAGTCACTTTGTGGTATTAGTGCAATACTCAGAGGGTGCCTCTGAGGAGTGGATGTAGGTCTGGTTATAGACCGAACCACTATAAATCTGGTGTCATTTACTTTATTGCTTTTACGTTTCCGCATTTTAAATTTCAGTTTTAACAACTCTGTGGTTGAAAAACATTTTTCTACAAACTTTAAAAGAAAATTTTATTTCGGTTCAACTTTAATTTTAAGAGGGTTTAAAATTTTTAAAACTACCAATTCACCCCCCTCTTGGTAGCCGTGGGACATTTACTTAGGCTTAACAACCTAATTACTAGACTCAACAAGTGGTATCAGAGCTTTGTTTCAAAATCATAAGTTTGAACTACTTTTTGATTAACGTAGATGGCTACATTTGGAAACCGAAACACACCTGAGGGTTACTCTATCACTAGACCTCCACTGTTTGACAATATTCCTTTTGATTTTTGGAAAACACGCATGTCTACTTTCTTACAGTCACTTGATTATCGCATGTGGATGTTAGTCCAGGAAGGTTACACAAAACCAACTAGATTAGTTGATGGAATTAGGGTAGATACACCCTATGCAGATTGGACTATAGAAGAACGTGACTTAGCACAATTAAATGCAAAATGTTTAAATAGTTTCTTTTGTGCTTTAAAATCTGAAGACTACATGCGAGTTTCTACTTGTAAAAGCGGAAAAGACATATGGGATAGACTTTGTATTACTTATGAAGGGACAAATGAGGTTAAGCAATCAAGACTCAATATCTTGTTACATGACTACGAATTATTTCGCATGAAACCTAATGAATCTATATCTGACATGTACACAAGATTCACTCAAATTGTCACCTCTTTGCATGCACTTGGTAGGGAATTAACTAATGCTGAAATGGTTAATAAGATTCTTCGTTGTTTACCTACTGCATATGATGCTAAAATTACTGCAATTACAGAGTCAAAAGATCTGAACATTTATTCTATTGACAATCTTCTTGGTTCACTCATTGCTTACGAGCAAGGAGTAAGTCAAAGAAAGATTGATGCAGGTGAACCAAGAAAGGACAAGAATATTGCACTAAATGTGGAAGAGTCAGAAAGTGAACACTCACAACCTGAGGATGAAGATGATATAGCACTGATGACTAGACAATTCAAAAGCTTTTTAAAGAGGAAGCAGAAGAGACGCCAGCAATGGAATAGAGGTAAGTATAACAGAAATGGCAAGGTTTCTAATGAAGTGATTTGTTATGAATGCAGGAAACCAGGTCATATAAAGACTGATTGTCCAAAACTCAAAGCCACTCCTAGCAAGGAGAAGGTAGAGGAGAAACCAATGGTAAAGAAGGGCAAGAAGAAGTTTCAAAAGGCTTTTTGGGCGGACTCAGCTTCAGACTCATCTGAGACTGAAAAAGAAGAAGAAGTCACCAACCTTTGCTTGATGGCAGATAAAGCTGAACAATCAGATCAAGAAGAGGTATGTGATTTAACTTATAATGAATTGTTTGAAGTTTCTGAACACATGCATGATGCATATAGGAAAACTAAAAAGATGCATGCTAGTTTAGTTTTAGAATTGGAAGAGCTTAATAAGGAACACGAAATCCTTAGGAAAGATCATGCTTTAATTGATAGCAACCACATGAAACTACTTGATGAATATGATGACTTGAATAAAAATTTTGAGAATTTAAAATCATCCTATGCTGAACTTGAAAAAGAATTTGAGAAATTTAAGGATGAATCTGAGCACAAGACATATAGAGTCAATTATACAAATCGAATCTTGGAGGAAATGAATTCATTTTACAAACTTACTATAAGAGCTCTCGAGGATAATAGGAACCCCCCTAAACTTGAAGATTTTACAAATCCTAAATATTATCCTAAATTCATGAAATCCCTTAGAAGACAATCATATGAGAGAAAACATAGGAATATTTTTCCTAATGTTAAATGTAACAATTGTGGATTTTTGGGACATATATCTCACACCTGCACTTTAAAGATGAAACCTAATTTGGTGTGGAGAACTAAGATGCATAAACCTAGACATATCATACATGCATCTGATTATAAATTTCATAAAGGTGAACCCAAACTAGTTTGGGTTCCCAGGTCTAACATTTGAGAATTTTGCAGGTATACTCTCACACAAGACCTCGTGAGAGTATATGGTACCTGGACAGCGGATGTTCTAAGCACATGACTGGAGATACTGCTCAATTCATAACGCTGGAAGCCAGGAGTGGAGGCAAGGTTACACTTGGAGATAATACCACAAAGAAAGTGGTTGGATCAGGTATGATTGGAAATTTGAAAAACTTTTTCATAGATAATGTTTTATTAGTTGAAGGCTTGAAACATAATTTGCTTAGCATAAGTCAGCTATGTGATAAGGGCTATAATGTAAAATTTTTACCTACTAGCTGCATAATTAGCCTAAATGGAAAAATTTTTTTAAATGGAAAAAGGGTGAACAATGTTTACATGCTAGATTTAAATTGTATTCAATCTCCTACTGCTTTTTGTTTGAAAACTGTTTCTGATGAATCATGGCTTTGGCATAGGAGACTTTGTCATTCTAGTATGAAAAATCTTAGAAAAATTACCCAAAAGAATTTGGTGAGAGGAATACCTAAACTAGACTTTACTAAGGACCATCTGTGTGATGCATGTCAATTAGGAAAACAAGTGAAGTCCTCATTTAAGTCCATTAAAGATCTTAGGACCAGTAAACCTTTAGAAATTCTACACATGGATCTTTTTGGACCAGTAAGCACTGTTAGTCTAGGAGGAAAGGTATATGGATTTGTTATAGTAGATGATTTTTCAAGATTCACCTGGGTTAAATTTCTTTTTCATAAGAGTGAATCATTTGAGGAATTCAGAAATTTTTCAACTTGGATACAAAGAAAACTAGGATGTGAAATAATTTCTATACAAAGTGATCATGGAGGAGAATTTGAAAATGAAAGATTTGAAGATTTCTGTAAAGAAAAAGGGATTGATCACAATTTTTCTGCACCTAGAACTCCTCAACAAAATGGAGTAGTTGAAAGAAAGAACAGAACATTAATAGAAGCCGCCCGAGCAATGTTAGCAGAATACTCTCTTCCTAGATATTTTTGGGCTGAGGCGGTTAGCACTGCATGCTATGTTCTGAATAGGGTGAATGTGAGATCAAATTTGAATAAAACACCCTATGAGTTGCTAAAAGGAAGAACACCAAATTTGTCTCATTTGCATGTATTTGGTTGCAAGGTGTTCATACATAATAATGGAAAATCTGCCTTAGGAAAATTTGATCCAAAATCAGATGAAGGAATTTTTGTTGGATATTCAAGTGTTGGAAAATCTTATAGAGTATTCAACAAAAGAACTTTAGTCATTGAAGAAACCACACATGTTGTTTTTGATGAAAATGGAAACATGGAAGAGCCAAAAGTTGTTGAAGAAGAAATTGAAGAAAACTCCCAAAAGATTGATAGATTAAATTTGGAAGAAAATGTGGAAGAAAATTTAGAAAGAGAAGACCCTTTGCCTAGAGATTTGAGATTTTCTAAAAACCACCCAAAGGAATTAATCATAGGTGAACCAAGTGAGGGTGTTAGAACTAGGCGTGGATTAAACAAGGAAGTCAATCATTCAGCCTTTATTTCAACTGTTGAACCCACTAACATTGATCAAGCACTTTCAGATGAATTTTGGATATTGGCCATGCAAGAAGAGTTGAATCAATTTGTAAGAAATAAAGTTTGGGAACTAACTACAAGGCCAAAAGATCAAAGTGTTGTTGGAACCAAGTGGGTGTTCAAGAATAAAATGAATGACTCAGGAGTAGTCATTAGAAATAAGGCTAGATTAGTAGCTAAGGGGTATAATCAAATTGAAGGAATTGATTTTGAGGAAACTTTTGCCCCTGTAGCTAGACTTGAAGCAATTAGGGTTTTACTAGCCTTTGCCTGTTTTAAAGGTTTTAAATTGTTTCAAATGGATGTCAAAAGTGCCTTTTTAAATGGAGTAATTGAAGAAGATGTTTTTGTAGAACAACCTCCAGGTTTTGAAAATCTAAATTTCCAAATCATGTTTTCAAATTAAAAAAGGCATTATATGGATTGAAACAGGCACCTAGGGCTTGGTATGAGAGGTTAAGCACCTTCCTACTTGAAAGATCTTTTGAAAAAGGAAGTGTGGATACAACTCTCTTTTTAAGGAAAATTGGAAAGGATATACTTATTGTTCAAATTTATGTGGATGACATCATCTTTGGATCTTCAAATAAACATCTTTGTGATGATTTTTCTAAAACAATGAGTAGTGAATTTGAAATGAGTCTAATGGGAGATTTAAATTACTTTCTAGGATTTAGCATTAAGCAACTTGAGGAAGGTACTTTTCTTAGTCAAACCAAATATATTAAGGACATCCTCAAAAAATATGAAATGGACAATGCTAAACCTGTTAGTACACCAATGAGTTCTTCAGTTCAGTTAGATAAAGACCTTAAGGGAAAATCTGTTGATCAAAAGAAATTTAGAGGGATAATTGGATCTTTACTTTACTTGACTGCTAGCCGACCAGATATTATGTTTAGTGTTTGCTTATGTGCTAGATTTCAATCAGATCCAAAAGAATCACATTTGACAGCAGTGAAAAGGATTTTAAGATATCTACTAGGAACTCAAAACTTAGGAATTTGGTATCCTAAGTTTAGCTCTTCATTTGAAATTATTGGTTACTCAGATTCTGACTTTGCAGGCTGTAGAGTGGATAGGAAAAGCACTTCTGGAACATGTCAATTCATTGGAAATTCATTAGTTTCATGGTCTAGTAGAAAACAAAATTCAGTGGCACTATCTACTGCAGAAGCAGAATACATTGCATTAGGAAGTTGTGTGGCACAAGTACTTTGGTTAAAACAACAGTTGATTGACTTAGGATTAACTATAGGCACTATTCCAATTTATTGTGACAATACTAGTGCTATTTGCATTTCCAAAAATCCTATTCAACATTCTAGAACCAAACACATTGATATAAGGCATCATTTCATAAGGGATCATGTATCCAAAGGAGAAATTGAACTCATACATGTTTCAACTGAAAATCAACTTGCAGACATTTTTACAAAACCTTTAGCCTTTGATACCTTCAGTACTTTAAGAACAAGGCTTGGTGTTATTGATTTGAATGCTTAACCAAAATGTCTTTGCAACATTGATACTTGTTGTGTTTTGTTTTTGTGATTTTGTGAATTTTGTGTTTTTGTATGAATTGTTTTTGATTTATGTTTTTTGTCTTATGTTTTCTGTGTTGTTGATTATTTTTGTTGATTTTGTTAAATTAAAAAATTTAAAAATCAAAATTTTTTTTTGGAGGAAATCGTCCAGGACGAAATTTTTCGTACGGGACGATGTTTAAGAAACAGTTTGCGCGAATTTAAACCGTTTTGAGAGCAGTTTTTTATTGGATCGTCTGTACGATCTGTGATCGTCCAGTACGAATTTTTTCTTTTTCTCAAACGTCGGGACGATTGAATGCAGCGGTTGAGTGGATAAGACAGTTTTTAATACGAACTTCGTCTGTACGAAATTTTTTTTCGTATGTACGAACATGTGTCGATTCATTGTAGGGGACGGTTTTCAAGAGTCATTAAAACGAAACGCTTTTTGATCGTCTGTACGAAATATTTTCGTATGTACGATCGGTCAAGTCAAAAAGCCTGTACGAAGGGACGCATCGTAAGTTGTGTTGAATACGAAAAGCCGTTACATTTTGGACGAATTGGATCGTCTGTACGAAATTACTTCGTCCAGACGAACGATAATTTTTCGTCCAGGACGAATATTTTCGTCCAGGACGAACGTATCGTTTTTCTTTAAATATGAAGGCTTTCAAACTTGACAATCACACTTTCAAACATCTTTTTCAATCCCTTTCTACATCAAATCAACTATGGCCTCCTCTAGCAAAAGACAAAAGGTTTTGGTGAAGAAACCTAACAGGAATGCCCCAGACAACTTCCTTTCCAAAGCAAATGAGGAATCTTTTCCTCGTTTTGCATCTGCAAAAATCACTCCGTCTCGCATTCTTATCCAAACGGAGTTGAAATTTCGGGTATTACACCTCTTCGCCTCAACCCAATTTCATTTCATTCTTTCTCTTGTCCACCTCTACAATAAGCAAACCTACCATTACTTCCTAGCCAACATGAGTTTCAATTCTGACCACTCTATCATTAGTTCTTTTGTTTTTAAGAAAAAAGTTGAGATCACCAAGCACGACCTTGGTGCATTTTTAAACTTAAGGACTGAAGGATATAGAGCCCACACCCTAATGTCAGAAAACGTCTTCCATTGGTATGAAATCAATAGGGTAATTAGAGAAAATGGAATTGACAATCATGTTGCTAGAGTGGCCGGTATGACCCAAGATGCCCGAATCATCCAGCATATCCTTAGATCCTCAATTATTCCTAAAGCTGGTGATAGAATAAACATAACTCCTCTCCTCTCTTGTCTAACTTTTTTAATCATGAAAAGACAACCTATTGATGAAGCCCAACTCATCCTAGATCATATCTATGGGCTTTCAGAAATAGGACATCCTGATCAGAAGAGGAAGAAGAATATTTCTTTAGGGCACTTGATTACTTATGTTTTGGAGAAGAAGTACAATATAGTGCATCCTGATGAGGAATATGAAGAGCCAGTTTACTACAACGATGCATCATTCAGACTGCTCTTCAAGGAGGAAAAAGAAAAAGAAAAAGCACATGGCAGTGCTTCAGAAGAAGAAGAAGAAGGAGTGCAAGCTTCTGCTTCTCAATCAGATTACCAGAATCTGATTGAGAGATTTGATAGACTAGAGACTCACATTGATCAAAGGTTTGATCAATTTGATGCTCACCTTACGCAGCAGCAACATGACATTGGTAATATTAGAGATGAAGTTCATGAAATAAATACCAATGTAATGTTGATGGCCTCCTACTTCAACCTCTTTGGCGGCATTCCTCCTCCTCCTCCTCCAGAACAGTAGAAGTTTTTTTTTATGTGTGTCTGTTGTATTTTTTTTTGTTGTGTTGTTATGTTTTTGGTTAAGTTCAATGTTTTTATGTAATTTTTTTTTAATCAATGAAAGTTTGTTTGTTTTAGATTTGTTTTGAAATGTGGCTAATTTTTATGAATTTCATTAATATTGTTTTTAATCTACATTGTGCTTAAATTCGATTGTAATATGAGATTATCTATATTAGAAAATCTAGACTTTCTAAATTTATAATTTGTTTATAACTTGTTGTATTTAGAATTTTTAAATTCATGTCTATTCATTTAGACTACATAAAAGTTAATATTGTTATTGCAATTTTGATGTTTTCTTATTTTGTATTTCTATGCTCAAATGATATTTATGCACCTAGAAATATTTGAAATCTTAGATTATAGATTTTGGAAAGAATTGGTCAAATTACTCTTGAACATTGTACAAATGTACAAAAATCAAAAGGGATTCGCAAAAATTTGCAAAGTGAAAAAGAGGCACAAAATAAGCCCAACCAAAGAAAAATGCACAAAAATGTGCTCCAAAACTTTGAAAAGATGTGCAAAGCACCACATGAGGTAATTCTCTTCTTTCCAAATTCGTTTAATCTCTTAATTCAAGTTGATCTACTGTTCATTTATATTCTATTGAACTTTGAAATATAGAATTTTTTTTTACATCTCACTTGTAATGATTTTCAATAATCAAAATGTCTAAATTGAATCATGTCTTTGATAAATTCTTCTTACTTACAATGTTATATCATTTCATAAATTTTATGAATTTCTATGATTGACCTAATATCTTTAGTTTAAAATTGCATACCCTATGTCAAATCACAATTTAGATTAAATTTTAACAATGAATTTCATATTATTATTTACATTTCTTGTCTTTTTCTTCTTCACTTTTTGTTGCTGTAAAAAAGGGGGAGAAATTATTATGTTTGTGTTTGTGTTTTTGTTTTTTTGTGATTTGTGATTTCTGTTAAAATTTTTGACACAAATATTGTTTTTGTTTTTGTGATTTGTGTTTTCTGTTAAAATTTTTGAAAAACAAAAATATTGTTCTTTAATGCCTCCTTATTTTTAATGTACTCATAAATTCAGGGGGAGTTTAGGAGATAAGAGATTTATTTTAACTTGAAACCATACTAATAATAATTGTTTTGCCATCATCAAAAAGGGGGAGATTGTTTGAATAGTTGCTATTTGAATGATTTATATTTGTGCAACTTATGTAGTTTTGATGATTCCAAACATTATTGTTCAGATGTATAGTTATCTCCTAACAAATTTAGAAGATTTGCACTTGCTCTTGTGTGTACTAACATTTCAGGAAAATCAGACTCCAGACTACGAAAACTTCAAATCAAATTCAACATATGATATTTTGTTTATTTGAAGTTTGTCTTTTCTTTAATTAATTTTGAAAGGGAGTGATTGTAATTGAGTGAATAAAATCTCACACACACAAATTAGGAGATCATGAAATTCTATACTGATCGTACAGGACGATATTTATCGTACTGGACGATCTGTCAGTTATCTCCTATAGAGCACTTGGAACGAATAGGAACTTGCTTTGGAAAATTTTTCTAAGTCCTATTCGTCCAGGACGAATTTTAATATCGTCCCGGACGATGGGTTCTCTGTAAAATTTCGTCCAAACGAATTTTACCATCGTACTGGGCGACCAGTCCTCTGGAAAATTTTCGTCCAGACGAAAATAAATATCGTACCGGACGAACAGCTCTCTGGAAAATTTTCGTCCAGACGAAACCAAATTATCGTCCCCGGCGATGGGCGCTCTGGAAAATTTTCGTCCAGACGAAATAAATAATCGTCCAGGACGATCGGCTCTCTGGAAAATTTTCGTCCAGACGAACATATTTTCGTCCAAACGATAAACCGACTTAGGACAGTTTTCAGCAGTTTCTAGAACCGACCTTGTAATAACCGTTCGTACTGGACGAACCTAGTTCGTACAGGACGATCAGCTGTACGAAGTCATTTCGTACACATATACAAATTGGGTCGTTTCAGATCGTTTAAGTAAAATCGTCCAGGACGATCCATGATCGTACGGGACGATCCACTGCGTACAGAATTGAAAACTTGCAGTTTTTGGGCGGTTTTTCATGTCTTTTGTATAAATACTCCAAATTAGACTGCCACCCAATCTTTTTGTCATTTGATCTTCGTGCCTATTGAGAGAATAGCCAAGGGGAGAGTGGAAGAGAGCATTCAAAGGAGGATTCCTACCATTGGAGCAAGAAGGCTTCACTTGGATTGCTAAGGTAAGAATCTCTACTTGTGAAATTGGATTTCTTCACTCTTTTCTTTCTTCCTTCTAGATTCTTGTGAGAAGATCATTCAAGAAGGTCCGGTTCTCTGCCGACACTTGGAGAGTGTGAACAGACGTGGGTTCTCTGCCTACACTAGGAGAGTGTAAAAGGAAGGAGGTTCTCTGCCTACACTTGGAAGTGTGAACAGCCGTAGGGTTCTTTGCCCACACTAGGAGAGTGTGAAAGGACGACGGTTCTCTGCCAGCACTGTGGATTGTGTAAAAGGACGACGGTTCTCTGCCGCACCGGGGAGTGGTGAAAAGAGTGTTTTGTACAGGTTTCTCCGCCTTGCTGTGGGTGCTAAAGGAGAGTCACTTTGTGGTATTAGTGCAATACTCAGAGGGTGCCTCTGAGGAGTGGATGTAGGTCTGGTTATAGACCGAACCACTATAAATCTAGTGTCATTTACTTTATTGCTTTTACGTTTCCGCATTTTAAATTTCAGTTTTAACAACTCTGTGGTTGAAAAACATTTTTCTACAAACTTTAAAAGAAAATTTTATTTCGGTTCAACTTTAATTTTAAGAGGGTTTAAAATTTTTAAAACTACCAATTCACCCCCCTCTTGGTAGCCGTGGGACATTTACTTAGGCTTAACAACCTAATTACTAGACTCAACACCAAAAAGGAGCATCTGCTGCATGGAAGATCATCTTGGATGGATCTAAATGGATTAAAAAAATTGTGAGATGGAAAATCTCTGATGGCAAATCTATCTATGTCTTTAATTATACTTGGATATGGGACAAAAGCATAGATGGCCTACTTTTGTGGAAGTTTCAGAAAATAAAGAATTTACGGTGGATAAATTGATACAGAATGGGAGCTGGAATAGAGATCTTCTCCAAAAAAATTTTGGTATTGAATTGGTGGAAGCTATCTTACAAATCAAAATAGAGGATAATTTGGTTCAGGATGAAATGGAATTGATCCATAAGCATTTTAGAAAATCATTATATTTCTTAATTGCTGAGAAGGAGCTTAATAATAATGGTAACTTTTGTTACTGGAAGTTGATTAAGCATCTAAAACTTAATCCCAAAGTTGAAGTTTTATGGTGGTGTGTTTTCAACATTGCTCTTCCAACGCTTCAACTATTACATTCCGGAAAAATTCAATGTGAATTGAGTTTTCCTAGAGGATGTAATAAGATTGATAATACAGAGCATGTAATTACGGGATGGGAGAAGCTGCTGAATACTATTGCCTTACTCAACAATTGGGATTTCAGATACCATCATTTACTAGCATGGAAGATTGTTGTGATTGGCTTGAAAGATTTACTATGAAGAGCATATTCCTACCAAAACTATATTGCAATACGATATATTTAGTATGGAAGGCAAGAAATAAATTTATTCATGAAAGAACAAATGATAGCTCCAGATTTATTGCTGTTCAAGCTATGTCGTGGTCTTCTTTTTCTAATTCATATGGCAACATAAGCTCGGGCCACTGTGGTGTTAATAATTCTAGAAGATTGTGTAATTGTGTTGATAGAAATAGTAATAAGTTAGCCAATCTTTGTGCTAACTATGCTATATTTAGTGATTTCATGTGGGATGATATTACCTCTTATAAGGTTCCTCCTTTATTCTTTAATTTGATAAAGGAGGAACTAATGGGGTGTAGTACATAGGCCTCTTCTTTATATTTCTCTTTTTATTTTAGCAATAATATCCTTTATTGCTTTAAAAAAAAAAAAGACTTATGAATCTATGGGGTGGCCAACTTTGGTGAAAGCTTTGGACTACTTCGGGTTCCCCTCCAGGTTTTCTAAGCTAATTTTGGATTTTTTTGAAGGACCAAGATTCTTTATTTTGATTAATGGCAATCCCTCCAGTCGGATTAATGTAAGAAGTGGCTTCCATCAAGGTTGTCCCTTGTCTCCATTCTTATTTATTATTTGTTCCCAACTCTTATCTAATGCATTTAGGAAAAAAGGAGATTCTATTGGAATTGGTGTGAGTTCAAATGGGCCAAGGGTTTCACACTTGTTGTATGAAGATGATGTAATCATATTTTCTAAAGCCAAAGTTAAGATAGTCATGGAGATTAAGGCGATTTTGGATAAATTCATTGGATGGACCGGACAAAAATAAATATCTACAAATCAAGCTTGCTTTTTGGCAAATCAATAGATAGAAGAAATAAAAAAGCAATCTCTCAAATTTTGGGATTCAAAACTATTAAGGGGCTATCTTATCTTGGGGTAAAATTAGCTCTTAGAAGGCTAGTAGGAGATGATTACCATCTTATTATTGAAAAAGCTTTGAAGATAATTAACATTTGGGGAAGAAAGTTGATCTCTTTAGTTGCAAAAATCATGCTTGTCAAAACTATTTTGCTCTCTTAAACAACTTTACAAAGTACCAATTCTTTGATTCCTAAAATTGTTCTTAATGAAGTTGATAAAATTTGTAGAAACTTTATTTGGAATAAAGCAAATGGAAGACATGGAATTCACTATGTGAATTGGAATATAATGTGCTTGCCTTTAAAATGGGGTGGAAAAGCTTTACATTTTTGTTCTAATAAAGTTGGACCTTTGAGACCTAAGATTGCTTGGAAGTATGTTCAAGTGGAGGATTTATTGTTACATAAGGTGATTTATCCAAAATATGGAGTCCTATTTGGAGTTGGGTCGGTGAAGAAAGGAGGTTCTATTGCCTGGAAAATCTTCTCTGATGGGGGTAATTCTTTAAAGCCAATCATTAGATGGTCAATTGCAAATAGAGAGTCAATTGAAGTTATAAATGACACCAGGATATTGGACAAAAGCTTAAGTAGATGGCCAACTTTTGTTTCTTAGGACCACAATAACTTCACGGTGGATACACTCATTGAAGATGGTTGCTGGAATGTGGTAGAAATCAACAAGCATATGGGAGCTAAACTTGCTAAACTTATATGCAATATTCAAATACATTTTGAAAAGGGAAAAGATAGGCTAGAATTTCTTGGGTAAATTTCTGGAAAGTCTATTTCTATCAGTGTGTTTGAAGCTACGGTTCAGCAAACAGCTCTAATTAAATACTGTAATTGGATTAAAAAATTCAAATTGACTCCATGGGTGGAGGTATTATGGTGGAGAATTCTTAACAATGCTCTTCCTACTTATCATTTTTTATCTTATAAGAGATTGCGATGGGATGCAAATTGTCCTAGCAGTTGTAATGAAAATGAAAACAATGAGCATGTTGCAGTTAAGTGCAAAGTACTGTTAGATGTTCTATAACACATTAATAGGTGGGGTTTTCATATTCATTCCTTTACTTCACTTGATGAATGCTACAGTTGGCTATCTAAGCAGAATTCTTTTTTGGCAAATTTATATTGCAATATAGGGTTCTTCTCATGGAAATCGAGGAATAAGTTAATTCATAAAGGGTATGTGGATAGCTCATTTGGCATTGATGCTAATGCCGTGAGCTATGCTTCTATTTATGCTTATGGTTCTAGTAGGAGCTCGGGTATATGGGGTGCTAACCAATCATCTTGGATGTCTTATTTGCATTGGCATTCTCCTCCACCTGATTGGATTAAGGTTAATGTTGATGCAACATTACTTCCATCCAATAAAGCTGGAACTGGTGGGGTATTTTGTGATCACAAAGGATGATTTCTTTTGGATTTTGGGAAGTCATGTATTCATTGGAGTTTTTTTCTACTCTTTCTTCCAAAGAGGTTATTAAAGATTGGATGTTTAAGTACAAGGGAATTATCATAGAAGGAGACAATTCTAAAATTGTCAAGTTTCTTCAAAAGGCCAAATCAAGTTGTAATCCTAAGCTGGAAGCTCTTCATTCTATCAAAGAATTCAATCATGTAATTTTTAATTGTGTAAATAGAAGTCGTAATAAGTTAGCAAATTTATGTGCTAACTATGCTCTTCTTAGCTCTTTTGATTAGGATAACATTAGTGTGAATAAGGTTTCTCCATCTTTAATGGCTTTATTAAAGGAGGAATACAATGTGTTTAATTTGTAATTTGATTCTTTTTTCTTATTAAGGCAATTTGATGGATTTTTTTCAAAAAAAAAAAAAAAGAGATGAATCTTCACTTTAAGTTCAAGTCAAAATATCAAGAAGTCTCACTAAGAATCATAAATTTATTTTATTTAATTAACCTAACTAATTTTCTTACCATCAAATTTTTGAAGAAATTTTGGTACCAAAATGACCCTATATTAATAAGAATAGCACAACATCCTCTATGAGTAATTTGACCCCACTACCTTGTTGTAGGCTTTTTTGTTGGGCTAGTGTACATTGAAAAAATTAAAATGCATGTATATATGAATGAACGTGTAAAGGTGCTCCTGTATACAGTACCCGCTATTATATCATCCTAAAACTAATATATGTGTTCCTACAAATTTTGGAACACATACACTGAGGAAAACCTTATAAAATTCTACCACTAAAGCAAACTATCACCCATATGATGCAATGCATATACACAATGTAAATAAAAGAGAGTTGTACATAAAATAAAGGAATTTTAAATATTGATTGACTGTGAAAGTGCACTGATGGCACTTGAAAGTGCTCTAATACCACTTGAAAGTTTGTTAGGGATGTTAAGACCTATAGAATTGGCCCAAGCTAACCAAGAGGGGGGGGGGGGTGAATTGGTATTTTAAAAATTTATTTACACAAAGAATAAAAATCACATAGACCAAAATCACACCACAAAAATAAATGCGGAAATAAAAGTGCGGAAGCAAGAAAACAAGAACACAAAAATTTATTGTGGTTCGGTCAACTTGACCTACGTCCACTCCTAGGAGGCGCCCTCTGAGTATTGCACTACAAACGTGACTCTCCTTTAGCCCCCACAGCTAGGCGGAGAAGCCTTTACAAAACACCTCCTTTTTGCCACCCCGGCAAGGTAGAGAACCTACCTCCTTTTGCTTCCTCATGAAGCTGGCAGAGAACCACAACCAAAAGCTAACTCCTTACCACTACCAACCCTTCCACAGACGAGAAACTCTAGACAAAGAATAAGCAGAGTGATCCTTGAAGCAACCCTTGTGAATCCCCTCACAAGCTCCCCCTCACAAGATCCTCTCTCTCTCTCCCTCTCTCTCTTTCTCTCCTCAAGGCCTTCTCAGGTCAAGGCAACAGCAAAAGGTCATCCAAAATGTTGAACAGGAGTTCTTAAATAGAAGAGCTTCAAAGGAGCTCATTAATTGCAAGTTGCCGACAATATCGTCCAGGCCAATATGGACATCGGCCTAGCCGATCAATACAAATCTCAGAAGATCAGCCAGAGCATCGCCCTGAATGCAAACTGGACAATTTAAAATTGGCTTGATCGTCCAGGCCGATCTTACGATCGTCCCGGCTGATTAGTTCAAATTAGAGGTAAATCGTCCAGAGCATCGCCCTGAACACGAGCTGGCCGATATTTATCATCCTGAAGTAACTTAAGATTTTTGAATGGATCATCCTAGACTATCCTACGATCATCCAGGACGATATGATTGTATCGATCATCCTTAATTACTCCCTTGATTTCCTGATCAATTAAGGCATAATTTGAGAATTTCATCCAGGCCGATCAATGATCGTCCTGGCCGATAATTTAAAAATACAGTATACCTTAATTGTCTATGGCGGCAACTTCTTTCTGTTTTGAGCTTATCATCCTGGCCGATACACGTATCATCCAGGACGATATGTTAATGACGGCTGCCTTAATTAAGAATCCTTATTTAGACTTTCTGTTTTAAGCCTGGTCGTCCAGGATGATGTAAATATCGTCCTGGCAGATATGAGTAAAAATAGAAATTCTAAGTCTCTCAAGTGTGTGTGTGTGTGTGTGTATGGTTACTTAGAATTAGTCTCTTTGACCATTACAAGTAGACTCAAGAAGTGAAAAACAAAAGTACAGACTGACTCAACCCTAAACCTACGCAATCCTGAACTGGCTTCATCTGTTCGTCCGATCTTTAATTCTTGAAAAAGTTAGAAGCAACAAGCAGTCCAGGAGAAATAGTGTTTGTTAATCATCAAAACATAAGCCATGAAAATAGATTTGTAACAATCTCCCCATTTTTGATGATGGAAAACACAAGTAGGAAAATTTCAAAAAAGTTCATTAGAATTTCAAAGTTACAAACCCAACAACTTTTTCTACCACACCCTACTCCCCATTTTATCATCACAAAAAGAGGGTCCAGATACACAAAAGTTAACACCACAACAGAGAAAAAAAAAATAGACTAAAAAGAAAACTACATAAAACAGGAAACAAACAACAGAAAATACAGACTAAAGGAACGAGGGACCTTGATCATCTGATGGAGGTGGTGGAGGTGGCTGCTGAAAGTAGCTGGCAAGTGTGGTGAACTGAGCATTGAACCAGGCGATGTCCTGGTCTTGCTGCAGCTGCTGGTGAGTAATGAAGTTATCAAATCAGGCTAAATCCTCAGTGCGGTGCTGCTCATAGCGGGCAATATCCTCAGTGTGTTGCTACTCCTATGCAGCAACATAGGCGTTAAAGTGGGTCTCCCAATGATCAAACCTCTCTATCAACTGATCAACCAGTGAGTGCTGGTGTAGAGGAATAGGATCAGGAATGGGAGCAGGAGCGGGAGCCTCCTCTTCTCCAGCCTCCCGATGGTTCCTCATCCCCAAGGTGGTGACGAGTACTGTGAAGGGTACTGAAGAAACTGTTTGAGTAGAAGAGAGTTGGGAGGTTAGGTGGAAGAGGATACTGAAGTTGGTATTTAGTTTCAAGGACATAGGTTATGATGTGTCCTAAGTCTAGATTGGGTTTCCTCTTATGACCTGGATCGAAGATTGTGGTTAAGTGATCTATGTATCAAAAGATTAAGTCCGCAGTATTGAATTCTCTATGAGCCATGATGTAGAAAGTAGTGAGGGAAAGTAGAGGGGTGATGTGGATTCGGTCCCTGACTTTTGGAATTATGAAGGTGCGAAGGACATGTTGGATTGTCCTAACATCTTTGACTAAAGAGCTAGTATCTCCAACATGGAAAGATGCATTGGTCTGGCGAAGGAAGTGATTCGCCATGGACCAGTCAAGGTCAGGATCTGAAGTAATTAAGTGCAGCTTATCCCCGGTAGTGGATAGCTGTAAAAGATCAACACAATATTAATATGTGATTTCGACAGGGCGTCGATTCACATAGCTGGTCAGGGCTATGAAGGTAGGGTTAATGCTAAGGTTTGCGAAAGATTCTCGAAGAAACTCGGTATTGAAGGGGAAAGTAAGAGACAGGATGAAACAAAGGGAGTTGTGAGCGAAAAGATCCATTACCGGGTATGAGATGGGCAGGATTGATGATTCTGGAGACAGTTATTCCACACTCTTTGTAGTGATGATAGGCAGCTTCATCTTCTGCCTCCCTGAAATGAGAGTCAATTCTAGCCCTCGAAGAACTCCCAGAAGCCTGTCGAACACGTTTCCCACCAGCCATAGAGAGGAGTCAGCAAGAAAACACAAGAGGAGAAAGGATGAAGTGGAAAACCATGGCTGGATCGGCCAGAATTTAAAGAAATGACCATATCGGCCAGGCTGATCGCAGAATCGTCCAGGCCGATATGGCTCAATAATTACGTACAGGCCGATTGGTCAAAAAGGCAGTCCGATTGTCCAGGCCGATTAGATATCAGCCAGGATGATTAGACACATGCGATCGTCACGAGGAGTCAGGCCGGACGACCGTTGAACAAAGCCGATCGTCCGGGCCGATTAGGTGTATCGTCCAGGATTATGCACAATAATTGATCGTACCGACCGATGTTAAAACATTTTAAATCTGTTCCAGGTATATCGTCCAGGATGAACAGTGGATCGGCCAGGACGATTGTCCAATAATGGATCGTCAGGGGCCGATTTTAAAGATTCAAACGTGCTGACACGTGGATCGTCCAGGACGATCCAGTGTATCGGCCATGATGATGCACATACAATGCATCGGCCAGATGAAATTTTCTATCGGCCAAGACTATCATCATGATTGCAACAGAGTTCGATCAGATCGTTCAGGATGATATGGTATCGTCCAGGACGATGATTTACAGCTAGCACAGAAAAGACCAGCAGATGGAATTTGAAGAGATTTTGTCCTATCGTTCAGGATGATAAAAGTATCAGCCAGGATGATGTGACTAGAAAATGAAACCAAGGAAAAGATGGTGATGATCAAGGCCCTCAAAAAATAAAACAAAAGAAAAACAGAAAAAAACACAGTAAAAGAAAGCAAAAACACAACGAGAAAAAAATGAATATTTTTGAATTTTAATTTTTTATATTTTTTTTGGTTTTATGGAGGTATCATATGAGAAGTTCAAAAAAAAAATAAACTTTAGAGTTCCACAAGATTAAGGAGTTTAGCCAATCCCAATCAAACAAAGGTAAAATATCCAATTCTGTTAACCCTAGATCAGACGTTCTTTATGGTACAAATTTTCTTTTGAAAACAAAAGGGCTTAACTCAGAATAAACCTAATTGGGAAAAAAAGAAAATTCAATCAAAACTTGTTTACAAAAGAAATCTCATAAATAATAAAACAAAGTAATTTTCTCAATCATGAAACTTGAAATCAAGTCTTTGAAAATCTCATATAACCCATAAGTTTTTCTAAGTTTTAAAAGTTTTAAAAAGAGAGGATAGCTTGTTTTTTAGTGGGCTTATTTTATGCCTCTTGTATCTTTGATTTGGCTCTTTGAGCATCTTGATTTTTTATACACATTTGTGTATATATTTTCTTTTTCAATTTGGCGTCATTGGTTTCTTTCCTTTTTAATTCTTGCAAGCTAAAAGCTCTTTTGCAAACTCTTAAAAGAAGCTCAGTTGTAAGTATATCCTCCAAATATTAGAGAATAGGAGCTCTCTCTCTAACATAGGGAAGAATAACCCACAAAACAAAACTAAAGAATCATATGATCAGTGCAAGGGCAAGATCTCAAATAACTTGAGAGATATATAAGAACTTTGGATATTATGCATAAGATAGATTTTTTGTAGCAAGATAAAAAGAATCTTAGTTTCAAAAACCATTGGCTAAAGTGAGTTTGGCTTTTGTTTAGAGAAGAAAGTCATACCACTAAACAAGGTCGGAAGGAGGGAAACCATCAACGGTGTTTCTTCCTTTAACCAATTTTTGAAAAGCTAAACACAATCCTCAAAACTCCAAAATCTAAAATCTTGAAAAGATTTAACATATGGAAAGCCAATTTTAAAAGCAAAGTGAAAAAAAAAACACATTAAAAAACACAAACAAAGAAGAAATAAAACACACTGAAAAAAAAACACATTTCAAGGAATTATTGAAGCAGCAGGTTTGAGCATGTATGAGTTGCGAGCTTTCATATGTCCAGTTATCCCATGCTCCCATAAGGTCTTTGGTGAGAGCACTCATGCAAAACTTAACAACAGTCAGATTTAGGAACCCAAACAGGTTTGGGCCCCTTCTTAGGAAAAGTAGAATGCAATGTAGGTATGGTAAGTTGTGAATCATGCATCTTAGGTCTCCACACCCAATATGTACTACGGTGAATGGTGCAAGTGTGTGAGATGTGTCCTAGCATGCCCCATGAAAAACATCTAACTCCAGGAAAAGGGTTTCTTAAATGATTTGAGTTATAATGCCTCTTCCTAGGTTCTGGCTTAGGATCAAAAGTAGATGTCATCTGATTTTTCTTACATGTATCAAAATCATTTTGAATCCTCAAGTTAGTTCTTTTTAATGTATCATTATCAATCCTCAACTTTTTCTATATCTCTTTAGATTTCTTAAGATCAGATTTAAGTGAGGTGTGTGAAACTTTTAATGCATTATTTTCATCAATTAATTCTAAATACTTTTTGTTTAAATCATCAAATTCATCAAGAAGAGCCATGTGATTTGAATCAATAGTTGCATGATCTTTGAGAAAAACTTCATGCTCTTTTTGTAAATTTAAAAGTTCTAATTTTAGGTTACCATGAGTTTTCTTGAGTTTTTTGTATGATGCATGTATTTTCTCACAAATCTCAAATAGTTCATCATAGGTTGGTTTACATACCTCTTCCTCATCACTTTGATCTTCTCCTATTAAACACAAGTTTGTAGTCTCTTCCTCTGGTTCAGTCTCAGAGGAGTCAGTACCAGATTCCGCCCAGAAAGCTTTTTGGATTCTCTTCTTGTCCTTCTTGAACTTAGGTTTCTCCTCAATCTTTCCTTGCTTGTGTTATCTTGAAGTGTCGGGCAATCAGTTCTCACATGTCCTGGTTTCCTGCAATTATAGCAAACAATATCAGAAGATTCTTTAACATGTTTATGATCCTTACCTTTTCTCCAATTTTGATGATGCTTTTGTTTCTTCCTTGGAAAGCTTTTGAATTGCCTTGTGATGAAGGCAACTTCATCGCTTTCAGACCCGGAAGATTCAGAATCTGATTTGTGTGCCTTTAATGCAACTGTTTTCTTCTTCTTCTTCTCACCTGCATCAAGATTTCTTTGATTCACCCCTTGCTCGTAAGCAATGAGTGAGCCAAGTAAGTTATCAATAGAATAAGTGTTCAAATCCTTAGATTCAGTGATTTCAGTGATTTTAGCATCATACGATGAAGGAAAATATCTCAAAATCTTGTTAACTTTTTCATAGTTTGAAAGTTCTTTTCCTAGTGCATGCAGTGAAGTAACTATCTGAGTAAACCTTGTGTACATGTCAGAAATCGATTCATGAGGTTTCATACAAAAAAGTTCGTAGTCATGCAAAAGAATGTTCAAATGATTGTTTAATCTCATTAGTACCTTCATAGGTAATGCACAATTTATCCCAAATCTCTTTACCAGTTTTGCAAGTGGAGACACGCATGTAATCCTCATATTTTAAAGCACAGAAAAAGCAGTTCAAACATTTTGCATTCAATTGAGCTAAATCTCGTTCATCGAAAGTCCATTCAGTGAAAGTAACTTCAGTTTTAACACCATTAATTTCACTAGAAGGTGGAGAATAACCTTCTTTGATAAGCATCCACATGCGATAGTAAGTAGATTGTAAAAATGTTGACATGCGGGTTTTCCAAAAATCAAAAGGTAGGTTATCGAACAGGGGAGGTGAGGTAATAGAATACCGTTCCGTAGTGTTACGATTCTCAAGGTTAGCCATGGATCAAATTCAAAAAGTTTTCAAACTTAAATTTGTGAATCCCGCTCTGATACCACTTGAAAGTGCACTGATGGCACTTGAAAGTGCTCTGATACCACTTGAAAGTTTGTTAGGGATGTTAAGCCCTATAGAACTGGCCCAAGCTAACCAAGAGGGAGGTGAATTGGTATTTTAAAAATTTCTTTTCACAAAGAATAAAAATCACATAAACCAAAAACACAACACAAAAATAAATGCGGAAATAAAAGTGCGAAAGCAAGAAAACAAGAACACAGAAATTTATAGTGGTTCGATCAACTCGACCTACGTCCACTCCCCGGAGGCGCCCTCCAAGTATTGCACTACAAATGTGACTCTCCTTTAGCCCCCACAGCTAGGCGGAGAAGCCTTTACAAACCACCTCCTTTTTGTCACTCCGGCAAGGCAGAGAACCTACCTCCTTTTGCTTCCTCCTGAAGCTGGCAGAGAACCACAACCAAAATCTAACTCCTTACCTCTACCGACCCTTCCACAGACGAGAAACTCTAGACGAAGAACAAGCAGAGCGATCCTTGAAGCAACCCTTATGAATCCCCTCACAAGCTCCCCTTCACAAGATCCTCTCTCTCTCCCTCTCTCTCTTTCTCTCCTCAAGGCCTTCTCAGGTCAAGGTAGCAGCAAAAGGTCATCCAAAATGTTGAATAAGAGTTCTTAAATAGAATAGCTTCAAAGGAGCTCATTAATTGCAAGTTGCCGGCAATATCGTCCAGGCAGATATGGACATTGGCCTGGCCGATCAGTACAAATCTAAGAAGATCGGCCAGAGCATCGCCCTGAATGCAAACTGGACGATTTAAAATTAGCTTGATCATCCAGGTCGATCTTATGATCATCCCGGCTGATTAGTTCAAATTAGAGGTAAATCGTCCAGAGCATCGCCCTGAACACGAGCTGGCCGATATTTATCGCCCTGAAGTAACTTAAGGTTTTTGAATGGATCGTCCTGGCCGATCCTGTGATCGTACAGGATGATATGATCATATCAATCATCCTTAATTACTCCATTGTTTTGCTGATCAATTAAGGCATAATTTGAGAATTTCATCCAGGCCGATCAATGATCGTCCTGGCCGATAATTTAAAAATACAGTATACCTTAATTGTCTATGGAGGTAACTTCTTTCTGTTTTTAGCTTATCGTCCTGGCTGATACACGTATCGTCCAGGACAATATGTTAATGACGGCTGCCTTTATTAAGAATCCTTATTTAGACTTTTTATTTTAAGCCTGATCATCCAGGACGATGTAAATATTGTCCTGGCCGATATGAGTATAAACAGAAATTCTAAGTCTCTCAAGTGTGTGTGTGTAGGGTTACTTAGCATCAGTCTCTTTGACCATTACAAGTTGACTCAAGAAGTGAAAAAAAAAGTACATACTGACTCAACCCAAAACCTATGCAATCTTGAACTGGCTTTGTCTGTTCGTCCGATCTTCGATTCTTGAAAAAGTTAGAAGCAACAAGCAGTCCAAGAGAAATAGTGTTTGTCAATAATTAAAATATAATCCATGAAAATAGTTTTGTAACAGATTGCAATATTTACAATAGACTCTAACTCTACAGGAAATAAAGGTGATTAGGCTCCATCATAATAAACCTAGGTTCTAAGCCTACCATACATATAGAATCAGGTATACTTGCTCAATGTCTTCTACCTCCAAGTCTTCTATGAAAGTCCAAAAGAGATTATCCCATAATTGTAGGGGCATCATATATTATAAAGTGCAGTAGTTGTGTAATATTATAATGCTTCTAATATTATCCTTAAAATGCCTAAGTGCATAAAAAGAAATTAAAATGTATGCCATTTTAGAGTGTATAAATATAAATAAAATAACAAAGGACACTCTCCAAGCAAAGCACCTAGCAACCAATACATGCCATTAGGTTATCCTAGGATAGAGTTGGTTTTTCTAGAAACCATCTAAGTGTGAGAAGTAGGTTATGTAGCTTTGTTATGTCCAATAGGGGTTTAGTGTTTAAGTTACATGAATTTTAATGTTTCTTTATTAAAGGTGAAATGGGGAATTTATTTTAATTTTACATTATATATATTTATATTTTATTATTTAAATTTTAAGAGTTGGAGTTGATTAATTTTTTATTAAGAACTTATAGATTACTAATCCCAAAGTGTCAGGGTTAATAATTTATGAGTCCTAAATGGCTTCCAAATGATATGTAACCATCCCCCGTATAACATAGATGACGACATAAGGCCTTAGAAAAATTTTATTTATGATTTATTAGAGATAGGAAGAGAGACTTTTTAGTCCAATGCATGTGCCATCCAAGAAGAAGCAAACTTGATGTATAGTGTCAAAAATTTATTAGTGATTAAGGGTTATAAAAATTTGTACATCCATGCCTTCAGTGAGTGGAGGCTAGAATGGTGCATGCAACCCTTAACTTGTTATTAAAATTTTTTAAATACCTTAATAAAATATATAAATGCCCTCCAAATGGAATCAAGTACTAAATAAAGAGATTAGGTGATTTAGGTATGTTAAGGATTTGAAATGTGTTGCTAAAACACCCTCAAAATAGAATCACGTGTTAAGCATAAAAGCTTGTTAAAACTTGTTCAATATGAATTAGGTTGTTAAACCTAAGCTTAAGTCCCAACGACTAACCAAGAGGGGGGGGGGGGGTGAATTGTAATTAAACATTTTCCCTCTTTTTGATCTTTAAACCGAGAATAACTTTAGTGAATTTTGTAGAAAAGGTTTTTTAAACCACAAATTTAAAAAATAAAAATAAAAGCAGCGGAAAATAAAAAGACACAAGATTAATAGTGGTTAGGTCAAACACGACCTACATCCACTCTTCGAAGGCACCCTCTGAGTATTGCACTAATACCACTAGTGACTCTTCTTTTGCACCCACAGGAAGGCGGAGAAGCATTTACAAAACTCTCTTCCACCACTACCCGGTGCAGTAGAGGATCGTCGTCCTTTTACACTCTCTAATGATTGGCAGAGAACCATCATCCTTTTACACTCTCCAAGTATTGGCAGAGAACCGTCCGTCCTTTCACACTCTCCTAGTGTGGGTAGATAACCCTTCGTCCTTTCACACTCTCCTAGTATGGGAAGATAACCCTCATCTATTCACACTCACCAAGTATAGGCAGAGAACCCTTAGCCTGTTCACACTCTCTAAGTGTTGGCAGAGAACCGGATCTCCTTGATAGATCTTCTCACAAAAAATCTAGAAGGACGAGAGAAAAGAGTGAAGTAATCAAAAATCATAATTAGAGATTCTTACCTGTGAGTACTAAGTGAATCCTTCACGCTCCAGTAGTAAGAATCCTCTTTCAAACACTCTCTCCTTCACTCTCCCTTAAGTTAACACGAAGATTAGTAGGCAAAAAGATTACAAGACAGTTTTAAGTGGACCTTATATAATAAATGAAAGTTCATTAGGGATGTTAAGCCCTATAGAAGTGGCCCGAGGCTAACCAAGATGGGGGGGGGGGTGACTTGGCATTTAAAAATTTCTTTAAGCAAAAAGAATGTTTATCACATACCAAATCACCACAAAAACAAGTGCGGAAGAAAATAAATGCGGAAGTAGTAAAAACAAGAACACAAGGGTTTATAGTGGTTCGGTTAACTCGACCTACGTCCACTCCTCAAAGGCGCCCTCCGAGTATTGCACTACCAACATGACTCTCCTTTAGCCCCCACAGTTAGGCAGAGAAACCCTTACAAAAACACCTCCTTTTTTCCACACCCGGCAAGGCAAAAAACCTAACTCCTTTTGCTTCCTCCTGAAGCAGTCAGAGAACCACGATCACTTGCTAAAACTTACCTCTCCCAACCCTTCCAAGGACAAGAGACTGTAGGGAAGAAGAAGTAGAACAATTCTTGGAGCAACCCTTGTGAACCCCCTCACAAGCTCACCCTCATAAGATCCTCTCTCTCTCTTTCCCTCTCTCTCTCTCTCCTTTAGGATATTCAAAAACGTTGAACAAGGATATTCAAAAATGTTGAACAAGAGATCTTAAATAGAAGAGCTTCAAAAGAGCTCATTAATTACAAGTTGCTGACTTTATCATCCAGGACGATATGGAAATCGTTCTGGCCGATCAGTACAAATCTCATAAGATCGGCCAGAGCATCGCCCAAAAGGCAAACTAGACAATTCAAAATTTGCTTGATTGCCCAGACGATCTCACGATCATCCCGGCCGATCATGATCATCTCGGCCGATCAGTTCAAATCAGAGGAAAATCATCCAGGGCATCGCCCTGAATTTTAGCTATCCGATCCAAATTGGCCAGAGCATCGCCCTTAATTTGTATTGGCTGATATTTATCATCCAGGAGCAACCAAGGGTTTTTGAATGGATCATCCAGGATGATCGTGCGATCGTCTAGGATGATGTGATCGTATCAATCATCCTTAATTACTTCCATGATTGCCGGATCAATTTAGGAATAATTATATAATATCATCCAGGCCGATCGAAGAATCGTCCTGATCGATTTCCAAAAATACCGAATACTTAAATTGATCAAGGCGGCAAATTTTTTCTGTATTGAGCATATCGTCCTAGCTAATACATGTATCATCCAGGCCGAACAGTTAATTACGGCTGCCTTAACTAAGAAATTCTGATTAGATCTTCTATTTTGAACTCGATCGTCCAGGACGATATAAATATCGTCCAAGACAATGTGAGTAAAAACACAAGTTCTAAATCTCTCAAGTGTGTGTGTATAGGGTTACTTAACATCAGTCACTTCAATCAATTACAATTGACTCAATAAAGGAAAAAAATTACAGACTAACTCAACCCTAATCTACCCAGTCTTGAGCTGATTCCGATTTTCGTTCGATCTTTGAGTCCTGAAAAGTCAGTAGAAAAAGGCAGTCGTAGTGAAACAAGATTTGTTTGATATCATCAAAATCATAATCCAAAAATAATGTTTGTAATAATCTGTCCCTTTTTTATGATTGCAAATATATCGATAATAAAATTTAAAAAAGTAATGCAAAACTAAACAGGCTTTCAAATGGACAAGTACAGGCATACTACAAGAATAAGCACACACATACTACTCCCCCTTTCGACGTCTCAAAAAGGAGGAGGAAACTAAAAACACAAACTAAAGCAACTAAAACACAATTCAGAAAAAGAAAGCAATCTACAAAAAATAGAAACTAAAACTACATAAATGAGGGATCCTGATCATCAGATGGAGGTGGAGGTGGTGGAGCCTGCAGAAAGTAGCTAGCTAGCGTAGTAAACTAAGCATTGAACCAGGCAATATCCTGGTCGTGCTGCTGCTGCTGGTGAGTAATGTAGCTATCAAAATGGGCTAAGTCCTCTGTGCGGTGCTTCTCGTAGTGGGTCATGTCCTCAGAATGTTGCTGCTCCTATGCAGCAATGTAAGCGTCAAAACAGGTCTCCCAACAATCAAATATCTCTACTAACTGATTAAACTGTGAGTGCTGGCGAAGAGGAATAGGATCAGGAATGGGAGCGGGAGCCTCCTCCTCCTCGGCCCCCTGAGGTTCCCCATCTCCTGGGTGGAGACGAGTACTGTGAAGGACATTGAACAAAATCTTAGAGTAGCAGGGAGGCGGATAGTTGGGGTGAGCAGGACATTAAAGATTGTATTTGATTTCAAGAATATATGAGATGATGTGTCCCAAAGCCAGATTGGGTTTCCTCTTATGACCCTGATCACGAATTGTAGTTAAATGATCAATTTATCGAAAGATTAGATTAGTAGCATTAAAATCTCTATGGGCCATGATGTAAAAGGTTGTAAGAGAAAGTAATGGGGTGATGTGAATTTGGTCCCCGGCTTTTGGAATTATGGAGGTGCGAAGGACATGTTGCATTGTCCTAACATCTTTGACTCAAGAGCTAGTCTCTCCAACATAAAAGGGAGAGTTGGTTTGCTGTAGAAAATGATTTGCAGTAGACCAGTTGAAGTCAGGATCAGAGATAGTTAAATGCAGCTTATCCCCGGTGGTGGATAACTGCAGCAGTTCAGCACAGTCTTGATATGTGATCTCGATCGGACGTCGATTCACATAGAAGGTTAGGGCAGTGTAGGCAGAATTAATTTGGAGATTTGCAAAAATCAAACAGAAGTTCAAAGGCAAAAGGGACTTCTAGAGTAAGAATGAAGTAGAGAGAAGTGTGAGCGAAGAGATCTAGTACCATATATGAAAGGTAGGCAGGATTGATAATCCTGGAGAGAGTGATGCTGCATTCCTTATACTGATGATAAGATGCTTGATCTTCAGCTTCCCGTAATCGAGGGTCCAGAGTGGCCCTCGAGGAACATCCAGAAGCCTGCCAGACTTGCTTTCTACCAGCCATAGCAAGAAATCAGTAAGTAAAAATGAGATAATAAGAAGCTTTGAGGTGAAAACAATGGCTTGAATGGGTTGTATTTAAAGAAACGACCACATCGTCTAGGACGATCGCAGAATCATCCAGAACAATTTGGTTCAATAATTATGTACAGGCTGATTGGTCAAAAAGGCGGTCTGATCGTCTGGGCCGATCAAATATCGGCCAGGATGATTAAACACAGGCGATCGTCCCGAGGAGTCAAGCCGGATGATCGTTGAAAAAGCAGATCATCCGGGCCGATTAGGTGTATCGTTCAGGATGATGCACAATAATTGATCGTACTGGCCAAAGTTAAAATTTTTTAAATCTATGCCACATGTATCGTCTAGGATGAATAGTGGATCAGCCAGGACGATTGTCCAAAAATGGATCGTCTGGGGCTCATTTTAAGGATTTTAAAAAAATAGACACGTGGATCATCCAGGAAAATTTAGTGTATCGGCCAGGATGATGACCATAAATGCATCGACTAGGACAAAAATTGTATCTACCAAGACAATCAAGATGATTGAAATAGAGTTCGATCGGATCGTCCAAGGCGATAAGGTATCGTCCGGGACGATGCATTACAGAAAGCTCAGAAAAGTTCAGCAGATGGAATTTTGAAGAGAAATTATCATATCGTCCAGGACGATAGAGGTATCGGCTAGGACAATGTGATAAGAATTTGGAAACCAAGGAAAAATGGAGATGAATAGAGAAAGCGCCAAACAAATAAATAAAACAAAAAAAAGCTAACAAACAACAACGAAAAAACTAAAAATAATCAAAGAAAAGAAAAACAATTTTTTTTTAATTTTTCTATTTTTTTTGTTTTTAGCAAAGCAAGCATATGACAAATTGCCCAAATAATTAAATTTTAAAGATTTGAATGATTAATGAGTTAATAATGTCACAATCTGAAAACAGTAGAATATCTGATCCTGTTTACCCTAGCTCGAACTTCTTTTAGGATAAAAATTGTCTTTTGAAAACAACAGGTCTAACTTAGAATACATTGGATAAAAAGAAGATCCGTTCAAAACTTGGTTATAAATAAAATATCTTATAAAATAGTATACTAAAGTAATTTGTCTCTATCATGGAATTTGAAATCAAGCCTTTGAAAACATCAAATAACCTAGGAGTCCTTCTAAGTTTTAAAAGTTTTGAAAAGAGAGGATAGCTTGCATTTAGTGGGCTCATTTTATGCCTCTTGTCACTTTGATTGGCTCTTTGAGCATCTTTTGATTTTTGATACACTTTCATGTATATACTTTTCTTTTCAATTTGGCGTCATTGACCACTTTCCCCTTTTTTTTTTTAATTTTGCAAGCTAAAACTCTTTAACAAACCCTTAAAAAAGGTTCTTAGTTATGATTATATCTTCTAGATATTAGAGAAGAGGAGCTCTCTTTCTAACATAGAGAATAACAAGCCACAAAACAAAATCAAAATCATATGATAAGTGTAATAGACAGATTTCAATTAACTTGAAAGATATATAAGAACATTGGATCATATATATAAGATAGATTATTGTAGCAAGATAAAAAAGATCTTAATTTCAAAAACCATTTGTTAAAATGAGATAGACTTTTTGTTTAGAAAATTAAACTATATCACCAAAAGAGGTTAGAGGGAGGGAAACCATCAACGGTGTTTTCTCCCTTTAACCGATTTAGAAATGCTAATCATTGGCCATAAATCTCCAAAGTTTAAGAACAAGAAAAAATCATCATAAAGAAAACAAAAGTAAAAAATGACTAGAACAACTAAACAAAAACTATCACAAAAGCAAAACATAATAATAATCAAAATACAATTCAAGAATTTGTTAAGCAGTAAGTTTAACCAGTTATGAGCTGCGAGTCTCTATTTGTCCAAGTAGCATATGCTTCTCATTAGGTCTTTGGTGAGAGCAATCCTGCAAGAGTCAACAGCTGTCAGACTTAGGAACCCAAATAGGTTTGGGTACCTTCACATAAAAAATAGAGTGTAATGCATGTGTGTTATGCTGTGAATCATGTAATTTTGGTCTCCACACCCAATGTGTACTACGGTGAACAGTGCAAATATTTGAGATGTGTCCTAGCATGCCACATGAAAAACATCTAACTCCAGGAAAAGGATTTCTTAAATGATTAGTGTTATAACGCCTCTTCCTATGTTTTGGCTTTAGATCAAAAGTGGGTATCATCCAATTTCCCTTAAGTGAATCCAATTCATTTTTTTGCCTCAAGTTTGCACTTTTTAAGATATCATTTTCAATCCTTAAATTTTGCTTTCTCTCTTCAGATTTCTTAAAACTAGATTCAAGTGAGGTGTTTGTAATTTTTAATGCATCATGTTTATCAATTAATTCCGAATGGTTTTTATTTAAATCATCAAATTCTTTGAGTAGGGCCATGTGATTTGAATCACTCATAGTATAATCTTTGAGAACATCTTAATGCTCTTTTTATAAATTCAAAAGTTCTATTTTCATACTAACATGAGTCTTCTTGAGTTTTTTGAATGATGCATAGATTTTTTCATAAATTTCAAACAATTGATCATATGTTGGTTTACATACCTCTTCTTCATCACTTTGATCAAGATGATCTTCTCCCATTTAGCACAAGTTTGTTGTTTCTTCTTCTTGTTCCATTGATGAATCCAACGCAGAATCCGCTCAAAATGCCTTTTGGACTCTCTTCTTGTCCTTCCTTAACTTAGGTTTCTCCTCACCCTTTTCTTTGCTTGAGTGATCTTCAAGTGTAGGACAATCAGCTCTCACATGTCCAGGCTTCATGCATTCATAACACACCACATCATTAGATCCTTTAGAATATTTGTTATCCTTACTTTTTCTCCAATTTTGATGATGCTTTTATTTCTTCCTTAGAAAGCTTTTGAATTGCCTTGTGATTAAGGCAAAATCATTGTCTTTAGACCTGAAAGAGTCATAGTCCGATTTGTTGGCCTTTAGTGCCACTGTTTTCTCCTTTATTTTCTCACATGCAAAAAGATTTCTTTGATTCACCCCTTGCTCGTAAACAATGAGTGAGCCAAGTAAGTTGTCAATCGAATAAGTATTCTATCTTTAAATTCAGTGATTGCAGTGATTTTAGCATAAAAAAACGAAGGCAAACATCTCAAAATCTTGTTCACTTTTTCATAGTTTGAAAGTTCTCTTCCAAAGGCATGCAAAGAAGTAACAATCTGAGTAAATCTTATATACATTTTAGAAATTGATTCATGAGGTTTTATACAAAAACGTTTATAGTCATGCAAGAGAATATTCAAACAAGATTGTTTAACTTCATTAGTGCCTTCATAAGTGATACACAATTTATCCAAAATTTTTTTACCTATTTTGCAAGTGCAAACACGCATGTAATCCTCAGATTTTAAAGCACAGAAAAAACAATTAAGATATTTTGCATTTAATTGAGCCAAATCCCTATTATCTAAAGTACATTCAGAAAAAGGAAGTGGAACAGTAATGCCATTAAGTTTACCAGTTGGAGGTGTGTAACCATCCTTAACAAGCATTCACATACGATAATCAGTAGATTGTAAAAACGTAGACATGCGAGTTTTCCAAAAATCAAATGGGATATTATCAAATAAAGGTGGTCGTGTAATAGAATACCCTTCTGGTGTATTATGATTCCCAAAGCCCCCATGGATCAAAATTCAAAAAATTATTAAACTTAGTTTTTATGAATCCCGCTCTGATACCACTTGAAAGTTTGTTAGGGATGTTAAGCCCTATAGAACTGACCCGAGGCTAACCAAGAGGGGGGGTAAATTGGTATTTAAAATTTTCTTTAAGAAAAAAAAAAAACGTTTATCACAGACCAAATCACCACAAAATAAGTGCGGAAGAAATAAATGCGGAAGCAGTAAAAACAAGAACACAAGGGTTTATAATGGTTCGGTCAACTCGACCTGCGTCCACTCCCCGGAGGTGCCCTCCGAGTATTGCACTACCAACGTGACTCTCCTTTAGCCCCCACAGCTAGGCGGAGAAGCCCTTACAAAAACACCTCCTTTTTGCCACACCCGACAAGGAAGAGAACCCAACTCCTTTTTCTTTCTCCTGAAGTAGGCAGAGAACCAAGATCACTTGATGAAACTTTTCTCTCCCAACCCTTCCAAGGACAAGAGACTCTAGGATAGAAGATGTGGAATAATGCTTGGAGCAACCCTTATAAACCCCCTCACAAGCTCCCTCTCATAAGATCTTCTCTCTCTCTCTCTCTCTCTCTCTCTCTCCCTCCCTCCTTCTCTCTCTCTCTCCTTTAGGGTTTCTTAGGTCAAGATAGCAGTCCAGGATATTCAAAAATATTGAACAAGAGCTCTTAAATAGAAGAGCTTCAAAGGAGCTCATTAATTGCAAGTTGCCGACTTTATCGTCCAGGAAGATATGGAAATCATCCTGGCCGATCAGTACAAATCTTATACGATCGGCCAGAGCATTGTCCTGAATGCAAATTGGATGATTAAAAATTTGCTTGATCATCCCGGATGATCTCACGATCGACCCGGGCGATCAGTTCAAATCAGAGGAAAATTGTCCAGAGCATCACCCTAAATTTGAGCTGTCTGATCCAAATCGGCCAGAGCATCTCCCTGAATTTGTATTGGCCGATATTTATTGTCCAGGACCAACCAAAGGTTTTTGAATGGATCCTCCAGGATAATCGTGCGATCGTCAAAGATGATGTGATTGTATCAATCATCCTAAATTACTCCCATGATTGCCAGATCAATTTAGGCATAATTATACAATATCGTCCAGGCCGATCAAAGAATCATCCTGGCCGATTTCCAAAAATACAGAATACTTAAATTGATCATGGTTGCAAATTCTTTCTGTATTGAGCATATCATCATGGCTGATACATGTAACCTCAAGGCTGATCAGTTAATTACTGCTGCTTTAACTAGCAAATCCTGATTAGATCTTTTGTTTTGAACTCGATCGTCCAGGACGTTATAAGTATCGTCCGGGATGATGTGAGTAAAAACACAAGTTCTAAATCTCTCAAGTGTGTGTGTATAGGGTTACTTAACATCAGTCACTTCAAGCAATTACAATTGACTCAAGAAAGAATAAAGAAAATTACAGACTGACTCAACCCTAATCTACCCAGTCTTGAGCTGATTCTGATTTTCGTCCGATCTTTGAGTATTGAAAAGTCAGTAGAAAAAGGAAGTCATAGTGAAAGAATATTTGTTTGATATCATCAAAATCATAATCCAAAAAACATGTTTGTAATAGTAAAGACACAAAAAATAATCCAAAAAACTATAAATTTCAATTCTATATGCACTCGATCATCCCGTACGATCGTGATTTCATCCTGGGCGAATAGTGTAAAAATGTTGTGTTTGATCTCTTATGTGCATTGGGATGAGTTAACTTCATACACGATCATCATCCCATATAAACTAAGTTCATCCAGTACGAACAGTTATTTTAAAGTAATAATAAAACATACCAGCAAATGGTTCATATATCGAAAGAATAGAGAACATCATCCTGGGATGAATGTTCATGTTCGTCTGGATGAACAGCACAAACTTTGAAACCCGAGGACATAATCCTGGAATGAACTGTCCATTTCATCTGGATGAATTGTTTAGACTTAGAATCCAGAGGAGATCATGTAGGGATGAACTAGCAATTTCATCTGGACGAACAGTTCAATCTCAGAATCCAGAGAAGTTCATCCTGGGATGAACTATCAATATCGTTTGGACGAATAGTTCAATCTCAAAATCCAGAGAAGATCTTCCTGGGATGAACCGTCCATTTTGTCCGGATGAACAGTTCATGGTGACAATCCAGAGAGCATCGTCCAGGGACAAATAGGGAAATTCGTTTTGATGATCAAGACTTAGAAAAATTTTCTCACTTCCTGTTCATTCCATTACTCTTTTGAGGAGATAACTAACTTGATCTTCCCGCACGAACTTTGTTCATCCTGTACGATCAGCATGATTTTTTAAAGATCTCCCCAAGTGTGTGTGTTCTAAGCTACTCAATTACAATCATACTCTCTCAAACTTAATACAATGAAAAATATAAACTGCAATTTACAAACTATCTCATGCTGAATGTGATTTGAAGTCTTCTTTAGTTTGGATTTTGATTTTCCTAAAATGTTAGTCCACACAAGAGCAAAAACATTTCTTCCAAAAAGTGTTAGGAGAAAATATAATTTAAAATAATAATATTTGGAATCATCAAAACTATACAAGTTGCAATAAGATAAAACATGCAAATAGAAACTCACTTAATAATCTCCCCCTTTTGATGATGACAAAATAATTATTGTTTGTATAATTTTCAAATTCTAAGAAACTCCAAAACTTCTCCTGAATGTATTAAGCATGTGAAAATAAGGGGCATTTGAATCATAAGAATTAAGTTTTTGAACACACACAATCAGAACATACGATTAAACAAACGATACGACAAAACAACAACAAAATAACTTCAAAAGAGAAAACAACACAAATACGATAAAACTTCGATGAAAAAACTATGATAAAACAAACAATATTTTCCCCCTTTTTAACATCAGCAAAAAGAGAAGAAGAAAAAGAACAAAAATAGAAATGTAAGAAGTCATATAATAATCCTTTTATAATTGATCCTTGAAAGTGATTGAAATAAATTTGCAAATAAAATCAAATCCCTAGGCAAATAGAATAATTCATAGGATTTAAGAAGAGATATAACATCAATAGTAAAGAAGATTTATCAAAAACATGAGACAATTTAGACATTGAGATAATGAATATCATTGCATAAAGGATGAATATAAAATTTATATATTTCAAGTTTCAATACAAAATAAAATCGTGCAGAAGATTAATTTGAATTAAAAGATTGAAAGATTAAGGAAAGAATCTGAACAAAACACAACTCGTGGCGCATTGCACATCTTTTTAATATTTGTGGCACTTTTTTGTGCATCTTTTTGACTTGTGAGCTTATTTTGTGCCTCTTTCTCAAATTGTAAACCATTGCGCATTCTTTTTTATTTTTGTACATTTATACATTTTCAAGTGTATTCTCAATCTTTCCAAAATAATCTAAAATTTCAAATTTCTCTAAGTACAATATTATTTATATTAAATATAAAAATACAAAATAAGAAAACATCACAATTTGCAATAATAATATGAAAATTTAAATTAGTCTAACAAGAGACATGAGATTGATATTCTTAATTACATCAAGTTATAAGCACAACTTAAATTTAAAAAAATTAGATTTTCTAATGAATTTATTTTTTGTATTGCACTTCAAGGTATAGCACTTGTAAGATAAATTTTTTTAGAGATTTTCATATAGGCTAACACACATTTCAAAATAAGATTAAAATCAAGACAATATAACTTATATTGATATCATGATAATGAAAATTACAATCAGAAATTTGATATCAATACAACTTAAAACTAAAAAGCTAATACATAAAATGAAACTAACACATAACTAAAACAAAATACATCACAATCTATCACATCACAATCACATCAACTAAAGAAGATCATAAGGAAGTACACAAATCACTGTGAGGGACACTAATCTGGAGGAGGAGGAGGAGGTGCAGCACTGAAGAAATTAAAATAACTGCTAATCATAAGCATATTAGAACTTATATCATTTATCTATTATCGCATATATCCCATGTCCTGATTGCACTTAGCATCTTGCTGTTGTAAGTGAGTTTCAATTTGATTAAAATGAGTCTTTAAATGATCAAATCTGTGAACCAAAACTTGGTAATTTAGTTCACCACCAAGTGCAGGTGGATGTGCAGGTGTAGGTTCAGGTTCCTCCTCTGAGTCACTAATAACTTGTTATGCATGTGGTTCATCTTTATTGATGATTTCTCTAAAAGATCTATCATTGAAGTAGAGAGGTTCTTCAAAATCTTGAACTGGATGAACTAGATCATATTTCTTCTCCAAAATGTGAGTCATAAGATGTCCTAAGGTAATGTTTTTCTTTATCTTGTGAGAGACATGGCCAATCTCAGAAAGTCCATAAAGATAGTCAATGATTAATTGGGCTTCATCTATAGGTTGTCTAGTCATAAACAATTAGGTCACAGTAGAAACAAGAGGAGTAATGTTGACTCTATCACCAGCTTTAGAAATTATGGAAGTTCGAAGAACATGATGAATGATTTGGGCATTTTGATTTAGAGAGGCTAACTTAGGCACATGTGTTACTACTCTAATTCCTCTAAGGACATTATTTATTTCAGACCAGTCAAAATCAGAAGTAGTGGTCAAGGTATGGGCTCTATAATCCCTTGAGTCCTTAGGTTTTAAAAGATTCCCATATCCTCTTTAGTAATTTCTACTTTTTTTCTTAAACACCTAGGATCTAATCACAAAATAATCAGAGTTAAAGGACATGTTCGCAAGAAAGTAGTGAAAGGTCTCCTTATTGTAGAAGTGGACAATAGTGAGAATGAGGCCAAATTGAGTGAAAGCAAAAAAATTCATTACCTTAAAATTGATTTGCTCTTGTAGAAGGACTCTAGATGGAGTGATTTTGCCTGAAGCAAACCTATGGAAGGACTCCTCATTGGCCTTGGACAGGAAGTTTTCACTAGAGTTTTTGGGTGGTCACTTAACCGAAACCTTTTGTCATTTCCTAGAGCTAGCCATGGATAAGATCTAAGGGAAAAAGGAATTGAAATGGATGTTTGAAGTGATGACATTTGAGTTCAAAAGGCTTCAATTTAATGAAAAATCCATTTTCGTACAAACAAAATTAATTTCGTCCAGTACGAATTTGAGTTCGTCTGGACGAATGAAATTTTGTATGGACGAACAAATGAGTCTAAAAAAGAAACGGATTTTCATAATCACACAAGTAACGATGCATCCTTTCGTACAGACTTTTGTCCAAACGATTGTATAAATGAACAGGTGTTCTTCATGGATGATCAAACATTAAAGATCATTTTAATGGCAGTTTAAACTATCCCCCACATCGAAACACCAAGCGTTCGTCTGTACGAATCATAGGTTCGTACGTACAATCATGCATAATAAAATTGACCTTATCCATTTAACTATCAACATTCGTACAAACATCTTAAAAGTTCATCTGGACGATCGTGATGATTGTACAGACGAAGAGAAAAATAAAAATTGAAAAACTGTAAGCAAACCATTCAAATCCGATAGTTAATACACTACACAATTCGTCCCATAAGAAATGAATTTCATCCCAGACGATTTCCACTTAATTTTTCAAACATGCAATCAAAAATCTAAATGTGAGAATTTTTCAAAACTAAAACACAAACACACTAAAAAAACTATAGAAAACACATAAAAACAAAAACACAATTACAGAAAATCACAAACATAAAAATATACTCAAAACACTAACTAGGAAAACACACATCAATGTTACAGAATCATTTTAATTAAGCATTCAAATCGATCACACCAATCCTTATTCTTAATGTACTGAAGGTATTAAAGGCTAGTGGCTTTGTAAAAATGTCTGCAAGTTGATTTTTTGTAGAAACATGAATGAGTTTAATTTCTCCTTTGGATACATGTTCCCTTATAAAATGATGTCTAATGTCTATATTTTTGGTTCTTGAATGTTGAATAGGATTTCTAGTAATGCAAATAGCACTAGTGTTATCACAATAAATGGGAATAGTGCCTATAGTTAATCCTAAATCAATCAACTGTTGTTTTAACCAAAGTACTTGTGCCACACAACCTCTTAATGCAATGTATTCAGCTTTAGCAGTAGATAGTGCTACTAAATTTTATTTTCTACTGAACCAAGAGACTAAAGAATTTCCAATAAATTAACATGTTCCAGAAGTGCTCTTTCTATCAACCCTACAACCTGCAAAGTCAAAATCGGAATAACCAATTATTTTAAATGAAGAGCTAAACATAGGATACTAAATTCCTAAGTTCTGAGTTCCTAACAGATATCTTAAAATCCTTTTTACTGCTGTCAAATGTGATTCTTTTGGATCTGATTGAAATCTAGCACACAAACAAATACTAAACATGATATCGGGCCGGCTAGCTATCAAGTAAAGAAAATATCTAATTATTCCTCTAAATTTCTTTTTATCAATAGATTTCCCTTAAAGTCCTTATCCAACTGAACTAAGGAACTCATAGGTGTACTAATAGGTTTAGCATTGTCCATTTCATACTTTTTGAGGATGTCTTTAACATACTTCGACTGACTAAGAAATGTACCCTTCTCAATTTGCTTAATGCTAAAGCCTAGAAAGAAACTTAAATCTCCATTAGACTCATCTCAAATTTACTACTCATTATGTTAGAAAAATTATCACAAAGATTTTTATTTGTAGATCCAAAAATGATGTAATCAACATAAATTTGTACAATGAGTATATCCTTTTCAATTTTCTTCAAAAAGAGAGTTGTATCCACACTTCCTTTTTCAAATGATCTTTCAAGTAGGAAGTTGCTCAATCTCTCATACTAAGCTCTAGGTGCCTGTTTCAATCCATATAATGCCTTTTTTAGTTTAAAAACATGATTAGGGTGTTTAAAATTTTCAAAACCTGGAAGTTATTCTACAAAAATATCCTCTTGAATTACCCCATTTAAAAAGGCACTTTTTACATCCATTTGATATAATTTAAATCCTCTAAAATAAGCAAATGTTAACAAAACCCTGATTGCTTCAAGTCTAGCTACAGGGGAAAAAGTGTCCTCAAAATCAATCCCTTCAATCTGATTATATCCCTTAGCTACTAATCTAGCCTAATATCTAATGACTACTCCTAAGTCATTCATTTTATTTTTAAAAACCCACTTAGTTCCAACTACACTTTGATCCTTTGACCTTACAATTAATTTTCAAGCTTTATTACTTTAAAATTGATTTAACTCTTATTGCATAGCCAAAATTCAAAATTCATCCGAAAGTGCTTGATCAATATTTGTGGGTTCTATGGTTGAAATAAAGGCTGAATTATTGACTTCTTTGTTTAATCCACACCTAGTTCTTACACCCTCAGTAGGTTCTCCTATAATCTTCCTTTGGGTGGTTTTTAGAAAATCTCAAATCTCTAGGCAAAGGGTTTTCTATCTCCAAAATTTCTTCCAAATTTTCTACCAAATTTTCTTCCAAATTTATTTTATCAATCTTTTGGGAGTTAATCTCAATCTCTTCTTCTACAAATTTTTACTCTTCCAAAATTCTAGATTCATCAAATACAATATGTGTGGTCTCCTCAATTACCAAAGTTCTTTTATTGGCTCGGGCGGCTTCTATTAATGTTCAATTTTTTTTTAGGAAGTGAGTATTTTGCCAATATGGCTCGGGTGGCTTCTATTAATGTTCAGTTTTTTTTTACTACCCATTATGTTGTGGAGTTCTAGGTGCAGAAAAGTTATGATCAATTCCATTTTTCTTACAAAAATCTTCAAATTTTTCATTCTCAAATTCTCCTCCATGATCACCATGAATAGTCATAATTTCACATCCTAGCTTTCTTTGAATCCAGGTCAAAAAGTTTCTAAATTCCTCAAATGATTCACTTTTATGAAATAGAAATCTAACCCATGTGAATCTAGAGTAATCATCCATAATCACAAATCCGTATACCTTCCCTCCTAGACTTACAGTTTCAACAGGTCTAAACATATCCATATACAAAATCTCTAATGGTTTACTAGTTCTAAGATCTTTATTAGACTGAAAAGAGGACTTCACCTATTTTCCTAATTGACATGCATCACAAAGGTGGTCCTTAGTAAAGTCTAGTTTTGGTATACCTCTCACTAGGTTCTTTTGGGTAATCGTCCTAAGGTTTTTCATGCTAAAGTATCAAAGTCTCCTATACCAAAGCCATGACTCATCAGAAATTGTTTTTGAACAAAAAGTAGTAGGAGTTTTAATGCAATTCAAGTCTAGCATATACACGTTGTTTACCCTTATACCATTCAAAATATTATTTCCATTTTGGCTTAATATGCAGCTAGTAGGAAAAATTTTTACACAGTATCTCTTATCACATAGATGTTAACAAATTATGCTTTAGGTTTTCTACCAATAACACATTTTTAATAAAAAAATCTTAAAACTTCTAATCATACTTGACCCAACCACATTTCTTGTGGTGTTATCTCCAAGTGTAACCTTGCCTCCACTCCTGGATTCCAGCGATAAGAATTGTGCAGTATCTTCAGTCATATACTTTAAGCATCTGCTATCCAGGTACCATATGCTCTCACGAGGTCTTGTGTGAGAGCGACCCTGTAAAATTATCAAACGTTAGACCTAGGAACCCAAACAGGTTTGGGTTCCTCTTTTAGGAAATTTATAAATAGATGCATGTATGATATGTCTAGGCTTATGCATCTTATATTTCCACACCAAATAATTTTTCTTTTTCAAAGTGCAGGTGTGAGCTATATGTCCAATCAATCCATAATTATTACTTTTAATTTTTGAAATTGGATTCCTAAGTCTTGTACTATTCATCTATCTATTAAGTGATTGCATGAATTTAGGATACAAAATAGGATTAGTAAAATTTTTAAGTTTAGGAGGTATCCTTTTATCCTCAAGAGCATTTATCTTCAATTTGTAAAATGAGTTCATATCTTCCAAAATTTAATTTGTATAATTAATTTGATATATTTTTCTCTATGATTCATCCTTATTATTCTTGATTTCAATTTGAAGTTCTCCAAAGGATGTTTTTAATATTTCATGATTTTGATTCAAGTCATCAAACTCATCCAGTAATTTCATGTGGTTGCCATCAATTAAAGCATGATTTTTCCTAAGGATTTCATGTTCCTTTTGTAATTCCTGAAATTCTAAACTCAGACTAGTATGCATTTTCTTTAATTTTCTATATGCATCATGCATGTGTTCAGAAACTTTAAAAAGTTCATTGTAAGTCAAGTCACATACCTCTTCTTGATCTGACTGATTAAGGTTATCAGCCATTAAGCACAGATTAGTGATTTCATCTTCCTTTTCCGTCTCTGACGAGTTTGAAGCTGAGTCCGCCCAAAAAACTCTTTGGAATTTCTTCTTGCCCTTCTTCACTATTGGTTTCTCCTCTACCTTCTCCTTGCTAGGAGTGGCTTTGAGTTTTGGGTAGTCTATCTTAATATGTTCAGGTTTCATGCACTCATAGCAAACAACATCATTTAAAACCTTGACATTTCTATTAAATTTACCTCGATTCCATTGTCGGTGTCTCTTTTGCTTCCTCTTCAGAAAGTTTCTAAATTGTCTAGTGAATAGTGCGATGTCATCTTCATCCTCAGGTTATGAGTGTTCACACTCTGACTCCTCCACTTTTAGTGCTATGTTCTTCTCCCTTCGTGGTTCACCTGCATCAATCTTTCTTTGGCTAACTCCTTTCTCGTAAGCAATTAGCAATCCAAGAAGATTGGCAATAGAGTAAATGTTTAGATATTTAGACTCTATAATTGGAGTAATTTTAGCATCATAATCAATAGGCAAATAATGAAGTATCTTATTAACCATTTTAGCATTCATTAGTTCCCTACCCAATGCATGTAAAGATATGACTATTTGTGTGAATCTTGTGTACATATCAGAAATGGATTCATTTGGTTTCATGCGAAACAATTCATAATCATTCAATAAGATATTAAGTCTATATTGGTTAACCTCATTAGTCCCCTCATAAGTTATACAAAGTCTATCCCATATGTCCTTTCCACTCTTGCAAGTAGAAACCCACATGTAGTCTTTTGATTTAAGAGCACAAAAGAAACTATTCAAGCATTTGGCATTTAGTTGTGCTATGTCATGTTCTTCTACTGTCTAGTCCACAAAAGGTGTTTCAACTCTAACTCCGTCAACTAGTCTAGTTGGTTTTATATATCCTTCCTGAACTAAGATCCACATACGGTAATCAAGTGACTATAAAAATATAGACATGCGTGTTTTCCAAAAATCAAAAGGAATATTGTCGAATAATGGAGGTCTAGTTATAGAGTAACCCTCAGGTGTATTTTGATTTCCAAATACAACCATCTACGTTAATCAAAAAGTAATATAAACTTATGATTTTGAAACAAAGATCTGATACCACTTGTTTAAACTTGTTCAATATGAATTAGGTTTTTAAACCTAAGCTTATGTCCCAGCAGCTAACCAAGTGGAGGGGGGGTGAATTGGTAATTAAAAAATTTCCCTCTTTTTAATATTTAAACCTAGAATAGCTTTAGTGAATTTTGTAAAAAGGTTTTTTCAACCACAAATTCAAAAGTTAAAAATAAAAGCAGTGAAAAATAAAAAGACACAAGAATTGTGCAGGTTTGGTCAAACACGACCTACACCCACTCCCCGGATGCACCCTCCGAGTATTGCACTAATACTACTAGTGACTCTCCTTTCTCACCCATAGAAAGGCAGAGAAGCCTTTACAAAACTCTCTTCTACCACTACCTGGTGCGACAGAGGACCGTCGTCCTTTTACACTCTCCAAGTGTTGGCAGAGAACAGTCCGTCCTTTCACACTCTCCAAGTGTTGGCAGAGAACCGTCCATCCTTTCACACTCTCCTAGTGTGGGCAGTGAACCCTTTGTCCTTTCACACTCTCCTAGTGTGGGTAGAGAACCCTTCGTCTGTTCACACTCTTCAATTTTAGGAAGAGAACCCTTCTGTTATTCATACTCTCCAAGTATCGGCAGAGAACTAGATCTCTTTGACAGATCTTCTCACAAGAAATATAGAAGGATGAGAGAAAAGAGTAAAGTAATCATAAATCACAAGTGGAGATTCTTACCTTTGAGTACCATGTGAATCCTTCACGCTACAGTAGTAAGAATCCTCTTTCAAATACTCTCTCACACTCTCCTTCACTCTCCCTTAAGTTAACATGAAGATCAGTAGGCAAAAAGATTACAAAATAGTTTTAAGGGGACCTTATATAGTAAAGACATAAAAAACTGTCCAAAAAACTATAAATTTCAATTCTGTATGCACTCGATCGTCCCATACGATCGTGATTTCATCCTGGGCGAATAGTGTAAAAATGTTGCATTCGATCTCTTATGTGCATTGGGACGAGTTGACTTCGTACACGATCATCATCCCGTACAAACTAAGTTTGTCCGGTACAAATAGTTATTTTAAAGCAATAATAAAACATACCTAGAAACGGTCAATATGTCAAGAGAACATAGAACATTGTCCTGGGATGAATGTTCATGTTCATCTGGATGAACAACACAAACTTTGAAACACAAGGACTACATCCTGGAACTAACTGTTCATTTTGTTTGGACGAACAGTATAGACTGAGAATCCAGAGGATATTGTCCAGGGAAAAACTAGCAATTTCATCTGGACGAACAGTTCAATCTCAAAATCCAGAGAAGATTGTCCTAGGATGAACTATCAATTTCATCTGGACGAACAGTTCAATCTCAAAATCCAGAGAAGATCGTCTTGGGATGAACCTTCCATTTCATCCGGATGAACAGCTCATTGTGAGAACCTAGAGAGCATCGTCTAGGGATGAATAGGGAAATTCGTCTGGACGACCAGAACTTAGAAAAATTTTCTCACTTCTTGTTCGTTCCATTGCTCTTTTGAGGGGATAATTGACTTGATCGTCCCGTATGAACTTTGTTTGTACCGTACGATCAATATGATCTTTTAAAGATCTCCCCAAGTGTGTGTGTGTGTGTGTTAAGCTACTCAATTACGATCATACTCTCTAAAACTCAATATAATAAAAAATATAAACTTCAATTTACAAACTATCTCATGCTGAATTTGTTTTGAAGTCTACTTTAGTCTGGAGTTTGATTTTCTTGAAAGTTTAGTCCACACAAGAGCAAAAACATTTCTTCCAAAAAATGTTAGGAGAAAATAAAACTTAAAACAATAATATTTGGAATCATAAAAACTATACAAGTTGCAAGAAGGTAAACCATGCAAATAGCAACTCTCTTAAAAAACATTAATATTTAATTAAAGTTAATAATCAAAGTTTTTTGATTAAAAATAAATTTTAATCAAAAAAAATTTTAAGTTATTTTTTTCATGTTTAATACTTTTGTTGAATTTTTCTCATTTTTATTAAATTATTTGGAATTAATAATTAATTATTAATGATGTATAAATAAAATTTGTTCAAAAATTTTATTTAAAATGAAATAATTAATCAATAAATTTTATTTAAATTTATTTATGTATTTCTAATCTTTTTATTATATTTAATTAATTATTTAATGTATTAAAATTAAATTTTATTTTAAAATTTTTATTAAAATTGAAATTTTTAATTTTATTTATTTTATTTATTTTTTTGAATTTATTTTTATTTTTAATACATTTATTTAGTTGATATTCAATTAGAGGTAATTAATTATTAAATAAATTTAAATGAAAATTAACTTTGGATTTTAGTTTTTAATAATTTTAGGTGTTGTTTGAAATTGATCCAAGGAACTTTGGTAGTATTATAATTTTTCTTTGATTTATTGAATAGTATTGAAGTTTATCCCTTAATGAAGGGTTCATTTTTATTTATTATTGTTGGAGGATCAATTAGTGTCAAATCATGGCGTGATTTAATCATAGGGTATGATGTCTTTAAAAATTTTATGTTTAATATTTAATCCCTATATGATGTATGTACTTATCCCTATAATTGCCTAAATAAAGAAGAGACAACCTTAATTATAATCCTTAAATGTCACTAACTTGTGTAGGTTTGATAGTAATTGCTTCTAATCATTGAACATACACACATATAAACAATTGTGAGTGTTTAAAACTCTATGGAATATTTAGAGTTAATTGTCAAATTCATAGGTCTCGTAGTGACCTATAAACTTGAAAATCCAACTATAAAAGATGTGTGTATCAAATTAGACTAAAAACATTGGCGGATGTAGGGGACATACTCAAATAACTCTCTATCAAATATGAAGCCATGATTACAGTTATTTTGACGGCCAAGAACAAAAATCCTTAAATCATCAATGAAATTTTTCCCTCAATTTATGTGTCATCATATATTGAAATTATTTTTTAATGGAAGAGGTAAATTGTCTTAGATAGTTAGAAGTCAAGGAAGGTAGTTGTACTGGCTGAAAAAAACCTAGTTTTAGCTCACGTGGGAGGGTGACCACTAGGCTTCATCATGCCATATCAATGGTTGGGACGGATTGAAATGATATTTAGAAAGTTTTTGGAGTCCATTTACATGTCTAGATTGGCTTGAGTTAAGAAGGATCACTATTAGTTGAACATTTGACCAATCAACCAATTTAAGGCTATTGAGAAGGTATATATGGAAAGCTAGTGAGCTGGTGAGGTGGTTTTGAAGAAGTATGAAGCCATGGTATAGGAATTTTAATGGGATGTTGACCATTTGAAGACTCTTAACTCTTTAGGTTGACTATTTAACCATGTACAAAAGTTTGACTAAGTTAAACTTATTAAATTGAACTCAAAAATAGCTTGGAAATATCTAGACTGTGTATTGAAGTGATAGAGAAGATATCATAAGCTTGGTTTGAATCTATGTAATGAATTTACCTAGTTTGACCTAGGTTCACGATATCCAGGTTCAATTGGCCAAGTCAGTTGTTGCTTAGGATAGGATGACCAATTATGTTCATTTCATTAAGAGGACTGAACAGGAGGTTTTAGTGATGTTTAAAATCCATTTCAAATTTTATTGGTGATGATTGGAGGTGATTGAACTTTATAATCAACTGAGCTAGCCTTAGTTGGCTTCACAAGGTCAAACTAAATCAATCTCTAGACTAGGAGTTAGTGATGATGGATTTGATATAGGGGACTCCTAGTGATGTGATGTTGATTATGATTGAGATCAAGGGGTCAGTGCACTATGCAAGATAGTGTACTGAGCCACCTATTAATAGTGCATGGTTGCAACTATCCAGGTGATTGAAGTTCAGTGGGTGTAGACTATAGAAATGATGATTGAAGCTTTATTGATGTATAACTTAATATATAGGATGATTATGAATCACTCGGACATAAGTTGAGTGATTGATAGTTGGGTGATTTTCAACCACTAGATGGTTGATCAAGAGTTTGTGTATTCCAAAATGATGACCTCATACAAAAGACTGGACAACAAATGGACCAATAGGTATGATAAATTTGATGGATAAATCACACATGTTGGCATTGAGCTAGGAGATCAACTGAATTTAAAAGCTAAACTCTTGATTGAAAGATTGCTTTTTAGACAAGCAAATGCATGACCTATTTGAGATATCAATTCTCATAGAGGGAAATTCTATGGTAGATGCCTAAAAAATCTTGCTAGTGAATTAGCTACTCTTGAAGAATACTTTATTTTTATAGAGGTATAGTTTCACAAGATCATTTCACCTATAAATCTTAATAATGTAAATAAAAAATCCCAAACTGATGTGAAAACTATCCTTACTGTAAACGAATTGATAGATTGGAGAAAACCTTTAATTTACGAGAATGAAAGCTCCCTCATGATAAATTTATAGCAAAAAAATTAAAAAGAAAGCCTATATCATACACTTTTGTCAATAACACCCTATATTACATATCATTTTATTATATGTGGTAATATTACCTCACTAAATGAGAAGCCAAAAATATAGTTAAAGAAATCTATGATGAATTGTGTTGCACTCACTTGTTCAGCCCTATTGGTCTCACTTTGGTATTAGGTTAAAATTTTTAAAATAAAAAATTCAATCTTGAATCAAATCCAAAATAAAAAGTCTAACGTACAAAATTTAAACCCAAAACCTGCTGGAATTTTCCCTATTTTAGGGGAGTTTTTCTTTGACCCAAAACCCTATCAAATGACCTTAGAATCTTGTTTAATCAGTTTTATATAGATTAGGCATGTACTTAAAATCTTCCATATCATTTTAAAGGCATTCATATCTCTCTAAATCCCAAAACCTAAGGCACTCTCTAAGGCTCCGAAGCTTCAAATATTTATATCTCATGCCACTGAACCTTGCATCTAGTGGAAATCCCCTTGAGAGCCTCCTTAAAACCATTGAATAGGTTAATCATCATTGTCATATTTATTTGTACCTCCTTCAGCCCTTGGTGGACCATGGTCGACTGTAGTTGACTAAGGAAACCTATAATCCTAAACCTCCAAATTCAAACTTTTCCATAAACTTCAACATGGATTAATCAAACCAAACCTTGAAACCTCCTCTAACAAACTCCAAATCTTATTTGGAGGGGGTTGGACTCAATCCCTAGCCTTAGTAAAGATTAGTTGACTTCATTTTTATATAAGGTGAAAATGACTTATCCAAACTATTAATTGTTTATCTAGTGGTTGACAGTCTCCCATCTGTCAAATCTTCCCAAAATCCTACACTCGTCTAGCTCTTGATCAACTAATCAGTCATGATCAACAAATAATTAATTAAAAATATGCTTCCAACTTATAATTTTAAATCCTATAATAAACTAGTAATAAACATACTTCAAATAAATAATAATCAATCATCTTGCGTGTTAATTATTTAATCAATCACCATCAATCAACTTTCAGATATCAACCTTTAATCATTTGTACATACAGCCTTGCGCAACAGCTAGATAGCCTAGTGCACTACCTAAATTAATTCAATAACACTTGAACCTTTATTATAGTCTAAATAAACTCACAAGGAGCCCCATATATCAAATCACCCATCACTAACTCTCTCTACTAGTGATTGATCAGGCTAGCTTAGCTGATCATACATTTTATTACTTTTAATTCTTCATGAAATGAATAATACACTTCACCAAATTCTCATGATCATCTCTACTAGTGAAATGCTTATGAATTGTTACCCTGCCCCATTCAATAGTTGACTTGGTTAACTAGATCTATATTGGTCAAACAAAGTTAACATATGGGATAACTCAATATATACAACACATTCAAGCTTCTTAAATACTTAAGGACACTTTATTGCACTGATCAATTACTTCTAAGCCATTAGTGAGTCCAATCCTATTGGATTTGACCAATTCAACTCATTTAAGATTGGTTAAATCCACACCCATAAATTCTCATTCATGGAAATTCCAAATACATGGATCTAAAACCATGGTATACCACCTAAGAAAGAAATGTCACTTCCCCAAACCACCTCAGAAGTCAACATGACTAGTTAACTAGTTAACTCTATCAACAAAGGGCTAAGGAAGGATCAAATGGTCAAACCACTTGATAGATCTCATTTCAATCCATGTTAAACAACTCTAGCTATTGAAATACTTTCTAGAAGCATTCTAAACTAAAAGTATGAGATGCACCATGAAGGGGGGTGAAATGGATGTTTAAAAACTTCTTTAATGAAAATAAATATATTTTTATAACTTTATGCGGAAGCAAATTTCATTCACAATAAAAAGTTAGATTATCAAGTTCAACCACGCAGTTAATCGCAACAAAAAATAAATAAAGAAATAATGAAGGAAAGAACATACCAGATTTATAATGGTTTGGTCAAAACTTGACCTACGTCCACTCGCCAGAGGCACCCTCTGAGTATTGCACTAAACCTTTACTGAATCTCCTTTAGCCCCCACTGTTAGGTAGAGAAGACCTTACATAATCACTTCCACCTTCCTCGGTACGGCGGAGGAGCTGGGTCTTTTGACACCAAAGAGATATTCATCTTCACAAAACTTCCCTCAAGATCAATCTTAAATATGATGGTACTGAGGTGCAAGCTTGTTTGAGCAACCATGTGAAATCCTCTCCACACTCCCTTGAAATCCCCTCCAAGGATCTTCTCCCTCTCTAAAAACTCCACCCTTTTCTCTCTCCCTTTCAGGTCCTCTCTTCATATTTTCTCTAAAAAAATGAAGATTTAATGGATGCCAAATAATCTTACAAAGTCTTATGAGAAAGCTTATATAGGGCCTAAAAAACCCTAAAAATCATTTTAGGCATAAAAGATCGTACAGTATTATCTTAGGATCATCCACTATGATGTGTAGAATTTGACCTGTTAGTAATATACCATCACCAGTTAGTACTATACGAACAGTTCAATTTGCCTATTTATACAATACGATGTCTAGTTAGTATTGTAAGAATAGTTCAATAAAAATACAGTACGATCACCAATTAACACTATACAAACATTCAATTAGCATGTTCATACTGTATGATTTCCAATTAGTACTGTATGAATAGTTCAATAAAAATGCAGTTTGTCCAGGACAAAGCATGGGATGGCCAAAATTGTCTCTATCGATCGTACAGTACGATCTAATTCATATAAAATGATCAAAATATAAAAATGTACATGGGATGGCCAAAATTGTCTCTAGTGTACATGTCAGATATTGTTTCGCTAGGTTTCACGTGGAAGAGTTCATAATCGTGCAGTAAAATATTAAGCCTAGACTATTTTACTTCATTTGTTCCTTTGTATGTAATACACAGTCTATCCCAAATCTCCTTACTAGTGGCATAGGTAGATACTCTCATATAATCCTCAGACTTCAATGCACAGAAAAATCAATTTAAACATTTAGCATTTAGTTGGGCTAAATCCCTATCCTCATTGCTCCATTCATTAAAAGGTACAGGAGTTTTCATTCCATTAACAGTTTAAACAGTGCAACATATCCATCATTCACTAACATTCACATGCGATAATCAATAGATTGTAAAAAAGTAGACATTCTAATTTTCCAGAAATCAAATGGAATGTTATTAAAAAGAGGTGGACGGGTTATTGAATAACCCTCCGCAGTATTGCGATTACCAAAATGAGACATGATCATTTTTTCAAGGTTTTCTAAAACACTATTTTTGAAAGCAGGCTCTAATACCAATTGAAGTTACTAGATTGACAAAGGGGGGCGGGGGTGAATTGTGAAAACTTTTTGATAATAATTAAAACCTAAGTAGAAGTTCTAATTTTTTTTATGCTTTTAAAATTTTAACAAAAAAAAATTTAAACAACTTTTCTTTCACAAATTTTTCCAAGCGAATATTATGAAATAAAATGCACGCACTAATAAAAAGACAATAAGGAAAAAGCACACCGAGATTTTTATAGTGGTTCAGTCAAACCATGACCTACGTCCACTCCGCAGAGTCCTCCGCTCCGGGTATTTCACTACAAGCAATAGCTCTCCTTTTGCCCCTCTTGGCAAAGCGAAGAAGCCCTTACAATACTCCCATTCACCAACCTGGCGTGGCGGAGTGCCAAACTCTGTTTTCACCCTCCTGGAGATGGCTGAGAACCTTCTCATTTTTCTCCCTCATAGAGAAGGCAGAGTACCTCGAGGTCACGAATGTAGAAGAGCCTTTCCGCTTGGAGATCCTTCCATAAATTCTTCTAGGGCCACAGGAGGAGCAAGATGCAACAAGTTCGGAGCAACCGTGTGATCTCCCTCACACCTCTTCTCCCTCACAACACTCACCATTTCCTTCCTCTCTCAAACCCTAAAGAACTTCTCAAGATCTCTCTTCCTCGGAATCCCTCTCTAACCACGTTCTCCTCTCTAATTCACACCCCCAAAATATGACAAGTTTTACACATAAAAATGGGCTAAAAAATCCCTGAGATTTCAAAAGTAGCCGTTACTATCGTACATTATGGTTTCTAATCGTACAGTATGATATGTATAAAAAGACTTCATCCTGGTACGAAGTGGTACAAATAGTTCAAAAATATTCATATAGTACGATATTAAATCATACGGTACGATCCACAACAATTCTGTTCATACAGGACGATAGTCGGGATGATCAAACAACGTCTTTTTTCATCATATGGTACGATGTACATCGTACAGTACGATGAGACAAAACCCAAGAGATCGTCTAGGACAATCTTTGGGATGATTATAATTTGTCTCTGTTCAACATATTATACGAACAGATTCGTACAATATGAAGTTCAAATTATAATTAAGCCCGAATTTCTTGCACTAATAAAGGGTTAAATTAAGTATGTATTTAAAATAAATTATACCGTACAAACATGTTCATACAGTACGAACGATGCAAAGTAACTTACTTAAGTTAAAATGATGGTTAGCGTCTTAGATTTGAACATATCATACAGTACGATTACATTCGTACGGTACGATCTATTTATATAATCGTCCTACAAAACTCTGATCATACGGTACGAATTAACATCATACAATACGATCTACAGAGAAAGAAAAACTCTAAAATTTTCATTTAAAAACACTCTCCCCCTATGTGTGTGCATGGTTGCTCAGACTTTTATGCATTTTGTGGCCAGACTCAAGAAAATTAAAAAAAATACATTGCAGACTCATACTCCTAATCTACCTATTCTTGAGTCTTCCTGCCGTGTTGAGTAGCTTTTGATCTTTCCTGAAATGTTAATACTCACGGACAATAGCAAATAATATTCAATGAATCTCAAGATAATTCAAACGACATTATTTTTCATCATCAAAATCTCAAACTCGGGGTCATGGGTTGCAACACTAATCAGAGGATTAAATTAGGTAATGTTTTAAACATCATACAGTATGATCAGGTTCGTATAATATGATTATAACAAATTTTTAAATTCAAATTTTTGCCTAATTTAATAGACTGAGGGCTTTCTAATTATAACAGATTATCCAGTATGATGTGGTGATTGTACTATATGATTAATTATATTTAAAAATATTACTTCTTAAGAAAAATAACATATTTTAACTGATTTCTGTTACACCAGATCATATAGTAGGATCCAGATCGTACAGTATGATGTACAAAAAAATAAAAATATTTAAAAAATATTTTTTGCTCCCCCTGTGTGTGTGCACAATCACCAATCTAACATATATCATTACAAGACTTAACTCAAGAAATGAAAATTTATGGACTCATTTAATATAACCAATTCTATAAAATCTTGAGTCTTGAATCTTCAAAAAATGGTGCATATTATACTTGAAATATTAATCAACACACAAATAAATAAGCACTAAAAATACTAGGAGAAATAAAAGATTAATCAATATTATTTATTATCATTAAAATCATGAACTCGAAAGCCCAAGTTGCAATAATCTCCCCCTTTTTTATGATGATAAATAATATTGGTTGAATTTTCAAATTAAAAATATTTTCTCCTAAACTCCCGCGCACTAAAAGAATTACATTAAAAAATAGGGGTGAGTATTTTTTAATATTTTTTTTTTAAATAATAATAATAAAATAAAACATAAATACAATCAACTAAAATACATTCTCCCCCTTTAACATTATCAAAAAGAAGAGAAAATAATAAATAAAAAATAATAATATAATAAAGAAATAAAAATATAAAATTATGCTTAAAATATAATAAAATATAACAAAATATAAAATATAATAAAAATTTAACACACAAAATAGATAAACAAACACAAAAAACACATGAACATAATACAGAATCAAACCTTAACATACTTATACCTCATCATCTTGCTCCTGTTCTAATAATTCAGAAGCGAGGTTTGCCCAGCAGATTTTTTGCTTTTTATCTTTTCCCCATATTACTATCGATTTATTTTTATGCTTTTTCTTTGTAGGAAGAGTTTTTAAGTTGGGAATTCAAACTTTAAATGTTTGGGTTTCCTACATTCAAAGCAAATAATGTCAGAAGAAAATTTAAAATTTTTACCATTTTTACCGTTGCTCCACTTTTGTTGATGCTTTTGCTTTTGCATCAATAAAATTTTGAATTTGTTTGTTATCAATGACATCTTCTTACTCTTATCATCTACTAAGCCACATTCCTTCATATCATTAGCTTTTAGTACTATAGTTTTCTCATCACCTGCATCCAAAAGTCTTTGACTCACACTTTGTCAAAAATAATGAGTGAGCCTATTAGAATGTCTATAGAATATGCATTTAAATCTTTAGATTCATATATAGCCATGACTTTGGAATCAAATTTATCAAGGAGAGAACTTAGAAATTTGTTAACCTTTTCAAAGTTTCGAAGTTCTCTACCTAAAGCATGCAATGACATCACAACCTGAGTCAACCTAGTATACATATATAAGATCGTCTCATAAGGTTTCATGAAAAAATATTCATAATCATGCTTTAGAATATTCAACTTAAATTACTTGACTTCACTAGGACCTTTGTATGTAATGCATAATCTATTATAAATTTCTTTTCTAGTAGCACATGTAAAAATTCTCATATAATCATCAAAATTTAACGCAAAGAAAAAATAATTCAAGCATTTAACATTTAGTTGAGCATTGACTTGTTTTATTCTACTACATTCAGTAAAAGGAATATCCATTTTAACTCCATCTATAATACATGACAGTACATAATAGCCAGTTTGAAACATATGCCACATTCGATAATCAATTGATTGAAAAAAAGTAGAAATGAAAATTTTCCAAAAATTAAAAGAAATATTTTTAATTAAAGGTGGTCACGTAATTGCATAGTCTTTTGTAATGTTAAAATTTCCAAAATGTGTCATGATCATTTTTCTCAAGGTTTTCTAAAATACTATTTTTGAGACCTCACTCTGATACAAATTAAAAGTACGAGATGCGCCAAGAAGAGGGGTGAAATGGATGTTAAAAAATATCTTTAATGAAAAGACATATCTTTTAATAACTTTTTACATAAGAAAATTTCATTTAAAAAAAAAGAGATTATCAAGTTCACCAATGCAGTTAGTCGCAATAAAAAATAAATATAAATATAATAAAGGAAAGAACACACCAGATTTATAGTGGTTTGGTCAAAACTAGACCTATGTCCACTCTCTAAGGGCACCATCTGAGTATTGTACCAAACCTTTACTGAGTCTCCTTTAGTCCCCACAGCTAGGCAGAGAAGCCCTTACAAAATCACTTCTACGTTCCCTGCTACGGCGGAGGAGTCGAGTCCTTCGACATCAAAGAGATTTTCTTTTTCCCAAAACTTTCCTCAAGACAAATTTTTAATCTGATGGTACTGAGGTGCAAGCTTTCCAGAGCAACCAAGTGAAATCTCCTCCACACTCCCTTGAAATCCCCTCCAAGGATCTTCTCCCTCTCTCAAACTCCACCCTTTCCTCTCTCTCCTTCATGTTTTCTCTAGAAAAATAAACCTTCAATGGATGCCAAAGACTCTTACAAAGTCATATGAGAAAGCTTAAATAGAGGGCCTAAAAAAATAATAAAAATCATTCTAGTCATCAAAGATCATACAGAACAATCTTAGGATCGTCCAAAACGATGTACACAATTTGTCCTGTTTGTAATATGCGATCACTAGTTAGTATTGTACGAATAGCGATCACTAGTTAGTATTGTATGAACAGATTAAATTGCTTGTTTGTACTACACAATGTCCAATTTGTACTGTATGAATAGTTTAATAAAAAAGTAGTACGATCACCAGTTAGTACTTTATGAACAGTTCAATTAGCCTGTTCATACTGTACGATGTTCTGTTAATACTTTACAAATAATTCAATAAAAATGCAGATTGTTCAGGATGAAGCATGGGATAGCCAAAATCGTCTCTGTCGATCATTTCTTATAGTACGATCAAAATAAAAAAATTAAGCCATTTTGATTGATTATTCACAGGTTTAAAATAGGAAATACTTTAAACATCGTACAGTACAATCATGTTAGCACAGTACGATTATAACAACTTTTCAAATTCAAATGTTTGCCTAATTTAATGGACGATTGACTTTCTAATTATAACAGATGGTATAATATGATGTAGTGATCATACTGTATGATTAGTTATATTTAAAAATTTTTTTAAAGAAAAATAAAATATTTTAATTAATTTCTATTACACCAGATGGTATAATACGATACATATTATACAGTATGATGCAGATCAAACAGTGTGATTCGGATTGTACAGTATAATCTAGATCATATAGTATGATGTGTTAAATTAAAATATTTTAAAACTTTTTTTGCTCCCCATATGTGTGTGCACAATCACCAATCTAACATACATCATTACAAGACTATACTCAAGAAATAAAAATTTATAGACCCATTAAAATAACCAATTCTACACAATCTTAAGCCTTAAATCTTCCAAGAATGGTGCATGGTGTACCTTAAATATTAGACAATACACAAACAAACAAGCACTACAAATATTAGGAGAAATAAAAGATTAATTAATATTATTTTTTATCATAAAAATTATAAACAAAAAGCCTGAGTTGCAACATAAACATCACCTCAAATGGTTCTAAGCTTTGGATTAGACCTAAGCTTGCCAAGTAATCCCATATGCATATATAAAAATAAAAACATTTTTGCATGTCATTCTCCCTATCCTATTTGATTCTCTATCCTCCTAACTTCCTTGAGACACATGGCATGCATCCTAGAAACCTTCTAAAGCCATCTTAAGTGTCTAAATAGGCAAGGGCATTTGAATTGGCCAAAGGGTCCAAAAATTATTCATTTAACACCTTACCACTCTATTACTTCACTTAGCCTCCCAAAACCATCTAAGATTTAGTTTCAACACTCCATAAGTTCATCAACATCTCCCAAGTATAAACCAAGTGATTAGAATCTTCCAGTGGTGAGTTTCCAGTCAAATAAAAACTAATGTCCGTCCAAGTTTAATAACTCATGATCCTAACATTTCTAAGCTGTAAAGTCTTCTAGTGGATTATTTTATGCTTCTCAACAAATAGAATGAGCCATAGCAAACCTCTTGAGATCCATCGTATCGAAGTGATAATAAAACCCTAATTTAAATAACTTTGCAAAAAATGCATTTCAAACCATAAAAATAAATCCTCAATACTAATTTAGTGATGTTTAAGCTCTGTTTAACATTTCACAAAAGTTGGTTCAGGCATTTTGAGATCAATCATTTCAACATCATCTTAGGTTATTTGAATAAATGTATGACCTGTACAATATCTGACCGTGGATGTTAAGATCAACGACCTTGATCCCATTATTTAATTTCATGTCTGAACCACACGATGCTATTAGTCATTCTAATCATCACCTAACTGCAGCATTGCCATTCATTCAATACCGTAAATGGTCCAACGGTGCGTAACAGCTACTAATGCAACTAAGTTAAAACCACATCGGTCACCATTGCATTTCCATGATTTCCAATGATTAAGTTGTTTCATAATAATTGGCCATTAATATCACACCGCCCTTATAATTTGAATCAGTCAATCAGCCACTAATGCATGACCTGCCACCATCGTTAGTTTAAATTAATACAATTCTATTTAAAATCCATTTTAATCACATAAATTTCAAAGAAATTCATAATAAATAAAGTTTTTGGCCAAAAATTATGTTAACCACCACATTTTATTGCTAAATTAATGCTCTATCATTTAAAAATAAAATTAACTTATGGTAATGATTACTCAGGGAGCAATTTTAATAAGATTTTTTTCCTAATCTCTTTAATTACTCCCTAAATATTTATATAATTAAGTTGCAAATTTTCTAATTTAATCCTCATGTTATATAATATATACAATAATTTTTTTTTAAAACTATTTGACTTATTTTTTTATAATAATTAACTTTCTTTTAATATAAGTCATAAATAGTTTTATATTTTGAAAAATTTATCATAAATTGATTTTATCTATATATCATATTTATGAGCCTTCCTTTTTTTTCTTTGAAGAAAATGCAGGCAATTGCATTATGAAATAAAAAATAAAAAAACTACAAACTACAAACTAAGAATATTAGATTCCTCCTTTAATAAGGACATAAAAAAGGAGGAACCTTATTCAAACTAAGATCGTCCCAAATAAAAGAGAAAAGAAGAGCATAGTTAGCACATAAGTCCGCTAACTTATTGTTGCGGATCTATGGTTTATGATTTTGATGATAGCAAACATTCCTTATTTCTCTACGATTGCCTTATGTGCTAACGTTTCAGGTTCCCACGACCGGACTACAATTTGGAATCAGCTCAAGATTGGGTAGACTAGGTCTGAGTCAGTTTGTAATCTTTTTCCTTTCTTGAGTCTTTTGTATTTGGTGTGGGACCAGTTGGATTGTAATTTAGAAGATCTCCTGTTGTTCCCTATAAGATTTCTATTTTTGGTAATATCGGCCGGGACGATATTTATATCGTCCTGGACGATATGTCCAAAATCAGAAACCCTCATTAGGGAATCCTCAATAAGGCAGCCGTCAACTGATCGGCCTGGACGATACTTGTATCGGCCAGGATGATAATCTCAATTTAGAAAGACTCAACCGCCATAATCAGTTTAGGAATTCTTTATTTTAGGAAATCGGCCAGGACGATATTATTATCGTCCAGGACGATCTAACTCAATCATGCATAAATTGATCTAGTATCTTTGGAAAGCATTAATGGTTGATTGATATGATCACATCGTTCGGGACGATCGAATGATCGGCCAGGATGATGGCCTGGACGATCTACATCGGACAGCTTGTATTCAGGGCTATGATCAGGACGATTGAAATCAGTTTTAAACTAATCGGCCAGGACGATCGTGATATCGGCCTGGACGATGTAACCAATTTTCTTCTGATCATCTCAAATCGTCCCGGGCTAATGAGCTTAATTTGTACTGATCGGCCAGGACGATATGCCTATCGTCCTGGACGATAATTTCAGCAACTTGCATTAATGAGCTCATTTTTAGCTCTTCTATTTAAGCTATGACAAGGCACTTGGTAAGTGTCTTTGACAGCCATTGTAGCTTCGTTCTTGTGGGGGAAACTTGAAGAGAGAGCATGAAAGGGAGAGAGGAAAGGGTGGAGTTTGAGAGAGGGAGAAGATCCTGTGAGGGGGGACTCAAGGGAGTGTGGAGGGGGTTCCACACGGTTGCTCCGGCAAACTCGCACCTTAGTACCATCGGATTCAAGGCTTGTCTCGAGGTAAGTTCACCAAAGAAGAAGTCTCTTTGGTGTCAAAGGACCCGGCAACTCCGCCGCACCGGGAGAGGTGGAAGTGATTTTGTAAGGGCTTCTCCGCCTAGCTGTGGGGGCTAAAGGAGAGACACTTGTGTTAGTTCAATACTTGGAGGGTGCCTCCAAAGAGTGGACGTAGGTCAAGGTTTCACCGAACCACTATAAATCCGGTGTGTTCTTTTCTTATTATTGCTTCCGCATTTTAATTTCCGCACCTTGTTTTTCATTGTGGTGAATCTAGATTTCGTTGCTACCAATTCACTTCTCTTTTAATTAGCTTTGGGACTAAGTTCATAGGGCTTAACATTCCTAGTGAACTTTCACTTATTACCTCTTCTATCTATACAATTGAAAATTACATGATCAAAGTGATTAAAAAAAAAAGAAATTATTCAAAAGCCGATTTGCCACTTGATTTAGCCTCTTGAAGGAACTTGATTATATTTGAATTATCCCCTTCTATGATGATCGCCTTATATTTATACATCCAATCTTTCAACACATCCTTAATAGCAAGTAGTTCCAAAGAAGAAACATCCCAATGTATACAAGAATTTCCAAATGCCAAATGAAATCTACCTTTTGTGATCATTAAATGCACCTCCTATTCCAGCTTTATAAGATGGAAGTAATGAAGCATCTACATTCACCTTGATCCTATCGGGTGGAGGAGGGTGCCAATGCAAGCCACACAGCCCAAATGGATTATTAACACCCCATATACCTGAATTCCTACTAGAACTTTGAGCAACCATTGAAGCATAACTGAAGGCATTAGCAATAATTATCAAAGAACTATCTTCAAATCCTTTATGGATCAATTTGCTTCTAAATTTCCAAGAGAATAAAATCGTATTATAATATACTTGACATGAATGAATTCTGTTCAGATAGCCAATTGCAACATTCTGGAATTTAATTGAAAGCTGGAATGTGATATCCCCATTTGCATAAAAATTGAAATGCATCCAATAATTTCCTGCATTTGACCACAACATGCTCTATATCTTCCTCCTCATTGCAATCTCTAGGATAGTCAATATCTCTATGCAATCTTCTATATGTTAGAAAATGTACGGTTGGAAGAGCAGTTTGATAAATTCTCCACCACAGGACTTCCACACATGGATTCAATTTGATTTTTCTGATCCAGTTCTAGAAATGCTCTATTGCGGAATACTGATCTGATACCTCAGCCACAATGGAGGATAAAGTCTTCCCAGATTTTTGCCAAATTGATTCAAAACTTTCCTTCTCCATTTCAGGAAGAATTTTAGTTTGGCAAATGAGTTTAGCAAGTTCTGACCCCATACAATTGTTGACTTTTTCCACATCCCAGCCACCATCTTTGATGAAGTTCTCTACATGCAATCATCCAGCTCCTGTATGATAAAGGTCGTCCATTTTCTAAGGCTTTTATCCAAAATCCAAATGTCATTTAGAAGATTAACAGACTTTCCATTTGCAATTTTCCACCTCATGATTGTCTTTAAAGACTTGCCTCCATTCGATATAACTTTCCGAGCACTAGAACCAATTTTCTTCACTGCACCATCTCCTAACAGCTCTACATACTTTGGATAGAATCCCTTATGTAACAATGAATCTTTTTCTTGGATATACTTCTAAGCAATCTTAGCTCTTAAAGGACCAACCTTGTTATAACAAGAGTGAAGAGCTCTTCCTCCCCATTTTAAAGGTAAACACATAACATCCTAATTTACATAATGAATTCTATGCCTTCTATTAGCCTTATACCAAATGAAACTTCTACGTATTTTATCTACTTCATTAAGAATGCTTTTAGGAATCAAAGAGTTTATGCAAGGGAAAATAGTGAAAGAGAGCAAAATAGTTTTTACAAGCACAATTTTTCTAGTTAAGTGTAAATCTAGATTATATTAAACTCTCCCTTTGCACATCTTTCCTTATCGTATTCCAATTTAAATTCCAAATTCAATTCCAAAATTTATAATCAAATGATTGTGTATCGAACTTAAAATATTCCAATCATTTCCTTAAAGCCATATGAATTTCAAAAATATTTATTCTTCACTTTAATCAAGAGTATTCTCTTAGGAGATGTAATTAATTATAGGGGCTTGCACTTATAGAGAGTATAGAATCTAGAATAAAATAAACCCTATCTTAGTTTTTTTTAAGATAGGGGGAAAATATTTTAACTTAGAACTTTTCTTTAAACATTAGTTTAATTTTATAATAAAAGTGTAAGTGAATATTCTTTTTATCCTTATGGGTAATTTGAATGTCTCTTATATATTTGATTGTGAAAATAAATGGATGAAGATTTTTTCTTTTCAAATCAATAGTGAGACATTAGATTATCCTTTAGGATGATAAAATATCAATCTATACAGATTTGATTATAGAAACCTAATTATAATTTAAATCAAATCATTTGTGGGAACTTAATATTCCAGCATAACATAAATATAAAAATATTGCCCCTAAATTTTTCTGGTGACTATATTGGGGATAGACTTTTCTCTATCTTTAGTAAAGACTAAAATTTTCTAACATACTTATAGATTTAATTAAATAAATTAAGATATTATATTTCATGTAAATGACATTTATTTAAATTTCTATTGTGTACATTCTTGTGTAGTCTTATAATTTCATGTTGTGTTTATCATGTCCAGCCTTGTTAATGCATGCTTTATTAAATCTCTTGTATTTGTATGTAATATGTGTGTTTGTTTAAATTTTCAATGTTTGCATGCTTATTCTCACATTATTGAGCATATCCTAAGGTTACTTAGTTTTGTCTTAAAATCAAGCTTGCTAGTCCAACCATAATACTTATTTTGTCTAGAATTTAGTAATGGTCATGCTTATTTTTTGTCTTGTATTTGCATATCATATGTGTGTTTATTTAAATTCTCAATGTTTAATTGATTATGGTGACTAAAGGGAGCATATCCTATGGTTATATCCTAAAATCCAAGTGAACTAGTCAAACTAGAATATTAATTGTGACCTAAGTCTGATAGGGGTTATGCCTGTTTGTTGTCTTATATTCTCATGCCATATGTTTGTTTATTTAAATTCCCAATACTTGTTATCTTTACCCATGTGAGTGAGCATATCCTATAGTTACTTGGTTTTGTACTAAAAACTAAGCTGATTAGTCCAACCAAAAAACAAATTTGGTCATAACTCTAATAGGGATTCTGCCCACTGGTTATCTTGCATTTGTATGTTATATGTGTGTTTATTAAATTCCCAATGATTGCATGTCTGTGTTCATGCTAGTGAGCATATCCTATGGTTACTTGATTTCATCCTAAAAACCAAGCGGACTTGTCCATCTAGAGTACTTATATGGCCCTAAGTCTTGTAGGGGTACTACCCATTGTAGTCTTGCATTTTTACATGTCTTTTTGGTTTTGGACTTTTTTTCATATGAATATTCTAGCATGGGTATATCAATTTGTGGATTTAGATTATAAATTCTCAAATTGTCCCTCTCCTTTATGTAAAATCTTCTCACTCGTGTCATTTTCTCAATCTAAATCTGAGTTTAACTCATATCTCTTTATACCTTATACACTTAATAAAATCTTATTATAATGGTCCTTAGTTAGGTTCCTTCACATTCCAATCATTGATTATATAGAATTTCCCTTAGGGAACAAGAATATTTAGTCCAGTGTGATTTCATGATTCAACTTTCAATATAGGTTCAAAAAGTTTAATTTTTGATTTGGATTTCCCCTAAAATTTCAAAAAATATATATATGGTAAATTGGTCTTCAACATCAATGTCACTCCTGCCCAATCTACTGAGGGAAGTTTGATTAAGTTTGGTTCAAGCTTTGAGAACCTACAAATCTTGTTCACTTCGCCACAAGTTGAAGTGTTTACACCAACTACTGAGTCCATCAAGTTAACTACCCTCTAGGACAATGTTAAATGTAAGTTTGTAGCTACTTCTATTGCTTCTAAACCCTTGGGCTTCTCTCATTTGACTTTTCCCCAGTTAGCTGGCATGACTAAGGGTAAATGTACTATTAATTTTGAAACCCCCATCTTCAGGAATTTTTTAAATGTAGTTATTTTGTTGAGTAAATGAGATGAATATGTCTTGACATCATAATAAGAATCAATATATGAGGCGAAGAGCTGAGAAAGCTAGGTTGTTGAAAGAAAATAACTAAATTACCACAAAAACTAAGGAAAAAATGAGAACAAATTCTGGAGTACCTAAGGCGTACATTAATTCTCCTTAATTAGAAGATATCATATTTAATTCACTATCAGTTACTACTAGAGAAGATAATGTAGCACGTATAATGAACTCTTCTCCTACTCCATTATGTGGAGATCTTGTCTTACTCTCTTTTTCTAAAAGAAAGAGGAAATTCAAGGCTCTGCTGAATGGATTGATTAAGGACTATTCCACTGGTTATAGGAAGTCAAAGACTAAATTTCTAAGAAGTATAATGGATATGATCTCCATTGAAGTGCATCCACGATCGAGTGGAAGGAGAATAGTGTCCCCTCCAACAAAGAGAAGAGGACATGTTCATGAATAAGGTCCAAATTGACTAGATATATTTACATATCATCATAGGGAGCCAAAGAAGTTAACATATCATGATTAGCATGTAACATTAGTCCATAAGTATAGTAAACAAAATTCTATTAGATATTTTGGGTATGGAGAATTAGACCATCAAGGGTATTGTAGATAATCCAGAAGTTCATAATCAACCACAACAAGTTCAACAACTTGATGTAGATAATACCAAAATTTTAAAGTTGGATAATGTATTAGCGCATCTTAGAAAATTTCTTACAAAACTGAGTATTTATAATGCTCTAGTTCTTTCCAATGAAATGAGAGTGGCATCAGTCAATTTTTTACTTGATCCAGAGATCTATATGTCTCAGCTAGCATAAATGCAATCGAAAGAAGAAGCATGATAATTCAAGGAAGTTCCCAGAGCCACATTATTTGACAAAGATTTATTGTTGGGAATGGTGGACATAATCATTTGTTATATATATATATAAACATAGACAACTTTAAAGTATCTAGTATGCTTGTTAATGTTGGTACATTCAATCAATGCTATGACTACTAGAACTATCACATACTTAAGGGTAAACACTTGCAAACTCAGCTGAATAAGATGATTTTATGTGGATTCAAAAAGAAGGGCTTGATGGCTTTGGGGTCAATAACACTATTGTTAGAGATAAAAAGTTTAAAAATTGAGGCTAAATTGTATATAGTATATTCCAAAGCCTCTTTTAATGCTCTCCTAGGTATACCCTAGCTCCATGAATATATAATGGTGCCTTTCACCCAACATTAGTGTATCAAATTCTCTAGAGAGGGAATAAAGCCCCTACTTTAAAGGTGATTTCTGACCCTTTTTAATTCATGAAGTCAATAAATATAAAGATGCTTCAAACTATCTCCCTAAGAAGTAGACTTATTTTCCTAAAAAACTCAAATTGGCTGAAGTAGAAGTAAAAGAAAGAAAATACAAAAAAATAAGAAGTAAAATTAAAAGAAGAGTATCTTGATCTCGAACACGATGTTTGCTGGTCACCTACTCCTCCTTCACAAAGGGTTGGTAAAATGACACAATAATATAGAGGAATAGGTTAAAGATGATAAAATTAAATAACATAAGAAAATAAAAACCAAAATATGGAAATAAGTGAGACTGTAATACATATTAATTTGGAACCCATCTTAAAGGATGAATCATATATGCTTGAGAAAGATCCACAGGTTGTAGAATACAAAAAAGTTATAAATCCGATGTTTAAGATTTTTATAGAAATTGATTGTGATGAGGACATGGTCTAAGCTCCTAGGGAAGGTAATTTGTATTTATTTACCATGGAAAATTTAAAAAGGTATGTGGAAAATATTACCTTAACCCCAAAACCCTAGGGTGTTATAAAAAGATTTGAGGTGAAAGCCTCTCTTCCCTTAAAGCTGACATTAAAGCTAATATCATTGTACCTTCCACCAGTAAATCCTCAAAAAATTGATGTAAACATCGATGATCCTTTTATAGATGAGATAAAAGAACATCCTTTTGACTGGTATTTGATCCCTATAAATAAATTCACTAAGCAAGCTTTAACGCCTTAAAATTAGAGTAGAAGCGAAGCCTACCAATTTAAATACCTAAGAAATACAAACTACCACAAATACATATCAAGATCAGACGTTAGCTTTGCAACTTTGCAAATACATAATTTCACGGTGATGAATTTTGCTTAGTTATATCAAATAATCTAGATTATGTAGTCTTTTTTTGGTGAACGTGAAATCTTTTAACAAACTCTACTTATAAACTTCAGATGATCTAGATGACTATTAAGTTGGAGATGCATCTCCTAAAAATTAAGAGGAGATTAAATCTATAATTAATAATTTAAAGAAAATAAATATGTTTTGAAACTTAATTTTCATAACTATAATTTTATATCATGTGTATTTTTTCTGATTCCAAAATCTTATTATATTCATTATTGTTTAACATATATTAGAAATATTGTTTTTTGTTATTTTTTTGTACTAATATTTCAGGAAAATCATCCTCCGGACTGCTGAAGATTTCAAGATAGATTAGATTTAGGTTTATTGTAATTAAAGCCTACACTTTATATATTTTTCTTGAGTTTGAGAGAGTATGACTATAATTGGGTAACCGTGCACACACATATTCGGGGAGTGCTAAAAACTTGTATTTTTAAAACTAATTATACTGTACGAATGGAGTTGATTAAATAATGCCAAGAATACTTTTGTAGGTACTATTTGTAATGTACGAAGTTATATTTGTATAGATGACGTCCAGAGTACAAAATGGCTATGTACTAGTTTTTCTGAACTAAGCATTCTATACGATCATAGGTTCGTATAGATGACATTTAGAGTACAAAATAGGTGTGTATTAGTTTTTCCATACAAATAGGTAAATTTTTTGAACTATTTATATTGTATGATCTTAGGTTCGTACAGACGACATCTAGAGTATGAAATGGACACGTCCATTTTCATACCAAATGAAGCATGATTTTTATTAAACAAGTTGTACTGTGTGATATTCATTTCATACATTATGCAATTCAGAGTATGAAATTAGTTCATATAGAATTGTACCAGATGAATTTGTTCAATTTTGAACTGATCATGCTGTATGATGTCAATTCGTACATATGCCAACCAAAGTATGAAATCGGCTTGTTTAGGATCATCCGAGCAAATTTGTGAACTAATCATATATACGAAATGCAAACATATTGTATGATCCTTTATATTCAAATTGAAATTTTTAGTTTTCTATACAGTTTTTTGTGTCTTTCATATATATGGTCCTAAAAATTGACTATCAAAAGAACTCCTACGAATTTCTACATTGAATTTCTTTTGAGAGGGCACTTGGAGAGTGTTTGGAAGAGTTTCTTATGATTGGAGAGTGAGAGATTTCCTAAGATGGAATTGTGAGGGGATTTACAAGGTTGCCAACAATAAATTTATTTTACTAGTTCTTCAAGGTTCTTCCCTACTTTCTTGAAGACTCTTGGAAGAATATTTTTAAAGGAGCGCCAGTACTGTACCGAAACCAGGAGGGAGTAAAAGGAAAATGGTTTTTTGTTGACACCAGAAGGGTGTGAAAGGATGATGGTTCTCTTTCAACACAACGAGGGTGTGAAAGGATGATAGCTCTTTTCCAAAATTAGGTGGGTGTGGGAGTATGCTGGTTCTCTGTTATCACTAGGAGGGTAAAAAAGGATAATGGTACTTTGACATACTAGGATTGGTGGAAGAAAGGTTAAGTGTAAGGGTTTCTCCACCATGATGTGAGAGCAAAAGGAGAGTCACTTTAGTATAGTGTAATACCTGAAGAGTGAGTCTTGGAGTGGACGTAAGCCTTGTTGGACCGAACCACTATTAATTTCTATATTCTTCTACTTTTATTTTTACTGTATTTTTATTTTACTGCACTTTTAATTTTGTGTTTAAAAACTAATTTTGGAGAAATTTCAATGTGCTTAAAATTACAAATCAATTTTCTATAATTTACCAAGAAATTTTTAAATTACTGATTCCATCCCCCTTCTTAGTTAGCATTAGGACAATTATAATAGGTCTAACAACCTATTCGAACTTACAAGTGGTATCAAAGCCTACTTTTGAAAATTAAGGTTTAGATAACTTTTTGAAAATGATCATGGCTACTTTTGGAAACCATAACACACTCAAAGGGCATTCAATCACAAAACCACAATTGTTTGATAACATCCCTTTCAATTTTTAGAAAACATGTATGTATACTTTCTTCAATCGCTTGACTATCTCATGTGAATTTCAATATATGAAGGCTATACTAGACCAACTAGACTTATAGATGGAGTTGTAACTCAATCATTATTTACTGATTGGACTTTAGAAGAAAAAGGCTTAGCTTAGTTAAATGCTAAATGTTTTTAAAAAAAATTTCTATGTGCTTATATCGGAAGACTATGTATGAGTCTCAACTTATAGAACTGAAAAAGAAATTTGTGATAGGATTTGCATGACATATAAAGAAACTAATGAGGTGAAACAATCTAGATTGAACATTCTACTTCACGATTCTGAACTATTTTGCATGAAATCAAATGAATCAATCACTGACATGTATACTCTATTCACACAAATAGTCATCTCATTACATGCTTTAGGTAGGGAATTAACAAATGCTAAAAAAGTAAACAAAATTCTTCATTGTTTGCCTATTGCTTATGATGCAAAGTTAACTGCTATAATAGAATCAAAGGAATTAATTGTTTATTCTATTAACAATCTTCTTATATCACTAATTACTTATAAGAAAGGAGTGACTTAAAGATAGATTAATGCAAGTGAGAACCAGAAGGAGAAAATATTACATTGAAAGAGGATGACTTGGAGAGTGATTAGTCTTAGCCTTAGGATGAAGATGACATTTCTTTGATGATAAGGATATTTAGAAGTTTTCTTAAGAGGAAGCAAATGAGACGTTAGTAGTGGAATAAAGATAAGTTCTACAAAAATGCTGAGGCTTCTAATGATATAATTTGTTATGAATACAAGAAGCCTGAACACATTAAATTTGAATACCCAAACCTTAAAGCTAATCCTAGTAAGGAGAAGGTCAAGGAGAAAAGTAATTTAAGGAAGCGCAAGAAGAGATTACAGGGAGAATTTTGGGCTGATTCAGCTTTAGATTTCTCAGAAATAGAAGTGTAGGAAGAAGTCTCCAACTTGTATTTGATGGCTGACAAACTTGATTAGTCAAAATAAGAAGAGTATGTGACTTAACTTACGAAGAGTTATTTGGTGTTTTTGACAAAATTCATACAACTTATAGAAAACTCAAAAAGATGTATGCTAGGTTTAACATAGAATTTTTAGAATTACAAAAAGAGAATGAAATTCTTAGGAATGATCACACACTGATTGATAGCAACAACATGAAATTATTGTATGGGTTTAATGAGTTGAACAAATAGCATGAATAATTACAACCATCACATAGTGAACTTTAAAATGATTTTAAAATATTTATGGATGAATGAGATAGTAAAAAGCAATATTTAAAAGTTGACAATGCTATTTTAGAAAGTACTAACTCATTTTTTAAAGAATAATTGAAAGCACTTGAGAAAAATAGGATACCACCCATACGTGAAAAATTTTTCAATCTTGATTAGAAGCCTAAAATATCAAAACCTAGAAAAAGATAATTTAATACATGTATATTGCTAAATCCCTTTTTTGGAGTGAAATATTTTTCTTGTGGATTAATTGGGCATGTCTCACACACTTGTACTATTCATAGTAAAACTCATTTAGTGTGCAGACCTAAGATGCATAAAACAAATCTTATCAAACAAGCCTCTAAATTATTTTTGCCAAAAGGAGAATCCAAACTTATTTTAGTTCTCAAGACTAACATTTGAATATCTTATAGAAATGCTCTCATACAAGATTTCATAAGAGCATTTGGTACATATATAGCGATTGTTTGAAGTTTATGACTGGAGATATGACACAAATCATATTGCTGGAAGTCAGGAATGGAGGCAAGGTTACACTAGGAGATAATACCACTAGGAAAGTGGTAGGCATAGGTTATGCTTAGAGATTTGAATAATTTTTTCATTAAAAATGTCTTATTAATAGAAGGCTTAAAGTATACCTATTGAGTAGTAGTCAGTTATGTGATAAAGGTAATAGTGTAAATTTTTTTCACACTAGTTGCATAATAAGCCAAAATAGAATTGATGTTTTGCATGGAATTAGGATAAATAATATGTACATTCTTGATTTGAATTGTATTAAATCTTCTATGCCTTTTTCCTCAAAAAAAGTACTAATGAATCATGATTATGGCATAGGAGACTTTGTCATGCAAGCATAAAAACTTTTAGGAAAATTACCCAAAAAAGAACTAGTTAGAGGAATACCCAAACTAGACTTTTTTAAGGATCATCTATGTAATGCATGTCATTTAAAAAAATAGGTGAAGTCCACTTTTCATTCCATTAAGGATCTTAGAACTAGAAAACCATTGGAAATCATTCATATGGATTTTTTTGGACTAGTTAGCACTATAAATCAATGAGGTAAAGTGTTTTTTTGTTTTTTGAAAAAAATGCAACTTATTCATTTATATTATTAAAAATAAGGAAAAGATAAAAAAAATTATCCATTGCCATCAGATTTCTCCTTTAATATGAAAATAAAAGGGGAGGAACCTTATCAAGCACTAAATCGTCACAAATGAAAGAGCTTAGGATTGCATAATTAGCACAAAGATCCGCTAATTTATTGCAATTCCTTTCATACAATTGAAAACTACATTATGAAAATCTTTCAAACGTAATTCCAAATCATATTTACCTTTATAAAAGACTGATTGAAAAAGATTGATGATGTTAGAATTATCACTTTCAATTATGATCCCTTTGTAATTATGCATCTAATCTTTGACAACTCCTTTGATAGCATGAATAGCTTGAAGTTCAAGACTTGAAATATCCCAATGTACACATGATTGACCAAAAGCCAACAGGAACCGACCTTTGCAATCCCAGAATACACCTCCAATTCCTCCCTTGTATGAGTTTAATAAGAACGCATCTACATTAACCTTTATACAATCGGGTGGAGGGGGATGCCAATGTATATCCAATAGCAAATGATGCTGTTCAGCAACCCATTTACTCGATTTAAAGCCAGAAAAGTTTGCTGAATAAGAGACTAAGCTGATTGCTTCAGAAGCGACGAAAAGGGAAAATTGATCCTTTCCTTCATTAACTAATTTGTTCCTACCTTTCCAAGAAAAGTATATAACATTGCAAAATAAGTTGGTAGTCCAAAAGTTCTGAAGAGAACCAAACCAAGCAATCCTCCAATGAATTGAAAACGGGAAATTTAAAGCCCCATTTTTCCAGATTTTGAGAAATAATTTCAAGCTTTTTACATTTGATTACCACATGCTCAACATCTTCTTGCATATTGTAACTCCTTGGACAACCATTGTGAATTTGTAATCTTCTATAACAAAGAAAATCTGATGTTGGAATTGCATTATGGAATAATCTCCACCAAAATCTTTCAAGCTGAGGAAGTAACTTGGCCTTCTTTATCCATTCCCAATAAGCTGCATGGTTTGAGTTTTGGAGTGATGCTTCGATTACAAGTTTAGTAATTGATTTTATAGAAAATTTAAACAATAGTTCCATATTGTCAGAATGAAGATCAGGATTGATTAGGATATTATAGATCAGCTCTACAAGATCTTTGCCGAAGTATTCGTTAAGTTCAGCAATATTGCATAAATCCCCTGAAATGAATCTGTCCACCTTGAATTCATCTGTGACCACAAGATTAACAAAGGAAGGACATTTGTTTAGGCTTTTATAAAGTATCCAAATGTCATTATTAGCATTGATGATGTCTGTACTAGCAACCTCCCATCTGACAATTGGCTTTAAAAAAATCCCTCCTTCATTAATAATTTTCCAAGCAATTGAACAAGATTTTGTAAGGAATCTGTTCCCATTGAGCTAACCAAATTTTTGAAACAAAATTTTATGTAAAAGAGATTCTCCTTCTTGGTTATATCTCCAAGCTAATTTAGCTCTTAGTGGTTCAACTTTTTCAATGCAGGAAAGAAGACCTCTTCTGCCTTTATCAATTGGTAAACACATAATTCTCTAGTTCACATAATGGATGCCAAAGTCTCCATTTGATTTGTTCAAAATAAATTTTTTGCAAATTCTGTCTAAATTACCAAGAATACTTTTAGGAACCAAAGTATGAGTACAATGATATATTGAGTAGGATAGCAATATCGATTTGACCAAGTGGATCCTTCCAGGTAGAAAGATTAATTTTGATCCCCAAAGGTTAGACATTTTAATAGCTTTTTCAATGATGTAGAGAAATTCCTCTCTAACAAGTCTTCTAAGAGCTATTTTAGTACCTAGGTATTGAAGTTCCTTGACACTCTTCAACCTCGTGATGCGAGAGATAAGTTTAACCTTCCTTCTACTAACATATTTCCCAAATAGGATACAAGATTTTTTCTTATTTATTTTTTTGCCCGTCCAAGAATAGAAATTTTCCATAATGTTCTTGATCTTTTTAATTGAGGAAACCTTAGCTTCTCAAAATACTATTATGTCATCTTCGAATAGTAAACAAGATAACAAAGGGCTGTCTTTATTGATTCGAACTCCAAGATCCTTTCCACCTTGGTAGAAATCATTAGTAAGAAGTTGAGTATAAAGGATGAATAAGAATGGGGATTGGGGACACCCTTGATGGAATCCACATTTGGCTTTAATCCATCTTGAATAGTTCCCATTAATAAATACAAAGAATTTTGGGTTCCTTACACATTCTAGGATTAGTTGGGCAAATATATGAGGAAACTTGAAATAGTTCAAAGCTTTTTACAATGTAGACCAGCACATAGAGTCAAAAGCTTGTTCCATATCAAATTTAAAGTAGACCAAACCTTTAGAAGCTTTTGAAAACCTAAATTAGTGAAAAATTTTGTGGGCTACTAGGATATGCTCTGAGATGGATCTATTTTTCAAAAAAGCTGCTTGTTCAATTGAGATAATTTTAGGCATAATAGAAGATTGTCTATTGACTATCATTTTAGCAGCTACCTTATAAACCACAATGCAAAGGCTTATAGGTCTGAAATTTGAAGGAGATTTTGGCTTTAATGCCTTAGGGATGAGCACCACAATAGTTTCTTTCCACTTTGGGTTCATGACTCCTGTTATAAAAAATTGGTAGTGCTCTCTCTGACTACATTCATCAGTCTCTGTGATCTGGGCTAGAGGTTAAGGAATTTATCGTGGCAGGCAATTGGTCTCTACCTTTGCATTTAGGCCTTACTACCATTAACCGTATTTGCTCTATCCTTATTCATAACCAACCCCAATTGCCTATTTCTTGGACTGGCATGGAGAAGCCTAATTTTAAGGCTTTTTATTTGCATTTCTATGCTGGTTACAACAATGTTCTTTGGTTTAAATTTGCTTGGCACAAACAATTTGATATGCATTTTTCCTCCTTCGTTTGGCTGTCCTTGCTTGGTGGTCTCAAAACACAAGATGTGCTTGCTAAAAGGAACATTTTGATTTCTACTTCATGCCCGTTATGACACAAGGAGGATGAATCTATTACACACTGTTTCTTTCAATGTGAATTCTCTTTTATGGTTTTTACTGCTCTTCTCCCCACTCTTCACAATTTTTTGCTCAGGCCTACTCTCTTACAAATTTTTGAATACATTGATGAATAGTTTACTACTGGGAAAGATTTTGGGTTTTTTGTGGTTTGTTTTACTGTATACCATTTGTGGAAAGCGCGTAATGAAAGACATTTTGCTGCCTCTGATGCTTCAGCTTCTACTATTATTAGGAAGATTATTTATGCTATGCAAGCAAAAACAATTTATTAGAAGAACCTGGATCAGCTGCATCTCTCTTTCCCCGATGTTTCATATATGGCTAAGTTTTGGTTTACTTTTTGGATCGCCTGCTCGATTTTGGATTTTTGCTGAGGTTGTCATTTTTATGGACACCGGATAATGATGAGTGGAACTAACAATTTGACTCCTACTTGGTTCTCCTCCCTTGGACGGCCTGCTGTGAGGTTGAATTGGTTCTAGGAGCGTTTCTATTTTTCTACTGGTAGCTAGGAAGCTTTCTTTTCCTCTAGGGGCCTGCTTCTTCCTGTTCTTGGTTGGTTTTGATTGGTCTGGAGAATTGGCGGGATAATGTTTTGGATTGTAGGAAACCAGGGAGGAGCTGCCATATCGACTGTTCGTGCCTCAGGATGTTTATGAAGCTGTATGCTTAGTTTGTTAGTTCCTTTATACCTGAGTCCGGGGTTTTGTTTTCACCCCTTTTTATTTTCTGTTGCTTTTTTAACGTTTTGATTTTGATGGCTTTTGTCCCTTTTTTAGGGTTTTGCTGATCCTGTAATTCTTCTTCATTAATATACGGACTTTGCCCCAAAATTTACCCAAAAAAATTATTTCTTTGATTTTGCAATTATTATTTTTATTTAATTTGTCAAGAATGAAAAATGAATCTTGCTGACTTTTCTTATCTTATTTGTAATTTGATTTAAACTTTGATTTTTTTTTAACATTAAAAAGTTAATGTTGTATGTGTAATTAGTTTGAAATCTTCTTCTTTGTCAACTCTTTTGATTTATCTTTAAAAACTTTTCATTACAAGATTTTTTTTGCTTTTTATTGTTGTCAAAAGGGGGAGTCCTAATATTGTTTGATGATTGATGTGCTTGATTATTTGTTAGATATATGTGTGTTGTGTGTATGTTTAGATGGTGTGTATGTTTTGAATGTGTGTATATTTTTGTTCATGTTATTGTTTTTGTTCGAGTTATTTTTATTTTTAGTAGTTATTATTTCCTTTTTAATTTTTATGTTTCTATTTTTTGAACTTCATGGGAACCCATTATTTTTAAATTGGTCATTCATTTAGGGGGAGTAAAGGAGAAAATTTACTTTAAATGTTAACTCAAACAATAATTATTTTTCCATCATTAATAGGGGGAGATTGTTACAACTTAGTTTTCGTAACTAATCAGGTGTGTTTTTTATGATTCCAAAATCTTATTGTTTTGATTACTATATCTCCTAATATATATTGGAAAATTTATATTTTGTTGCTTATGAGTACTAATATTTCTGGGAAATCATCTTCCAGACTACTAAAGACTTCAAGATAGATTGGATTAGAGTTTTTATAATTGAAGCCTGTACTTTTTATATTTTTCTTGAGTTTGAGAGAGTGTAATTGTAATTGGGTAATCATGCATACACACTAAGGAAGTGTAAAAAACTTATATTTTTAAAACTAATCATCTTGTATGATTATGGATCATACAAGATGATTTGACCTGAGTGTTCCTCTAGAACGGAGTAGATCAAATCATGCTAGTAACAATTTTTTAAGTCTTATTCATATTATATGAAGTTATATTTATACAGACTATATCCAGAGTACAAAATGATTACGTACTAGTTCATCCATAACAAACTTAAATTTTTTTTTGAATTGATCATAGTGTATAATCATAGGTTCATATAGATGATGTCCATAATATAAAATAGGTGCATATCAATTTGTCCATATGAATATATATATATTTTTTGAACTGTTCATACTGTACGATCTTAAGTTTGTACTTGCGATGTCTATAGTACAAAATGGACTCATCCATTTTTGTACCAAATTAAGCATGATTTTGGTTTAACAGATCATACTATATGATTTTAATTTTGTACAATATGCTATCAAGTGTACATAATTGGTTTGTATAGAATCATACAAGACAATTTAGTTCAATATTCAATTGATCATATTATACGATGTAAATTCATACATACACTAACTAGAGTACAAAATCAATTTGTATAGGATTGTCCGAGCAAGTTTTTGAACTGATCATAGATACAATATGAAATCATATTGTATGATCCTAGATAGTCAAATTGAAATTATTAGTTTTCTGGATAATTTTTTTGTCTTTCAGATATAAGGTCCTAATTGTTGAGTCCAGTAATTAGGTTGTTAATCCTAAGTAAATGTCCCACGGCTACCAAGAGGGGGGTGAATTGGTAGTTTAAAAAATTTAAACCCTCTTTAAAGATTAAGTTGAACCGAAATAAAAATTTCTTTTAAAGTTTGTAGAAAAATATTTTTCAACCACAGAGTTGTTAAAACTGAAATTTAAAGTGCCAAAACGTAAAAACAATAAAGTAAATGACACCAGATTTATAGTGGTTCGGTCTATAACCAGACCTACATCCACTCCTCAGAGGCACCCTCTGAGTATTGCACTAAAACCAATAGTGACTCTCCTTTAGCACCCACAGCAAGGCGGAGAAGCCTTTACAACACACTCTTTTCACCACTACCCGGTGCGGCAGAAAACCGTCATCCTTTTACATAATCCACAGTGCTGGCAGAGAACCGTCGTCCTTTTACACTCTCCTAGTGTGGGCAGAGAACCCTACGGCTGTTCACACTCTCCAAGTGTAGACAGAGAACCTTTCCGCTATTCACACTCTCCAAGTGTAGGCAGAGAACCCTTCGGCTGTTTACACTCTCCAAGTGTCGGCAGAGAACCGGATCTCCTTGACTGATCTTCTCACAAGAATCTAGAAGGAAGAAGGAAAAGAGTGAATTAATCCAAATTCACAAGTAGAGACTCTTACCTTTGTAATCCAAGTGAAGCCTTCTCGCTCCAGTGGTAGGAATCTTCCTTTGAATGCTCTCTTCCACTCTCTCCTTGGCTATTCTCTCAAGAGGCACGAAGATCAAAAGACAAAAAGATTGGGTGGCAGTCTAATTTGGACTATTTTTATAAAAGACAAGAAAAACCGCCCAAAAACTGCAAGTTTCCAATTCTGGACGCAGTGGATCGTCCTGTACGATCATGGATCGTCCGGGACGAATTTACTTAAACGATATGAAATGACCCTATTTGAATATGTTTACGAAATGTCTTCGTACAGATGATCGTCCTGTACGAACTAGGTTCGTCCAGTACGAACGGTTATTACAAGGTCGGTTCTAGAAACTGCTGAAAACTGTTCTAAGTCGGTTAATCGTTTGGACGAGAATATTTTCGTCTGGACGAAAATTTTCCAGAGACCCGATCGTCCTGGATGATTACTTATTTCGTCTGGACGAAAATATTTCAGAGGACCAATCGCCACGGACGATAATTTATTTTCGTATGGACAAAAAATTTCCAGAGACCCGATCATTCTGGACGATATTTAATTTCGTCTGTACGAAAATTTTCCAGAGGACCAGTTGCCATGTACGATAATAAAATTCGTCTGGACGAAAATTTTCCAGAGAACCAATCGTTTGGTATGATAATTAATTTCGTCCTGGACGAATAGGACTTAGAAAAAAATTTTCGAGCAAGTTCCTGTTCGTTCCATGTGCCCTTTAAAAGATAACTGTCTGATAGTCCCGTGCGATAGGATATCGTCCAGTACGATCAGTATAAAATTTTATGATCTCCTTATATGTGTGTGTGTGTGTTTTTTTATTCACTCAGTTACAATCACTCCCTTTCAAAATTAATTCAAAGAAAAAATGCAAACTTCAAATTTACAAAGTATTTCATGTTGGATTTAATTTGAAGTTATCGTAGCCTGGAGTCTGATTTTCCTGAAATATTAGTACACACAAGAGAAAATAAAAATCTTATAAAATTGTTAGGAGATAACTACACATTTGAACAATAATGTTGAAATCATCAAAACTATTTAAGTTGCAAGAAATGTAAAGGCATTCAAATAGCAACTATTCTAACAATCTCCCCCTTTTTGATGATGGCAAAATAATTATTGTTTGTATGGTTTCAAGTTAAACAAATCTCCTATCTCCTAAACTCCCCCTGAAATGATGAGTACATTAAAATAAGGAGGCATAACCATTTTTCAAAAAGTTTAACACAAACAACCACAAAGACAAATACAACTTGCAAACAGAATAATCAAAACAAAAAACACAATAATTTCTCTCCCTTTTTGACAGCAACAAAAAGTGAAGAAGAAATAGACAAGAAATGTAAGTAATTATATGAAATTCATTTTAAAATTTAATCTAAATGGTGATTGACATAGGGTATGCAATTTTCAACTAAAAATATTAGGTCAATCATAGAAATTCATAATATTTAAGAAGTGATATAACATTGTAAGTAAGAAGAATTTATCAAAGACATGATTCAATTTAGACATTTTACTATAGAAAATCATTACAAGAGAGATGTATAAAAATTCTATATTTCAAAGTTCAATAGAATATAAATGAACATAAGATCAATTTGAATTAAGAGATTGAAAGAATTTGGAAAGAAGAGAATTACCACATGTGGCGCTTTTCGTATCTTTTTCAAAATTTTTTGGGGCACATTTTTGTGCAATTTTTCATTGTTGGGCTTATTTTGTGACGCTTTTTCACTTTTCAAATCTTTGCAAATTCCTTTTGATTTTTGTACTTTTTGTATAATTTTCAAGAGTAATTGAGACCAATTCTTTCCAAAATCAATAATCTAAAATTTTAGATATTTCTAAGTGCATAAATATCACTTGATCATAGAAATACAAAATAAGAAAACATCTAAATTGCAATAGTAATATTAACTTTTATGTAGTCTAAATGAATAGACATGAATTTAAAAGTTCTAATTACAACAAGTTATAAACAACTTTTAAATTTAGAAAGACTAGATTTTCTAATATAGATAATCTCAAATTACAATCTAATTTAAGCACTATGAAGATTAAATAATACTAATGAAATTCATAAACATTAACCACATTCCAAAAACAAATCAAATTTAAAAAACAGTACAACATCCATTGATATTAATGAACGGATTACATAATATCAAAAAAAAAAAAAAGAAAAATAAGAGAAAAATACATTGAACTTAAAAAGAAAAACTAACATAAACACAAACACTTAACATTGAAACAGACACAATAAAAACATAAAAAATGTATACAACAAACACACAGAAAATCATCTCTACTGTTCTGGAGGAGGAGGAGGAATGCCGCCAAAAAGGTTGAAGTAGGAGGCCATCAACATTACATTGGTATTAATTTCATGTACTTCATTTCTAATATTACCAATGTCTTGTTGCTGCTGCGTAAGTTGAGCATCAAATTGATCAAACCTTTGATCAATGTGAGTCTCTAATCTATCAAATCTTTCAATCAGATTCTGATAATCTGATTGAGGAGCAGAAGTTTGCTCTCCTTCTTCTTCCTCCTCTTCTGAAGCACTGGCATGTGCTTTTCCTTTTTCCTCCTTGAAGAGCAATCTGAATGAAGCATCATTATAGTAAACTGGCTCTTCGTATTCTTCATCAGGATGCACTATGTTGTATTTCTTTTCCTAAATATAAGTAATTAAGTGTCCTAATGAAATATTCTTTTTCCTCTTCTGATCTGCATGTCCTATTTCTGAAAGCCCATAGATATGGTCTTTGATAAGTTGGGCTTCGTAAAATAGGATGACCTTCCATAATTAAAAAAGTTAGAGAAGAAAGGAGAGGGGTAATATTAATCCTATCACCAGCTTTAGGAATGATTGAGGATCGAAGGATATGCTAGATGATTCGGGCATTTTTGGTCATACCGGAGACTCTAGCAACATGATTGTCAATACCATTTTCTCTAATTACCCTATTGACATGATACCATTCGAAGGAGGTTTCTGACATTAGGGTGTGAGCTCTATATCCCTCAGTTCTTAAGTTTAAAAATGCACCAAGGTCATGCTTGGTGATCTCAACTTTTTGCTTAAAAACATAAGAACTAATGGAGGAGTGGTCAGAATTAAAACTCATGTTCGCTAGGAAATAGTGGTAGGTTTGCTTGTTGTAGAAGTGTACGAGAGAAAGAATGAAATGAAATTGGGTTGAGGCAAAGAGGTGCATTACCCGAAATTTTAACTCAGTTTGAATTAGAATGCGAGAGGGAGTGATTTTGGCGGATGCAAAACGAGGATAAGATTCCTCATTCGCCTTAGAAAGAAAGTTGTCTGGGGCATTCCTATTTGGTTTCTTCACCAACACCTTTTGTCTCTTGCTTGAGGAGGCAATTGTCGATTTGAAGTAGAAAGGGATTGAAAATGAAGTTTGGAAGTGTGATTGTTAAGTTAGAAAGCCTTCATATTTAAAGAAAAACGATACGTTCGTCCTGGACAAAAATATTCGTCCTGGACGAAAATCATCGTTCGTCTGGACGAAATAATTTCGTACAGACGATCCAATATGTCCAAAATGTAACGGCTTTTCGTAATCAACACAACTTACGATGCGTCCCTTCGTACAGGCTTTTTGACTTGACCGATCGTACAGACGAAAAATTTTCGTACAGACGATCAACAAATGAATTGTTTTAATGTCTCTTGAAAACCGTCCCCTACAATGAACCGACACTTGTTCGTCTGGAAGAACAAAAAATTTGTATAGACGAAGTCCATATTAAAAACTATCTTATCCACTCAACCGCTCCATTCAATGGTCCCGACGTTTGAGAAAAAAACATTTCGTCCTGGATGATCGTCCGATTGTACAGACGATCTAATTAAAAACTGCTCTCAAAACGGTTAAAATTCGTGCAAACTGTTCTTTCACATATCGTCCCGTACGAAACCAACTTCGTCCCGGACGATTTCCTCCAAAATTTTTAATTTTGATTTTTTAAATTAAGAAAAACAAACTAAACATTCAAAAACATAGAAAACATAAAATAAAAACATTGACCCAAAAACAATTCATTCAAAACACACAAAATTTTACAAAATCAAAAACAAAACAAAACAAATATCAATGTTGCAAAGACATTTTGTTTAGGCATTCAAATCAATAACACCAAGCCTTGTTCTTAAAGTACTGAAAGTATCAAAGGCTAAAGGTTTTGTAAAAATGTCTGCAAGTTGATTTTCAGTTGAAACATGTATGAGTTCAATTTCTCCTTTGGATACATGATCCCTTATAAAATGATGCCTTATATGAATGTGTTTGGTTCTAGAATGTTGAATAGGATTTTTGGAAATGCAAATAGCACTAGTATTGTCACAATAAATTGGAATAGTGCCTATAGCTAATCCTAAATCAATCAACTGTTGTTTTAACCAAAGTACTTATGCCACACAACTTCCTAATGCAATGTATTCTGCTTCTGCAGTAGATAGTGCCACTGAATTTTATTTTCTACTAGACCATGAAACTAATGAATTTCCAATGAATTGACATGTTCCAGAAGTGCTTTTCCTATCCACTCTACATCCTGCAAAGTCAGAATCTGAGTAACCAATAATTTCAAATGAAGAGCTAAACTTAGGATACCAAATCACTAAGTTTTGAGTTCCTAGTAAATATCTTAAAATCCTTTTAACTGCTGTCAAATGTGATTCTTTTGGATATGATTGAAATCTAGCACATAAGCAAACACTGAACATAATATCTGGTCGGCTAGCAGTCAAGTAAAGTAAAGATCCAATTATCCCTCTAAATTTCTTTTGATCAACAGATTTTCCCTTAAGGTCCTTATCTAACTGAACTGAAGAACTCATTGGTGTACTAACAGGTTTAGCATTGTCCATTTCATATTTTTTGAGGATGTCCTTAATATATTTAGTTTGACTAAGAAAAGTACCTTCCTCAAGTTGCTTAATGCTAAAACCTAGAAAGTAATTTAAATCTACCATTAGACTCATTTCAAATTCACTACTCACTGTTTTAGAAAAATCATCACAAAGATGTTTATTTGAAGATCCAAAGATGATGTCATCCACATAAATTTGAACAATAAGTATATCCTTTCCAATTTTCCTTAAAAAGAGAGTTGTATCCACACTTCCTTTTTCAAAAGATCTTTCAAGTAGGAAGGTGCTCAACCTCTCATACCAAGCCCTAGGTGCCTGTTTCAATCCATATAATGCCTTTTTTAATTTGAAAACATGATTTGGAAATTTAGAATTTTCAAAACCTGGAGGTTGTTCTACAAAAACATCTTCCTCAATTACCCCATTTAAAAAGGTACTTTTGACATCCATTTGAAATAATTTAAAACCTTTAAAACAGGCAAAGGCTAGTAAAACCCTAATTGCTTCAAGTCTAGCTACAGGGGAAAAAGTTTCCTTAAAATCAATTCCTTCAATTTGATTATATCCCTTAGCTACTAATATAGCCTTATTTCTAATGACTACTCCTGAGTCATTCATTTTATTTTTGAAAACCCAATTGGTTCCAACAACACTTTGATCTTTTGGCCTTGTAGTTAATTCCCAAACTTTATTTCTTACAAATTGATTTAACTCTACTTGCATGGCCAATATCCAAAATTCATCAGAAAGTGCTTGATCAATGTTAGTGGGTTCAATAGTTGAAATAAAGGCTGAATGATTGACTTCCTTATTTAATCCACACCTAGTTCTAACACCCTCACTTGGTTCACCTATAATCAATTCCTTTGGGTGGTTTTTAGAAAATCTCAAATCTCTAGGCAAAGGGTCTTCTCTTTCTAAATTTTCTTCCACATTTTCTTCTAAATTTAATCTATCAATCTTTTGGGAGTTTTCTTCAATTTCTTCTTCAACAACATTTGGTTCTTCCATGTTTCCATTTTAGTCAAATACAACATGTGTGGTTTCTTCAATGACTAAAGTTCTTTTGTTGAATACTCTATAAGATTTTCCAACACTTGAATATCCAACAAAAATTCCTTCATCTGATTTTGGATCAAATTTTCCTAAGGCAGATTTTCCATTATTATGTATGAACACCTTGCAACCAAATACATGCAAATGAGACAAATTTGGTGTTCTACCTTTTAGCAACTCATAGGGTGTTTTATTGAAATTTGATCTCACATTCACCCTATTCAGAACATAGCATGCAGTGCTAACCGCCTCAGCCCAAAAATATCTAGGAAGCGAGTATTCTGCTAACATTGCTCGGGCGGCTTCTATTAATGTTCTGTTCTTTCTTTCAACTACTCCATTTTTTTGAGGAGTTCTAGGTGCAGAAAAATTGTAATCAAGCCCCTTTTCTTTACAGAAATTTTCAAATCTTTTATTTTCAAATTCTCCTCCATGATCACTTTGTATAGAAATTATTTCACATCCTAGTTTTCTTTGTATCCAAGTTAAAAAATTTCTGAATTCCTCAAATGATTCACTCTTATGAAAAATAAATTTAACCCAGGTGAATCTTGAAAAATCATCTACTATAACAAATCCATATACCTTCCCTCCTAGACTTATAGTGCCTACAGGTCTAAAAAGATCCATGTGTAGAATTTCTAAAGGTTTACTGGTCCTAAGATCTTTATTGGACTTAAAAGAGGACTTCACTTGTTTTCCTAATTGGCATGCATCACAAAGATGGTCCTTGGTAAAGTCTAGTTTAGGTATACCTCTTACTAAATTCTTTTGGGTAATTCTTCTAAGATTTTTCATACTAGAATGACAAACTCTCTTATGCCAAAGCCATGATTCATCAGAAACAGTTTTCAAACAAAAAGCAGTAGGAGATTGAATACAATTTAAATCTAGCATGTAGACATTGTTTACCCTTTTTCCATTTAAAACAATTTTTTCATTTAGGCTAATTATGCAGCTAGTAGGTAAAAATTTTATATTATAGCCCTTATCACATAGCTGACTTATGCTAAGCAAATTATGTTTTAAGCCTTCAACTAATAACACATTGTCTATGAAAACGTTTTTCAAATTTCCAATCATACCTGATCCAACCACTTTCTTTGTGGTATTATCTCCAAGTGTAACCTTGCCTCCACTCCTGGCTTCCAGCGTTATGAATTGAGCAGTATCTCCAGTCATGTGCTTTGAACATCTGCTGTCCAGGTACCATATACTCTCACGAGGTCTTGTGTGAGAGTATTCCTGCAATATTCTCAAATGTTAGACCTGGGAACCCAAACAAGTTTGGGTTCACCTTTATGAAATTTATAATCAGATGCATGTATGATATGTCTAGGTTTATGCATCTTAGTTCTCCACACCAAATTAGTTTTCATCTTTAAAGTGCAGGTGTGAGATATATATCCCATAAATCCACAATTATTACATTTAATATTAGGAAAAATATGCCTATGTTTTCTTTCATATGATTGTCTTCTAAGGGATTTCATGAATTTAGGATAATATTTAGGATTTGTAAAATCTTCAAGTTTAGGGGGGTTCCTATTATCCTCGAGAGCTCTTATAGTGAGTTTGTAAAATGAATTCATATCTTCCAAGATTCGATTGGTATAATTGATTCTATATGTCTTACTCTCATATTCATCCTTAAAATTCTTAAATTCTTTTTCAAGTTCAGCATAGGATGATTTTAAATTCTCAAAATTTTTATTCAAGTCATCATATTCATCAAGTAGTTTCATGTGGTTGTTATCAATTAAAGCATAATCTTTCCTAAGGATTTTGTGTTCCTTATTAAGCTCTTCCAATTCTAAAACTAAACTAGCATGCATCTTTTTCTTTTTCCTATATGCATCATGCATGTGTTCAGAAACTTCAAACAATTCATTATAGGTTAAATCACATACCTCTTCTTGATCTGATTGTTCAGCATTATCTTCCATCAAGCAAAGGTTGGTGACTTCCTCTTCTTTTTCAGTCTCAGATGAGTCTGAAGCTGAGTCCGCCCAAAAAGCCCTTTAAAACTTCTTCTTGCCCTTCTTTACCATTGGTTTTTCCTCTACCTTCTCCTTACTAGAAGTGGCTTTGAGTTTTGGACATTCAGTCTTTATATGACCTGGTTTTTTGCATTCATAACAAATCACTTCATTAGAAACCTTGCCATTTCTATTATACTTACCTCTATTCCATTGCTGGCGTCTCTTCTGCTTCCTCTTTAAAAAGATCCTGAATTGTCTAGTCATCAATGCAATATCGTCTTCATCCTCAGGTTGTGAGTGTTCACTTTCTGACTCTTCCACATTTAGTGCAATATTCTTGTCCTTTCTAGGTTCACCTGCATCAATCTTTCTTTGACTTACTCCTTGCTCATAAGCAATGAGTGAACCAAGAAGATTGTCAATGGAATAAATGTTCAGATCCTTAGACTCTGTAATTGCAGTAATTTTAGCATCGTATACAGTAGGTAAACAACGAAGAATCTTATTGACCATTTCAGCATTAGTTAATTCCCTATCAAGTGCATGCAAAGAGGTAACAATTTGAGTGAATCTTGTGTACATTTCTGAAATAGATTCATTAGGTTTCATACAAAATAATTCATAGTCATGTAACAAGATATTGAGTCTTGATTGCTTAACCTCATTTGTCCCTTCATAAGTTATACAAAGTCTATCCCATATGTCCTTTCCACTTTTACAAGTGGAAACTCGCATGTAGTCTTCAGATTTTAAAGCACAAAAGAAACTATTTAGACATTTCGCATTTAATTATGCTAAATCACGTTCTTCAATAGTCCAATCTGCATAGGGTGTTTCTACCCTAACTCCTTCAACTAATCTAGTTGGTTTTGAGTAACCTTCCTGGACTAGCATCAACATGCAATAATCAAGTGACTGTAAGAAAGTAGACATGCGTGTTTTCCAAAAATCAAAAGGAATATTGTCAAACCGTGGAGGTCTACTGATAGAGTAACCCTCAAGTGTGTTTCGGTTTCCAAAAGTAGCCATCTACGTTAATCAAAAAGTAGTTCAAACTTATGATTTTGAAACATTGCTCTGATACCACTTGTTGAGTCCAGTAATTAGGTTGTTAATCCTAAGTAAATGTCCCACGGCTACCAAGAGGGGGGTGAATTGGTAGTTTAAAAAATTTAAACCCTCTTTAAAGATTAAGTTGAACCGAAATAAAAATTTCTTTTAAAGTTTGTAGAAAAATATTTTTCAACCACAGAGTTGTTAAAACTGAAATTTAAAGTGCGGAAACGTAGAAACAATAAAGTAAATGACACCAGATTTATAGTGGTTCGATCTATAACCAGACCTACATCCACTCCTCAGAGGCACCCTCTGAGTATTGCACTAAAACCAATAGTGACTCTCCTTTAGCACCCACAGCAAGGCGGAGAAGCCTTTACAACACACTCTTTTCACCACTACCCAGTGCGGCAGAGAACCGTCATCCTTTTACACAATCCACAGTGCTGGCAGAGAACCGTCGTCCTTTTACACTCTCCTAGTGTGGGCAGAGAACCCTACGGCTGTTCATACTCTCTAAGTGTAGGCAGAGAACCTTTCCGCTGTTCACACTCTCCAAGTGTAGGCAGAGAACCCTTCGGCTGTTTACACTCTCCAAGTGTCGGTAGAGAACCGGATCTCCTTGACTGATCTTCTCACAAGAATCTAGAAGGAAGAAGGAAAAGAGTGAAGTAATCCAAATTCACAAGTAGAGACTCTTACCTTTATAATCCAAGTGAAGCCTTCTCGCTCCAGTGGTAGGAATCTTCCTTTGAATGCTCTCTTCCACTCTCTCCTTGGCTATTCTCTCAAGAGGCACGAAGATCAAAAGACAAAAAGATTGGGTGACAGTCTAATTTGGACTATTTATATCAAAGATAAGAAAAACTGCCCAAAAACTGCAAGTTTCCAATTCTGGACGCAGTGGATCGTCCTGTACGATCATGGATCATCCGGGACGAATTTACTTAAACGATCTGAAATGACCCTATTTGAATATGTGTACGAAATGTCTTTGTACAGATGATCGTCCTGTACGAACTAGGTTCGTCCAGTACGAACGGTTATTACAAGGTCGGTTCTAGAAACTGCTGAAAACTGTTCTAAGTCGGTTAATCATTTGGACAAGAATATTTTCGTCTGGACGAAAATTTTCCAGAGACCCGATCGTCCTGGATGATTATTTATTTCGTCTGGACGAAAATATTTCAGAGGACCAATCGCCACGGACGATAATTTATTTTCGTATGGACGAAAAATTTCTAGAGACCCGATCGTTCTGGACGATATTTAATTTCTTCTGTACGAAAATTTTCCAGAGGACCAGTCGCCATGTACGATAATAAAATTCATCTAGACGAAATTTTTCCAGAGAACTAATCGTCTGGTACGATAATTAATTTCGTCCTGGACGAATAGGACTTAGAAAAAAATTTTCGAGCAAGATCCTATTCGTTCCATGTGCCCTTAAGGAGATAACTGTCCGATCGTCCCGTACGATAGGATATCGTCCAGTATGATCAGTATAAAATTTTATGATCTCGTTATGTGTGTGTGTGTATGTTTTTTTATTCACTCAATTACAATCACTCCCTTTCAAAATTAATTCAAAGAAAAAATGCAAACTTCAAATTTACAAAGTATTTCATGTTGGATTTGATTTGAAATTATCGTAGTCTGGAGTCTGATTTTCCTGAAATATTAGTACACACAAGAGCAAATACAAATCTTCTAAAATTGTTAGGAGATAACTACACATTTGAACAATAATGTTGAAATCATCAAAACTATTTAAGTTGCAAGAAATGTAAAGGCATTCAAATAGCAACTATTCTAACACTAATAACTTACTGTCAAAGGAACTCCTATGAATTTTTACTTTGAATTTCTTTTGAGAGTGCACTTGGAGAGTATTTGGGAGAGTTTCTTATGATTGGAGAGTGAGAGATTTCTTAAGAGGGAAATGTGAGGGGATTCACAAGGTTACCAAACGGTGAGTTTCTCTTACTTATTCTTCAAAGTTATTCCCTACTTTCTTGAAAACTCTTGGAAGATGATTTTCAAAGGAGCTTCAATACTCTGTCAATACCAGGAGGGTGTGAAAGGAGAATGATTTTTTTTAACTCCAAGAGGGTGTGAATGGATGACGGTTCTTTGCCGACATCAGGATGGTATAAAAGGATGACAATTCTCTGTAAAAATAAGGAGGGTGTTAAAGGATGTCAATTTTCTACCATCAACAGGAGGGTGTAAAAGGATGATGGTAATCTATCGCATCGGGGATTTGTGGAATAAAGGTTATGTGTAAGGTTCTCTCCGCCTTGCTATGAGACATTTACTTCCCACTGAAGTAAATTACCCTCCAATCGAGAAACAATATTTTACCTTGACATTCACAGCTCAAACGTTGAGGCCCTCTATAATATCTGAAGTGGGTAAAGAAGTTCTAACTCTAAATGATGATATACATCTTGTTGATAATATGTTTAAGTTACTTAATAATGACATGAATGGTGAACTTATGAAGTTTAAGACAGATTGTGCTTATTCATATATTAAGGAGAAAGAGGAAGGCGAGATAGTGGATAGTTGTTGGTGAGTTGAATATTGTGAATAAATGTTTATGGTTGGTAGCTGCAGTTTATGGAAGCATTGATTTCTATAAGAGGAGAAGTTTGTGGAGTACCTTGAATATACTTTCAAGCAAACATATACCAAAAGTTATTGTTGGGGTGTTCAATTATGTTTTGTCCCAAGATGATAAAAAAGGTGGTAAAGAAATTCATCCTTAAGGTCCTCAAGATATGCTTAATTTTATGAAGAATTATGATTTTCATGAGATAGGAATGGTGGGTCCTAAATATACATGGTGTAATAATAAACATGGTGGAGCTCATATTTTGGAAAGACTAGTCTGGTGTATACTCAATTCTGCTACTTTAAGCATAATGAAGTTGGCAGTTGTTAAACATCTGGCTAGAGTAGACTTGGACCACTATCCTATTTTGCTGAAAGTTTTTTCTTATGAGCAGGAAGGTGATGTTTGAATGCTTTGTTCTTTTGGAGCAAAGATAAACACAAGAATTTGTTTAAATTAAAAGAATACCTTAAGAAGGAAATCCTTGATTTATAAGAAGAAGAATAATTAGCTGGAGGACTTTCGGATGAGAAGTTATTTTTATTGAAATCAAAAGTTTGTGAGCTCAATTCTACTCTTGGCCGTCTAAAGACATGGTGGAGACAAAGAATAAAAGTTCATTTTATGAAAGAAGGAAATTTGAATTCCAAGTTTTTTCTTTCTTTCCTACGACAAGAAGGAATGGAAATTGGATTAATAAGATTAAAGATAGTAATGGAAATTTAGTTGAAGAATGAGATAAACATAAAATTAATTTCTTTGAATTTATTAAAGATAAATGGAGGGATCGTAAATGCAGCTTGGGAGGTAGGCCTTCTCCGATGTCAAAACTTATTGTTGTTGATTGTTTGTTGCTTAATAAAGAATTCGTTAAAGATGAATTGGAGATAGTGATTAATCAATTGGTGTCTAATAAAGCACCAAGTAATGATGGAATTACTTATTCATTTATTAAAGCTTATCGGTCTTTTATCAAAGAAGATGTTTGGCTTACTATTAGATCGTTCTTTATTTCTGGAAAAATTTATTTGTAATGGAAGAAAACTAATGTGGTTTTGATTTCGAAGGTAAAAAATCCTTTAACACATTCGAATTACAGTCCTATAAGTCCTTCCAAATCTATTTATAAAATTGTAGCAAGAATTTTACTTAATAGGATCCACCTTTTTTTGTGAAACATCATATTAGAGGTTCAATATGCTTTTGTTAAGGGATGGTCTATGTCTAATCAAAATTTTTTGGCACAAGAGTTGCTTCATAAGTTCATATTTTCTAAATCTAAGAAGGGGTTGTTGGCAATGAAAATTGACATGGAACAAGCTTATAATAGGATGTGTTTGGCTACTCTCTATCAAGTGCTTGACTAGTTTAGCTTTCCAAGTAAATTCTCTAAACTGATAATGGAATGTGTGGTTGAACCTAAGTTCTCTATTAGTATAAATGGTTTTAACTCTGAATGGATTATGGCTAAAAGTGGATTTAGGCTAGGATGTTTGTTATCCCCTTACCTATTTATTTTATGATCACAATTACTTACTGATGCATTAGCAACAAAAGCAAGGAGTGTTTGTATTAACTCTGCACCTAAAGCTCCAAAGGTTTTGCATTTAATGTATGCAGACAACATTATTATTTTCTCTGAAGCTAACCAAAAGAGAATGAAATAAATCAAGGGTATTCTTTGTAAATATTATATTTAGATAGGTCAGAAGATCAATATGCTAATGCTTCTATTATTTTAGGGAAGTCAAAGAAGAGGAGGAAAAGGAGCGCTATTTCTAAGGTGATGGGTCCTAAAGTGGTTAATGAAATGGAGTATTTGGGAGTTAAAATTTCTTTGCGGAGGCTTGTTCTTTCATGTTTCCAAAATTTGTTAGAAAAGGTTAAATAACCAGATCGACAAGAGGGGGGAAGGGGGGGGGGGTGAATTGTGAAAACTTTGTAGCAATAATTAAAACCTAAGTAGGATTTCTAATTTTTTTTGAAGTTTTTAAATTTTTAACATGAAAATTTAAACTACTATGAAGGAAAACAATTGAACTCAACGTGAAACAACATAATCCTTTTCTTCCACAAATTTCACCAAGCAAATATTATAAAAATTAAGTGCAAGCAAAAGTAAATAGCGATAACGAAAAAGCACACCGAAATTTTATAGTGTTTCGGTCAAACTATAACCTACGTCCACTCCTTGGAGTCCTCCGCTCAGAGAATTTCACTACAAACTATAGCTCTCCTTTTGTCCCCCCTCGACAAGGTAGAGAAGCCCTTACAAGACTCACTTTCACCAACCTAGCGTGGCGGAGTGCCAAGCGCTATTTTCACCCTCCTGGTGACGGAAGAGTACCTTCCATTTTTCTCCCTCATGGAGAAGGAAGAGTATATGCAAGGTCACGGATGTAGAAGAGTCTCCCCCTCAGAGAGCCTCCCACAAGTTCTTCCCGGGCCATAGGAGGAGAAAGATGCAGCAAGAGTGGACCAAACGTGTGATCTCCCTCACACCTCTTCTCCCTAACCAAGCTAACCTTCTCCTTCCTCTCTCAAACCCTAAAAACTTCTCAAGAGCTCTCTCCCAATGATTCCCTCTCTAATAATGTTCCCCTCTTTCTGTCTCTCTCTCAAAACATAACAATTTTGACATTTAAAACAGGATCCAAAATCCCTGAATTTTTTGAAGTAGCTGTTACAATCGTATAATACGATTTCACATCGTACAATATGATATGTATTACTTTCCTCATCCTAGTGTGAAGGTGTACGAATAGTTCAAAATATACTCGTACAGTATGATAATAAATCGTATGGTACAATCCTCAACACAACTACGCGTACAGGACGATAGTTGGGACGATCAAATGTCGTCTTTGTACATCATATAATATGATATACATTATACAGTATGAATGGTGAAAATTAAGGCATCATCTAGGATGAATTCCAGGATGATCAAATGTCATCTCTGTTCATCATATTGTACGATAGACATCGTACAATATGATGAGACAAAAATAAGGGATCATCCAGGACAATCTCCATGATGATAATAATTCATCTCTGTTCATCATATAGTATGAATGTGTTCGTACAATACGATTTTCAATTAGTAATTAAGCTATGATTTATTCCACTAATCACGGGTTAATTCAAGTAAGTATTTAAAATAAATCATACAATACGAAGTCTTTCGTACAATACGAATGGCTGAGAAAAACTTAAGTTAATTTGACGGCTAGGGTTTTGGATTTGGAAAACATCGTACAGTACAATAGTATGCGTACAGTATGATCTATTCACAAAAATCATTTTACAAGCTCAGATTGTACAATACGAAATAAAGTCGTACAGTATGATCACCAGAGAAATAAAATCTATAATTTTTACTTTTAAAACCCTATCCCCCTGTGTGTGTGCATGGTTGCTCAGACTTACATGCAGTTTATTGCCAAACTCAAGAAAATAAAAAATAAAATAAAATAACAAATTACATTGTTAGACTCATATTCCTAATCTAACCAGTCTCGAGTCTTACTATTGTCTTGAGTAACTTGTTATCTTCCTTACATGTTAGTACTCATGAACAATAGCAAACAATAAATGATATTCAATGAATAGTAGATTAGGCAACATTATTTGTTATCATCAAAATCTAAAAACTCGGGGTCATGGGTCGTAACTATCTCCCCCTTTTTGCTGATGTCAAATAATATTTGTTATTGGCAAGTTTGAAAGGCATATATTTTTTATAAACTTTTTTTTTAATAAAAAAAGAAAATACGAACTAGACAAGAAAAGAAAAGAGATGAAATGCATTCTATTGAAACACAAAAGGAAACTACAATATAAGCAAACTACAACAACCTTCTCCCCCTTTTGACAGCACCAAAAAGAGGAGCAAACAACACTATGAAATAAAAAATACAACACATACACTTCAAAGGGAAGCATCCTGATCACTAGGAGGTGGAGGTGGGTTTGGCTAAAAATAGTGAAGAATTGTGTCAAATCGTTGATCAAACGCAGTGAAGTGTTCCCCTAACCATTGCATGTCAGTCTTGTGTTGCTAATGTTGCTCTTATATGTGCATATCTAGACGAGTCTGAAGTTGTTCAAAATGTTCAACCAAGTCATTATGAGGATAAGCTGGTGCAAGAGCTCGAGGTGCTACATGTTGTCATGGTCGAGCTTGAGCTAATGCAGGGGCAGCTTCTTTTTCATCATCATCAAAGTCAGGATCTTCAAGATCTTCTCCCCGACAGAAAAGAATATGGAAAGTGGCATCCGTATAAATAATTAGAAGATTATTGGGTTCACCAGAATAGGTTAATTGGTATTTATTTTAAAGGATGTATTTTATAAGGTGACAGAGAGCTAGATTTTATTTTCGGCAAGTAGTAGGGAGGCGAACGAAAGTCAAATGATGAATGTAGTCAATAATCAGATTTGCCACATTGAATTTGGTGTTGGACATGATAAGATAGGTAGTAATAGATAAAGTTGGGGTCATGTTGATCCGGTCGTCAGCTTTGGGAATTATAAAGGTTCTAAGGACATGTTGAATAATTCTGGCATTTTAATTGAGTGATTGGATGAGTGGTTGGTGTTGATAGAAGGCATCATTTATAAGGACATGATTATCATCACTCCAGTTAAATTCGTTTGTTATAAAGGAATGAACTTGAGGTCCTTCAGTGGATAGCCCAATACATTGGGCGATGTCAGCTTTGTTAATATCGATGTTTTAGTGATTGACAAAGGTGTGGAAAGTTTTATTGTCGACAATGTATGTTAGATTTCATAGAAATTCCAATAGAAGTTTAGAGTTATAGGGAAAGGCCAGGGTGAGAAGAAACTGGAAGGTGGTGGAAGCAAAGAGGTTCAATACCTAGAAGTTTAGAGCAGCCTGATTGAGCATTTTTTATTGTGTAATCTTGCAGGCTTTATACTTATGATAGGCCTCTTCACACTCAGCATTTAGAAAGTGAGCACTGTGACGGCTAGAGGAAGATGAACTTCCAACTGCCAAATGACCCCTCTTGCTAGAACTCGACATGATCAGGAAGGCATGTAGAAGAAGAGATGTGAGTAAAGAGTTTGGAGTGAAGAGATATGGCAAGCAAGGAAATTTATAGAATTTTCCCAACATCGTACAATATAATCGTGTTTCGTATAGTATGATTGGTAATAAATGTTTTGACGGGTCATTTCGAGAAAAGGTGGTCAAATCGTACAGTACAATGGGTATCGTATAGTATGATAAGAAGGATTTTGATCATCCCGAGGGTCATTGTTATGACTTTTGATGAAAAGTTTTGTACTGTACGAACTGGTGTATCGTATAGTACGAATGACAATTATATCGTACCAAACATCATACTCATTCTCATATGTTTTGCTTAGGAGGATCGTATAGTACGAAGTGGAGGTATCGAACAGTAGGAACACCAATAAATATCGTATCAAACAGAGTTAATTCGTCCCAATCTTTTCACTGACGTGGATTATACAGTATAAAAAGGAGGTATCATACCATATGATGATCAATAATATCGTGCTAGACGGATTGAACGAATGCCAGATGTATCATATAATACGTTGGTATAGTACAGTACGATAAATAGAAGCGAAATTTGCATATGGGTTGAGTTTTGTGTAGATTTAGACATATCGTACAGTACGATAATGAAATGTCAAATTTTATGGTTTTGTGTAGTGAGTGTGTGATGATCAGGAACATCCTTATAAGAGATTTTATATGCATTAATGTCTATGACACCTAGTCTAGTCCTCAAGGTGCTAAAAGTGTCGAATGCTAGTGGTTTTACGAATATATATGCCAATTGATCTCCTGTAGCGATGTGATGAAATTCTATATCTCCCTTAGCGATGTTATCTCTTATGAAATGGCGTTTAATGTCTATGTGTTTTGTTTGAGAGTGCTGAATTAGGTTCTTAGAGATGCAAATTGCACTTGTGTTATCACACATGATTGAGATGGTTCCTACAGGTAGGCCAAGATCAAGAATTTATTATTTTAACCGTAGTACATGTGCAACGCAACTTCCTACTACAATATATTCTGCCTCAGCCGTGGAAAGGGCTTCTGAGTTTTACTTCCTACTGGACCAAGAAATTAATGATTTTCCTATGAATTGGCAGGTACCAGAGGTGCTTTTTTAATCTATCCTAAATCCTGCAAAATTAGAATCTGAGTATCCTAAGATTTCAAAGGAAGTGCTGTGCCTAAGATACAAAATTCCTAAGTTTGGGATGCCTAGTAGATATCTAAGTGGAGAATACATTAAATTCCTCAAAAGACTCATTCTTATGTGCTAGGAATCTTACCCAAGTTAACCTAGTGAAGTCATCTACAATAACAAATCCATAATTTTTTCCACCTAGGCTGGCTGTACTAACGGGTCCAAATAAGTCCATGTGTAGGATTTCTAATGGACTAGAGGTGATCACATCTCTAATTGAATGAAAGGATGATTTGACTTGTTTTCTTAGTTGGCAAGCATCGTATAAGTTATCCATAGTAAAGTCTAACTTAGGTACGCCTCTAACTAGGTTTTCCTGAGAGATGTTACTAAGTGTTTTCATACTAGCATGGCTTAGTCTCCTATGCCATAGCCACAAGTCATCAACTATTATTTTCAAACAAAATGAATTCAAACTATCAATGCAATCAAGGTCAAACATGTAAATATTATTAATTCATTTTCCTTTTAAAAATAGTTTATCACTTAAACTAATCATGCATTTGTTAGATATAAATTTTATATACAATTGACTAATGCTAAGTAAGTTATGCTTCAAACCATCAACTAATAAGACATTTTCAATTAAAAAATTCTTAGCATTACCAACAATACCTGAGCCTATCACTTTCCTAGTAGTGATGTCTCCTAATGTTACTTCGCTTCTAGTTCTGGTCTCTAGTAAGATCAACTTCTTCATATCTCCAGTCATGTGTCGTGAGCAGCCACTATCCACGTATCACATGCTCTCACTAGATCTTTTGTGAGATCATCCCTACAATTTCATTCAAGGGTTAGATTTGGGAACCCAAGTGAGTTTGGGTTCCTCCTTATGTTTGAATGAATGAGATGTATGCATATTAGGCTGTGATGGATGCACTTTAGGTCTCTATACTATGTCCTACAGTGAATTGTATAAGTGCGTGTTATGTGACCTAGCATGCCACAAGAGAAGCACCTAACACCAGGAAATGGATTCACTAACCTATGTGGGTGGTGATGCCTCTTCTTAAAGTTGTGTGATGCATGTCATGTTGGGAGTTGACTAGGTTGGGCTAATGTGAGTGATACAATTTCTTTTTCTAGTTCTTTGGTTTTTTTTTTTAAAAGTGTTGTTTTGATATGTCAATCTATGAACTTCTATTTTTAACAAATGCTCACTATGTTCTACTTCTAATGCAAGTTTGTTTAGTCTATGAAAAACCTCTTCTAGCTCAACATGAGTGGTTTTCATGGTTTCATGCATTTCATTTAGTTCAATATGCTTCTTATTTAATGCATCATACTCATCAAGAAGTAGCATATGATCTCTATCTAAATCAGAATTTTCTTTGACTGCATGCTCAGTTTGTAAACTACTAAATTCAGTATTAAGACTAGCATGCATCTTTTTCAAATTGCTATATGAGTCATGATTTTTTTCAGAAATAAGCAATAAATATTCATATAAAAGATGACATACCTCATCTTGATCTGATTGATCAAGATTATCATTAGCCATTAGACACAAATTTGTTACCTCCTCCTCTGCTTCTTCTTTTGACAATTCTGAGGCAGAGTCGGTCCAAAAAGCTTTTTGTGTCTTCATTTTTCTTTTCTTATACTTGGATTTGTCCTTGCTCTTTTCCTTAGAAGGTTGGCTCTTTAAGTTGGGGCAATCAGCTCAAAGGTGACCTGGCTTTCTGCACTCAAAACAGATTGTGTCAGATTAAACTTTATTAAGCTTAAAGCTTTTACCTTTATTCCAGTCGTTTTAATGACGACTTTGTTTTCACTTTAAGAAGTTCTTGAGCTGTTGGGTCATGAAGGCTATATCATAATATTCCTCCCCTCTGGAGCTATCTCTTTCTGAATTGTTTGCTTTTAATGCCACCGTTCGCTCCTTCTTCTTTTCACAAGAAGGGAGTGAATTGTGAAAACTTTGTAGCAATAATTAAAACCTAAATAGGAGTTCTAAATTTTTTTGATGTTTTTAAATTTTTAACATGAAAATTTAAACTACTATGAAAGAAAATAATTGAACTCGACATGCAACAATATAATCCTTTTCTTCCACAAATTTCACCAAGCAAATATTATGAAAATTAAGTGCAAGCAAAAGTAAATAGAGATAAGAAAAAAGTACACTGGAATTTTATAGTGGTTCGATCAAACCATGACCTACGTCCACTCCCCGGAATCCTTCGTTCTGGGAATTTCACTACAAACTATAGCTCTCCTTTTGCCCCCCTCGGCAAGGCAGAGAAGCCCTTACAAGACTCACTTTCACCAAACCGGCGTGGCAGAGTGCCAAGCGATGTTTTCACCATTCTGGTGACGGTAGAGTACCTTCTCATTTTTCTTCCTTCTGGATAAGGCATAGTAACTTCAAGGTCACGGATGTAGAAGAGTCTCCCCCTCAGAGAGCCTCCCATAAGTTATTCTTGGGCCATAGGAGGAGCAAGATGCAGCAAGAACGGAGCAACCGTGTGATCTCCCTCACACCTCTTCTCTCTCACCATGCTCACCTTCTCCTTCCTTTCTAAAACCCTAAAAACTTCTCAAGAGCTCTCTCCCAAGGATTCCCTCTCTAATCACATTCCCCTCTTTCTGTCTCTCCCTCTCAAAACATTACAATTTTGACACTTAAAACGGGCTCCAAAATCCCTAAATTTTTCTAAGTAGCCATTACAATTATATAGTATGATTTCACATCATACAGTATGATATGTATAACATGCCTCATCCTGGTATGAAGGTGTACAAACAATTTAAAATATACTCATACAATATGATAATAAATCGTACGGTATGATCCTCAACACTACTACTTATTCAGGACGATAGCCAGGATGATCAAATGTCATCTCTGTAGTTCATATGGTACGATATACATCGTATAGTATGAATGGTTAAAATCAAGGTATCATCCAGAATGATCAAATGTCATCTCTATTCATCGTATGGTACGATAGACATCGTACAATACGATGAGACAAAAATAATGGATCATCCAGGATGATCTCCGGGACCATCAGAATTCATCTATATTAATCATATAGTATGAATGTGTTCTTACAGAACAATTTTCAATTAGTAATTAAGCCTTAATTTATTCTACTAAACACAAGTTAATTTAAGTAAGTATTTAAAATAAATCGTATAGTACGAAGTCCTTCATATAGTACGAACAGTTGAGAAAAACTTACTTAAGTTAACTTGACGGCTAGGGTTTTGGATTTGGAACACATCATACAGTGTGATAGTATGCATACAGTATGATCTATTCACATAAATCATTTTACAAGTTCAAATCATATAGTACGAAATAAAGTCGTACAGTACGATCACCAGAGAAAGAAAATCTATATTTTTTTCTTTTAAAACCCTCTCCCCCTATGTCTGTGTGTGGTTTCTCAAACTTACATGCCGTTTGTGGCTAGACTCAAGAAAATAAAAAATAAAATAAATAACAAATTACATTGTCATACTCATACTCCTAATCTAACCATTCTTGAGTCTTCCTGTTGTTCTGAGTAGCTTGTGATCTTCCTGAAATATTAGTACTCACGGACAATAGCAAACTATAAATGATATTCAATGAATAGTAGATCAGGCGACATTATTTGTCATTATCAAAATCTCAAACTCAGGGTCATGGGTCGCAACAAAAGGCTTCAAATATATTGAATGTATTGGGAAATAAGTTTATTTCACTTGCTCAAAAGTTTCTACTTGTTAATTCTTTTTTTTTCTCTTCCTATCTTTTTATCAACTCATTCATTAGTTCCTTTGGGGGTATTGAATGAACTTGATAAAATGTGTAGGAGTTTCATTTTGCATATTAATGATTGTAGTAATGGACTTCATTATATTGCTTGGTAGGTTTTATGTAAACCAAAAAATAAAGGAGGTCTTGGCTTGCAATCTATTGTGGAAAAGTTGGTCCTTTAAGATCCAATTTGCTTGTAATTTTATCTCTAATCCTAATTCCTTTCTTAATTGAACTTTTATATCTAAGTATGGTATGGTGGTATGGGACTTTGAAGGTAAAAGTAATATTTCAGCTACTTGGAAAATTGTTTTGAATGGAGAAAATTTTCTTAAGCCAATTGTTAGATGTAGGGTTTGTAATGGTGATGATATCAATATTATAAAAGATACTTGGGTTTTGGATAAATGTATTGATAGATAGCCTACTTTTGCTGCTAATATGGATGAAGGCTATAATGTTGTTTCAGAATGTATTTTGGAAGGTGCCTGGGATGTTTCAAAGTTGAGCAAGTTTTTGGTTCGTCCTTGGTAGAGGTAATCAAGTCTATTCTTATTAATTCATATTTGGATAGAGACCAGTTTGATTTGCTTTATAAGTGCTCTAGGAAAATCTATTGTAGCCTTAGCTTTGGATAGATCTTATGAAGACAGGATAGAAGATACTAATTTGAGTTGGATGAAGAAGTTTTGTTTAAGACCTCAGGTTGAGATGTTATGGTGGTGTTTATGTAAAAATGCCATTCCTTCTAATCACTTATTGGTTTATACAAAATTATTTGGTTTTGATGGTTGTTCGAGAGGATTTGACTATGATGAACATGCATAATATGTTGCGGTGAACTATATTAAAATTCATTAAGTTTTACATTGTCTTGCTAAATGGAGATTTTCTATTCTTGATTTTAAATCTCTAGAAGATTGTATTTTTTCATTTAAGAAGCAAGATGGTTCTAATCCTTTTTACCAAAATGTATATTATTTTGTCATCTTTTTATGCTAGAAGGGTAGAAACTAGATTACTCATGGAGGAGTGTTTGATTCTTCAGCTTATATAATATCTAATTCGTTTAGTCTTGTAGTTGCTTTGTTTCAATTTAATCTTATTTGGGAGAACTGGGATATTAATCAGCTGAACAAGCTATCTCAATCTTCTTGGTGTCCCCCACCTCCTAGATGGATTATGGTAAATGTGGATGCATCCTTACTTAATACCAACAAAGTTGGTATTGGGGGAATCTTCAGAGATTATAAAGTTGGATTCTTATATAGTTTTAGATTTAGTTATCTTCATTGGGATTGTTCTCAAGTTGAAATGTTATATGTGCTCTCTTTGAGGAAGTTTATTAAAGACTGGATGTTCGAGGCCGATGGGATTATAATTGAAGGAGATAACACTAATGTTATCATTTTGTTTTCAAAGATTATTGTATAAAGCTGATGATAAGGAAGAAGCCTTAAATCCTATGGAGTTAGTTTTCCTTAATGATTTTAAACAAATTTTTTTAGTTTTCTACACTAGAGATTATAATAAGTTAGCAGATTTTTGTGCTAACTTAGCCCTTTCTTTCTATTTTTATTGAGATGATGTTAGTGTCAATAAAGTTCCTCCTTTTTTTTCTTAATTTGTTAAAGGATGAATATGATTTTAATAAGTTTCTTATTTTAATAAATTTTTTTAAGTATTTTCTTAAAAAAAAAAATAAGTATTGAAAGGACAAGCTATAGCAGATTTCCTAGAAGAACATCTAGTGTAGAATGTTTCCCTGATAAATGTTGAACTACTAGATGAATAAATCATTAAACTTAAGTCAAATGAGAAATCCCTCTAGGAATTCTATTTTAGCGACATTGTTTCTAATTAATAAGCAATATCATATGTTATTTTCCAACGACAAGCTATAATTGGTGTAGTACTTATTATACGAATAAAGGTGTGATGTATTACTCTTATCTTATGTCAAAAATAACTACAAATAATAAAGCACGCAATGAGGCATTAATAGCTTATTTAAAATTGATTATTTTAAATGAGATTGAATAGATCAAAATCTTTGGAGATTTGAAGCTTGTGATTAATTAGGTTTCTATAATTTATAAAATATTAAAAAAGATTTTGATTCTCTATCATCAATATATGATCACTTTTTGGAATAGATCCCAAATGTAACATTATATTTTATTTCCCATGGAAAAAATTCTATAGCGAATGCTCTTGCTAAATTAGCTAAGGCACGAGCATATTTTGAGGAAGAATCAATTCTAATAGAATTGAAAGGCTAATATGTTCTTTCTCTTGTAGGGTTTTAATATAAAAACTAGAATCTCCAACTGAGGTGAAAATTATTTTAGTAATAGATGATAAAGCCATAGATTGAATAAAACTATTCATCAAATACTTGCGAGAAAATAAGTTGTAATAAAATACAATATAAATCAAGATATGATCAATATCCTATGCTCAAATTAACGACACCTTATACAGAAGATCATTTTGAAAGTTCGTTAGGAATGTTAAGCCCTCATGAACTGGCCCAAGGCTAACAAAGAAAAGAGGTGAATTGGATAACTTTAAAATTAAAGATAAAACTCAAACCAAAATCACCACAGAAAACAAAGTGCAGAAATTAAAATGCTGAAGCAGTTAAAAGAAAGAACACACCGGATTTGTAGTGGTTCGGTCAAACCTTGACCTTCGTCCACTCCTTGGAGGCGCCCTCCAAGTATTGCACTAAACCAAGTGTCTCTCCTTTAGCCCCCACAGCTAGGCGGAGAAGCCCTTACAAAATCACTTCCACCTTCCTCGATGCTGCGAAGTTGCCGGGTCCTTTGAAAGCTAAGAGATCTTCTTCTTTGGTGAACTTACCTCGAGACAAGTCTTGAATCCAATGGTACTAAGGTGCGAGTTCACCGGAGCAACCGTGTGGATCCCCCACCACACTCCCTTGAGTTCCTCCCCCTCACAGGATCTTCTCCCTCTCAAACTCCACCCTTTCCTCTCTCCCTTTCAAGCTCTCTCTTCAAGTTTGCCCCGAAAGAACGAAGCTATAATGGCTGCCAAAGACACTTACAAAGTGCCTTGTCATAGCTTAAATAGAAGAGCTAAAAACGAGCTCATTAATTCAAGTTGCCGACATTATCGTTCAGGACTATAGGCATATCGTCCTGGCCGATTAGTTCAAATTCAGCTCAACGGCCTGGGACGATTTGGGACGATCAGAAGAAAATTGGTTACATCGTCCTGGATGATATCACGATCGTCAGGCCGATTAATTTAAAACCAGTTTCAATCGTCCTGATCATAGCCCTGAATTCGAGTTGACCGATGTAGATCGTCCAGGACATCGTCCCGGCCGATCAGGCAATCGTCCCGGCCGATGTGATCGTATCAATCAACCATTAATGCTTTTCAAAGATACCAGATCAATTTAGGCATAATTGAGTTAGATCGGCCTGGACGATATAAATATCATCCTGACCGATTTCCTAAAACAAAGAATTCCTAAACTGATAATGGCGGTTGATTCTTTCTTATTTAAGACTATCGTCCTGGCCGATACATGTATCGTCCAGGCCGATATCAATGACGGCTGCCTTAATGAGGATGCCCTAATTAGGGTTTTTGATTTTGGACATATTATCCAGGATGATATAAATATCGTCCCGGCTAATATTACCAAAAATAGAAATCTTATAGGGAACAACATGAAATCTTCCAAGTTACAAATCAACAGATCCCACACCAAATACAACAGACTCAAGAAAGGAAAAAGATTATAAACTGACACAGACCTAGTTTCCCCAATCTTGAGCTGGTTCCAAATTGCAGTCTAATCATGTGGACCTGAAACGTTAGCACAAAAGGTAATCGTAGAGAAATAAGGAATATTTGCTATCATCAAAATCATAAATCATTGATCCGCAACAATCTCCCCCTTTTTGATGATGGCAAACAATTCAATTTGAATTTTCAAAAAGAATAATTTCTCCTAATCTCCCCCTCACTAGAATAACACTTTTAAAAAAAAAATTGGAGAGATGAAAATAATTTTGTTATTTTTAATTTTTTGAAAATAAGATACAAATACGATAACAGTACAAAAATTCAACAATACGTTCTCCTCTTTTGATATTATCAAAAAGAGAGGAGGCACAAACAAAAGCAAAAACGAATAAAAGAAAATATAAAAATGTTTCCTGATCTAGTGAAAAGCAATTATTCTTAAAATGAGAGAGTTACCTCTTGATTTTAATCAAAAACTTAGTAGAATTGGATTGACAACGCATAGTCCAGAAAAGGTTAGAAATTCATAATTTGATAATCCCAACTCAAGTTCTTAAAAAAGGAAAAAACTTTTTGATTCAAGATCTAAATCAAGGAAAAAATTAGAGAAAGAAACAATAATTTTTCAAAAACTCCTTCCATAAAATATATCTAATAGAAGATCAATGTATAAATTTTTGAATCAAGAAACAAGATTTTCAAAATCAAGTATCGAAAGTATCAGGAATTTTCTTAAGCTTTTAAGAAGTACAAGAATGGTAAGCATTAACTTTGTGAGCTCATTTTATGCCTCTTGACAATTGGTTGGCGGACTGCGCATCTTTTGATACACTTTGTGTATTCTATATTTTCAATTTAACATCTTTGAGCATCTTTTTATTTTTGGCATCATTGGCCAATTTTTTTTTTTTTGAATATGCTTTCTTTCTTAATTCTTAAAAACAAAGGAAAACCCATCTTAGTGACAAAGCAAATTGCTTGATTAAGAAAACTATGAGTTAGATTCAAAAACTTGCAAAAGATTCCTATGCGATAAATAAAATGAAGGGATATAAAAAATTTTGTTTCAAAACCCAATTTAAAAGATGAAAAAGATTTTAAATCAAAATTAGGATAACCTTTTTGTAAAATAGAGATTGAGAGTTAAAAATAAATGAGTTTCCTTCCTTTGACTGTTTTAGAGAAGTCAAAACCAATTTACCAAAGATTTCAAGAAAAATAAGGAAGTATTTTATTCTTTTTTAGAAAAGTGAATGTGTGTGTTGATGGGAGGAAAAAAATTTAACGAAAACAAAAACAAAAAAAAAATGAAAAACAAAAAGGAAAGATACAAATAAGACATTTAACAATTATATCTTTCATGGTCTGATGCTTTAGAGACCAGATCTGCCCATGAGATTTTTTGTTTTTCATTATTTTCCCAGTTTAAATTTAGCTTCGCCTTACTCTTTTCTTTTGCAGAAAGAATTCTTGAATTAGGGCACTCATTTTTCATATGTCCAGGCTTCCTGCATCGAAAACAAATAACGTCAGAAGAAATATGAACATCCTTATCATTTTTACCTTTTTCCCACTTTTGCTTATGCTTTGGTGAGCTTTGTGATTTGCTTGACAAGTCATTGCATTCGACACCAACTAAGCAATCTTTTTCCGTATCTTTAGCTTTTAGAATAATCGTTTCACCTGCATCCAAAAGTCTTTGACCCAAATTTTGCTCGTAGGCAATGAGTGAGCCAATCAAATTATCAATATAATAATCATTCAAATCTTTTGATTCACAAATAGCAACAACTTTGGCATCAAAGTTTTTAAGTAAACAACGAAGAATTTTATTGACTTTTCAAAATTTGAAAACTCTTTTTCTAAGGCATGCAATGATGTTACAATTTGAATGAACCTAGTGTACATGTCTAAGATTGTCTCATAAGGTTTCATGGAAAATAATTCAAAATCATGCAATAACAAATTCAATTTGGATTGATTGATTTCACTAGTGCCTTCGTATATGGTGTGAAATTTATCCCAAATTTCCTTACCGGTAGTGCACATGGATACTAACATAAAATCATCAGAATTTAAAGCACAAAAAAAAGCAATTTAGAGACTTTGCATTCAATTGAGCATTGAGTTGTTCTTCCCTGTTCCATTGACTAAAAGGAATATAAATTTTAATTCCATAAACAATTCGTGACGGTGATGAATAACCAGTTAAAATTATATGCCACATACGAAAATTAATCGATTGTAAGAAAATAGACATGCGAGTTTTCCAAAAATCAAATGGTAGGTTATCGAACAGGGGAGGTCGGGTAATTGAATACCCTTCCATAGTGTTACGATTCCCAAGGTTAGCCATGGATAAAAATTCAAAAAGTTTTCAAACTTAAATTTTCGAATCCCGCTCTGATACCACTTGAAAGTTCGTTAGGGATGTTAAGCCCTCATGAACTGACCCAAGACTAACAAAGAAAAGAGGTGAATTGGATAACTTTAAAACCAAAGATAAGACTCAAACCAAAATCACCACAGAAAATAAAGTGCAGAAATTAAAATGTGGAAGTAGTAAAAAGAAAGAACACACCGAATTTATAGTGGTTCGGTCTAACCTTGACCTACGTCCACTCCTTGGAGGCTCCCTCCAAGTATTGCACTAAATCAAGTGTCTCTCCTTTAGCCCCCACATCTAGGCGGATAAGCCCTTACAAAATCAATTCCACCTTCCCCGGTGCGGCAGAGTTGCCATGTCCTTTGACACCAAAGAGATCTTCTTATTTGGTCAACTTACCTCGAGACAAGCCTTGAATCCGATGGTACTAAGGTGCGAGTTCGCCAGGGCAACCGTGTGGATCCCCCACCACACTCCCTTGAGTTCCTTCCCCTCACAGGATCTTCTCCCTCTATAACTCCACCCTTTCCTCTCTCCCTTTCAAGCTCTCTCTTCAAGTTTCCCCCACAAGAACGAAGCTACAATGGCTACAAAAGACACTTACAAAGTGCCTTGTCATAGCTTAAATAGAAGAGCTAAAAATGAGCTCATTAATACAAGTTGCAGACATTATCATCCAGGGCGATAGGCATATCGTCCTGGCCAATTAGTTGAAATTCACCTCAACGGCCTGGGACAATTTGGGACAATCAGAAGAAAATTGGTTACATCATCCTGGATGATATCACGATCGTCCATGCCGATTAGTTTAAAACTGATTTCAATCGTCCTGATCATAGCCCTGAATTCGAGCTGTCCGATGTAGATTATCTAGGATATCATCCCTGCCGATCAGGCAATCATCCCGGCCAATGTGATCGTATCAATCAACCATTAATACTTTCCAAAGATACCAGATCAATTTAGGCATAATTGAGTTAGATCAGCCTGGACGATATAAATATCGTCCTGGCCGATTTCATAAAATAAAGAATTCCTAAACTGATAATGGCGGATGATTCTTTCTGAATTAATACTATCATCCTAGCCGATACATGTATCATCCAGGCCGATATCAATGACGGCTGCCTTAATGAGGATGCCCTAATTAGGGTTTTTGATTTTGGACATATCGTCCAGGATGATATAAATATCGTCCCGGCCGATATTACCAAAAATAAAAATCTTATAGGGAACAACAAGAAATCTTCCAAGTTACAAATCAACAGATCCCACACCAAATACAACAGAGTCAAGAAAGGAAAAATATTACAAACTGACACAGACCTAGTTTACTCAATCTAAAGCTGGTTCCAAATTGCAGTCTGATTGTGTGGACCTGAAATGTTAGCACAAAAGGCAATCGTAGTGAAATAAGGAATGTTTGCTATCATCAAAATCATAAACTATTGATCCGCAACACATTTGATTAGATGCCATTGTAGTGTCTAAGTAAATTAACATCATAGAAGAAGAACACCCCAAATTGTGTGGTGCACACTAACTTGGACCAAAGATGAAAATGAAAATCAAATAAATGGGATGTTCTTAGTCATCATTGATAGATGACTATATGAATGTTGCATGTCATTTCCATCATTGTCAGGTGCATGGTGTAGTACATTAACCACCAAATATCCTACCTCAAACCATTAACTTGTTGCCCTTTGAAAGATGGGTAAAGATATCATTAATCTAATAGATCCTCCATCTTCTAGAGGTCATATATTTAAACAGCAGTCACAGAATACTTTTCAAAGTGGACAGAAGAAGTTCCTTTGAGAGAAGTCAAACCACATCATGTTCTAAAATTTTTAAAGATAATGTTGTGTATCAGTTTGGTGTTCCTTGCTGAATTATCTTAGACTATACTCCTTCATTCAAAAGTACTAAAATAAATAGCATTTTTAAACATCTTAACATGGATTGGAGATACTCTACCATCTATTACACTAGGAAAAATTGATTGACAGAGGCTTTGAATAAAAACTTTTTTCAGATATTATAGAAAACATTAAAGGATAATAAGCATCAATGGCACGAAAAGTTGGTTAAAGCTTTGTGGGTATACTGAAACACATATAGAACTCCAACTCAATCTATACCATATAATTTAATATTGTTTAGGAGGATATTGTCCAATTGGAAGTACAACTACCTTCTCTCAGAGTCACTTTAAATCATAAGATTACCCCAAATAAAAATGCTAAACTCGGATTAAAAGAGCTCAATGGTTTGAAATAGAATTATTTACAAGCTTAACAAAACCTGGTTATTACTCGAGCTCATGAGTTTTATATTTTTGATGATAATAAACATCTTTATATCTCATAGTATTTTTCATTCTATATTTATTTGTGTGTATACTAACATTTCAGGAATACAATGCAACATCAAACAAAGAATCAGAGCTTAAGATGTGGTTGAATAAGGTTATGCTATAAAGGGTCTGTAATATTCATTGATGTAATTTTGATTTCTTGAGTCAAGTCCTGTAAGGGAGTATGCTTGCCTGGTGACCATGCACACACACTCAGGGGAGTGAGATCTAATCAAAACTAGAAGTTTAAGTCTTGAACAAATCATACTAGATGAATTTGGATAATCCAGGACAATCCTTTATGATCTTAGAAATAGCCGCCAATGATAATTTAGGTAAGGTTTTAAGATTCAACTTTTTTTTATAATCATCTTGGATGATCTAGATTGTCTTGGACAATCATTACAAATTATGCCTAAAATAATCATGTAATTAAGGGATTAATTATGAAAAAAAAATTTTAATCAGATCATCCTGAACAATCTATTTATCGTATCGGATGATGTTTTCCACATACTTGATTTTCCTAAATTGTCCAAGAAGAAATACCAAAATGTTTCTTTTAATCATACAGGACGATCAACAATATCATCCTCGATGATCAGAATAAATATGATCATATCATCCAGGTGATTGTCTTGGACTATCAGGTCAAATTCTACACATCATATAAGACGATCCTGTAATCATCGTGGATGATATTTGGCATCAGAATTGATTTTTGAAGGTTTTCTAAAGCCTTATTTTTAAGCACATCATACAGGACGATCCAGAAATCATCCTGGATGATTTTTGCCACCAATTTTAATTTTTTGGGTTTTTTAAAGCCCTATATTTAAGCCTTGTCAAGGCACATGGTAAGCATCTTTTGCAGCCATTTAAGCTTCATTCTTCTGGAGAAAACTTGAAGAGAGAACTTGAAAGGGAGAGAAGAAAGGGTAGAGTTTGAGAGAGGGAGAAGATCCTAGGATGGGGTTTCAAGGGAGTGTGGAGAGGGTTTCACGTGGTTTCTCTAATAAGTTTGACCCTTAGTATCATCGGATTCAAAGTTATCTTAAGGAAAGTTTTGGGAAGAAGAAGATCTCTTTGGTATAAAAGGACCCGGCTACTCCGCCACACTAGGGAAGGTGAAAGTGATTGTGTAAGGGCTTCTCTGTCTAGCTGTGGGACTAAAGGAGAGTCACTAAAGTTTTAGTGCAATACTCGGAGGATACCTCGAAGGAGTAGATGTAGGTCAAGATGGACCAAACCACTATAAATAAGGTGTGTTCTTTCTTTTAATATTTTCTACGTTTTAATTTTATTACAATTAATTACTTGCATGAAATCACTAATTAATCTTTTTATTATTGATTTATTTTGTTTCTACTGTAAGATATAAAAAGATATTTCTTTTAGATAAAAAAGTTTTTAAATATCAAATTCACCCCCCCCCCCCTCTTAGTTAGCTTTTTGTAATCGTAATATTATGGAAGGTTATTCAATCACCAGACCACCTTTATTTGAAAATATTCTTCAGCCTCCCAATAACTCAAAATTTTACTAATTCTTCTTTCCCTTATTCTTGATGTATATTTTACACAAAGAACTAAGCATTTTTTAGGGTTTACGTTTTGACCTGTCCAACTACAATAGTTCTTAAGGAATTCATTTATCAACTAAACATTACACCGAGAGGCCGCCACAATAATAATAACATCGTCAACATACATGAGATGAGTGACCTTAGACAAATTTGGAGAAGTTTGAATACCAAGATTCTAGCTTTTATCATGAAGTAAATTAGATAGTAGTTCTGAACATAGAATAAAAAGACAAGGAGATAATGGACAACCATATCTAAAATTGCATTCAATATTTATTCATTTGCATTTCATTCCATTTATAATAAAAATAATTTAGGAAAGCTAATACATTGGATAATAAGATTAATCATCTTCTCAATGATTCCCATAACATATAAAATTTGATTCAATATTTCTTAACTCATGTAATCATAAGCTTACTCCATGTTGTTTGAGTTGAAAAGTTGAGTTTTTAAAAGATTAATTTATCATTTGGAGAATTTAATTTCTAGAATTCTAGTTTTGAAATCAAACATATCACCCCAGGAGGCAAACATATCATTCCCTAATGGGCTTGGTTTACAAAACTTTGAATTCATCTTGATTATTGTAGTCAAACTAAGGGAAGAACCATATATGACTCCAAAAGGTCAAGTGTTTGGTTATAAAAATCCAAATAAGGGATCATTAATTTTATAACCAAATTCATGATGATAGAATGATACGTCTTTGGGAGAAAGAATATATCATTTACAATAAATCATTTTAAAATGAAGATAATAATCTTTAAACTTGATTTTTCCAAAAAGATTTAATTAAATCTTAAAAACTTAACTTTAAAAAATTGATATGGGTTCTAAATCTCCAATGAGCACAGGCCCTCATAGATAATTATATTATAGGAAACCTAAGTTTCCTATGAATATTCTCGATTAAAAAAGTTGTAGAGATTTCATTTTTAAATTGTAAAGATTGATGTGAAAGGAATGAAGATTAAAAATTCAATTACGATTAGATCAAATTGGAACACTTATTTCTAAAGGTCATGGGATTAAAGGTAGGAGGTTTTTTGAGATTCTGAAAAACTTCAGAAGTTCCCTAGCTTATCCTAAGTGCAGGGCTTAAATTTGAGATTGAAAGATATTTAATTTGAGTTATCAATTTTATTAGAAGGTTGGGATTCAATTCATAGAGGGTTGAGGTCTTATAGTTTCAACCTACCTCAAAATCCAAATCTCAATTGGAAACTAAAAATTAATAACCTGAACATAGTTAATTTAGTTCAAATCTGGAATTACCCCGGCTTGGGTTGGGAAGCAGCTAACCATCTAGTCACTCAAAATCCATGAATCTAATCTTTTATACAAGAGCAGTTGGGACATTATTTAGTTAATTTTGAGGAATTGAGTGTGACATATATAGCAGGTCCTAATTGGCTCCTTAATTAATGTTGGGTAAAATGATGCTTTGAAATAAAAATTTAATTAAATTTTTAACTCTTTTAAGTTTTTTTCTAATACAATACATGCAAGTTGACATAATGAATGCTTAAATCAAATATTAAGAATTTTATAAAAAGGATCAAAAAATAAAAATTTCCCTAGATATTGCACAACTTCCCCTTGACAAGACTGTACCCTAATAGGTTAGGTGGCCTGCTAGAACCTGTCGGCGGGGAGGTGCCTAACAAGAGAAAGAAGATATAATATTTATATATGAGACCCTCAGAGATCTACGCTTACTTCTTAAATTCAATAGATTTTTTATCTAAGCTTAACATTTTTTAATTTAATTAAAGTAAAAAAGTTTTAAACATTCCCTCACGAGCCTCCGATCAAATTCTAGGCTAAATCAAAATATAACTTATATTCACAAAAAAAAATTAAAAAAGTTGGCAATCCTAATTATAATTTAAACAAATAATTAATAAAATCAATTCAATTTATATATAAATTTAATAGTCCTTGTGGCAAGTGCCACTTAATATTACAACCTAGAAATTACAGAAAGTAATGTGCCCGTATACCATTGACAACAACCATGATTCTACTCCTAATATTCAAGTGACTTTTAGAACGAGATTGTTCTAATTCTTCACTTCTTCATCCTTTTACAAGCTCCTTGAGTTTGTCAGGTCTGGATATCCAAATGAAAAGAAACTCCCCCTTGAAAGGGGTGTTTCATTTTTTCTTAGGATTCTCAAAGTATCCTAATATGAATATTTAAATTAAGAGGGACTCTCCCCTAGGGGATGTTACCCTTATCATTAGATTCCTAATTAGATATCTATCCCATCTCAAATTTTCACATTAATAATTACAGCACAATTGAATTTAAATTATATTACATAAAAAATTAAAATCTAGACTCGAATAACTTATAAGGTTATCCTAGGTAATTAATAAAATCTCAAGAAGTTATACAATAGAATTAAAATTCTCAAACCAGCCACAGTTGGCCATGCTCTTTTTAATTTAAAGGGGGACTTAGCATGCTTAGATTTACATAAAATATGTTAATTGAAAGCTTAATTTAATTTGCCACCTTTATTTTTAATAGCCCTGTTTGAGCAATGCCACCTGCATTAGATTATATTATCATTTAAATTATCCCTAACCTAAGGGAAATCTAGCCCCCGTTACATTAATTCATAGATTGTATTTATGTCCACTAATTCAAGCAACTTGCATGCAGTGAAAACCACAAATATTTAGTACACAACTATAGAAAGTTAACACTAACCTAGCCTAAGGCTAGAGTTTGTTGTCCTAACAAACCATCTAAATTATGTGAGGTAGGATGTGTGGTTTGGATATGTTTTATATATGAAATTTTGTTAAAGTTGTTTGACTTTCTGACTAGTCGAAAGGCTTAAGGGAGAATTTATTTAAAGTTTAAATATAATGGCTTAAAATTAATTTTAAAACATATCTTAAATGCTAACTGGCTACCACCATTGTTACTCACTAGGGTTGTGTGTTAAGAGAGTTGCTACTTAGCTTTTGCATGTTTTATATTCTTACAACTTGTTATTTTGATGATTCCAACTATTATTATTTTGATTACTTAATTTCTCCTAACACGTTTTGAAAGAATTATTTTTTGGCTCTTGTGTGTACTAACATTTTAGGAAAATCAAACTCCAAATCGGTGAAGACTTCAAATAAAGATTTGACTATATTATTTTGTAAATTAGAGTCCGTATTTTGTTCATTTTGGGTCAGGGAAAGTGTGATTGTAATTGAGTAACTTAGCACACACAAACTAGGGGAGATCTTTAAAAGACAAAATTTCTCATTCTGATCGTACGGGATGAACCATGTTCGTACGAGATGATCAGGTCATTTATACCCCTCGGAGAGCAATGGAATGAACAGAAAGTGAAGAAAAATTTTTTAAGTCCTGGTCTTCCAGACAAATATACCCATTCGTCCTTGGATGATATCATTTGGTTTCTCACTTTGAATTGTTCATCCAGACAAAATGTCTCATTCATCCCTAGATGATGTCCTCTGATTTCTCACTTTGAACTATTCGTCCAGGAGAAATATCCCATTCATCTTTGGATGATGTCCTCTGATTTCTCACTTTGAACAGCTCGTCTAGACGGAATGTCCCATTCATCCCTGGTTGATGTTCTTAGATTTTTGAAATTACCAATTCGTCCAGACGATTCTGCCCATTCATCCCATGATGATGTCCTCTGTTCTTTAACCTTGTGGATCATCCTGCAGTTATTTTTCCCCGAAGCTTAAAAATAACAGTTTGTACCTGATGAAATATGTTCGTACGGGATGATGATCAGGTATGAAGTAATTTCATACCAATGCACATTGAGTTCGTATGCAACAATTTTTACACTGTTTATACGTACGAATTACGATCGTACGAGATAATCAAGTACGTTCATATTTGAAAATTTTCAATATTTTTATTTTTTTTCATGTCTTTCATATAAAAGGTCCTCTTAAATTTGGCTTGTAATCTTTTTGTCCACTAGTCTTCATGCAAATTGAAGAGAGATTGAAGAGGAGAGTGTGAGAGAGAGTTTGAAGGAGATTTCTTACTATTGGAGTGTGAAGTGTTCACTAGGTACTCAAAGGTAAGAATCTTTGTTTATGAATTATGATTACTTCACTCTTTTCTCTTTTCCTTCCAGATTTTTCATGAGAAGATCTTGTAAAAAAGATCCGATACTCTACCGACACTAGAGAAGTGTGAATAATAGGAAGGTTCTCTGCCTACACTTGAGAAGTGTGAAAGGATGAAGGGTTCTTTGCCTACACATGGAGAAGTGTGAAACGACGAAGGGTTCTCTACCTACACTTGGAGAGTGTGAATAGCGAGAAGGTTCTCTGCCTACACTTGGAGAGTGTGAATAGCGGGAGATACTCTGCCTACACTTGGAGGGTATAAAAGGAAGATGGTTCTCTGCCGCACCGAGTAGTGGTGGACGAGATTTTTTTTTTTTTTTTGTAAAGGCTTCTTCGCCTTGCTGTGGGACAAAAGGAGAGACACTAAGTGGTAATAGTGCATTGCCTGAAGTGGAAGACTTCGTGGAGTGGATGTTGGTCGTGTTTGACCGAACCACTATAAATCTTATGTCTTTTTATTTTTCCGATGCCTTCTTTTTTTTTTTACTTTACTATTTCTATGTGATTTGTGGTTGAAAAATCCTTTTTAAAATTATAAAAGGGTGATAAAATTTTTAAATTATCAATTCACCCCCCCCCCCCCCCTCTTGGTTTGCCGCTGGGACATAAGCTTAAGTCTAACAATCTAATTCATATTTAACAAGTTTCAACAAGTAGTATCAAAGCTTAGATTCAAAATCATAAGTTTAGACTAATTTTTTATTAACGACCATGGCTACATTTGGAAATTTAAATACACCTAAGGGTTACTCTATAACTAGACCTCTATTGTTTGATAATATTCCTTTTAATTTTTTGAAAACACGCATGTCTATATTTTTATAGTCACTTGATTACCGTTTGTGGATTTTAGTTCAGGAAGGGTATATAAAATCAACTAGAATAGTTGACAGAGTTAGAGTTGAAACACCTTTGTGGACTGGACAGTAGAAGAACGTGACTTAGCACAACTTAATGCCAAATGCTTGAATAGTTTCTTTTGTTCTCTTAAATCTAAAGATTACATGCGGGTTTCCACTTTTAAGAGTGGAAAGGATATATGGGATGGACTTTGTATAACTTATAAGGGGACTAATGATGTTAAATAAGCCAGACTTAATATCTTATTGCATGACTATGAACTGTTTTGCATGAAACCCAATGAATCCATTTCTGACATGTACACAAGATTCACATAAATAGTCACCTCTTTACATGTATTAGGTAGGGAATTAACAAATGCAGAAATGATTAATAAAATACTTCATTTCTTATCTACTTCTTATGATGCTAAAATAACTGTAATTACAGAGTCTAAAGATTTAAATATTTACCCTATTGATAATCTTCTTGGATCACTTATTGTTTACGAGCAAGGGGTGAGTCCAAAAAAGATTGATACAGGTGAACCACGAAGGGAGAAGAACATAAGACTGAAAGTGAAGGAGTCATAGAGTGAACTCTCACAACTTGAAGATGAAGATGACATCGCACTGACAACTTGATAGTTCAGAAGCTTTCTGAAGAGGAATCAAAAGAGACGTCATCGATGGAATTGAGGTAAATTTAATAGAAATGTTAAGGTTTCAAATGATGTTATTTGTTATGAGTGCAGGAAACCTAGACATATTAAGTCAGATTGCCCAAAACTCAAAGCCACTACTAGGAATGAGAAGGTAGAGGAGAAACCTATTATGATGAATGATGAGAAGAATTTCCAAAGTGCTTTCTAGGCGGACTCAGCTTCAGACTCGTTAGAGACTAAAAAGGAAGAGGAAGTCACTAATATATATTTAATGGTCGGTAATCTTGATCAGTCAGATCAAGAAGAGGTATGTGATTTTTCTTATAATAAACTTTTTTGTCTCTGAACGCATATATGATGCATATAGAAAGTTAAAGAAAATGCATGCTAGTCTGAACTTAGAATTTTAGGAACTACAAAGAGAAAAGGAGATCTTTAGGAAAGATCATCCTTTAATTGATAACAACCACATGAAATTGCTTGATGAGTTTGATGATTTGAATAAGAACCATAAAAGTTTAAAATCATCTTATGCAGAACTTCAAAAAGAAATAAAAATAATAAGGATAAATTTGAGAGCAAAATGTATCGAGTAAATTATATAAATCATGTCTTGGAAGATATGAATTCATTTTATAAACTGAAAATAGAAGCTCTCGAGTATAATAGGATATCACCAAGACTTGAAGATTTCACCAATCCTATTTTGTATCCTAAATTTATGCAGTCCATAAATAGATAGAGAAACTATATAAAATTAAGAAACCCTTTTCCAAGAGTCAAATGTCATAATTATGGATTGATTGGATATATAGCTCACACCTATATATTGAAGAAGAAAACTCATTTGGTTTGGAAACATAAGATGCATAAACCTAGACATATCATACATGCATATGTTTATAATTTATAAAAAGATGAACCCAAATTTATTTGGGTTCTCAGATCTAATGTTTGATGTTTTTGCAGGATTGCTCTCACACAAGATCTCGTAAGAGCATATGGTACCTAGACAGCGGTTGTTCAAAATATATGACTAAAGATACTGCATAATTTATATCACTGGAAGCTAGGAGTGGAGCTAAGGTCACACTTGGAAATAACACCACAAGGAAGGTGGTAGGGTCACGTATGATTGGAAATCTTAAAAACTTTTTTATAGAAAATGTTTTGTTGGTAGAAGGCTTGAAGCATAATCTTTTGAGCATTAGTCAGCTATGTGATAAAGGTTATTGTGTAAAATTTTTTCCTACAAGCTGTATATTAAGCCTGAATGTTAATGAAGTTTTGAATGGTATAAGGGTAAATAATGTGTATATGCAAGACTTGAATTGTATTAACATTCCTACTGCTTTTTATTTAAAGACTATTTCTGATGAGTAATGGCTTTAGCATAGGAGACTTTGTCACTCTAGCATAAAAAATCTTAGGAGGATTGCCAAAAAGAACTTAGTGAGAGGTATACCAAAACTGGACTTTACTAAGGACCACCTTTGTGATGCATGTCAATTAAGAAAATAGATAAAGTCCTCTTTTCAGTCTAATAAAGATCTTAGAACTAGTAAACCATTGGAGATTTTACATATGAATGTTTTTGGACCAGTTGGAACTGTAAGTCTAGGAGAAAAAGTATACATATTTGTGATTATGGATGATTTTTAAAGATTCACATGGGTCAAATTTTACATAAGAGTGAATCATTTGAGGAATTTAGAAACTTTTTGACTTGGACTCAAAGAAAACTAGGATGTGAGATTATGACTATTCAAAGTGATCATAGAGGAGAATTTGAAAATGAAAAAATTAAGGATTTTTGTAAGGAAAAAGAAATTGATCGCAATATTTCTGCACCTAAAACCCCTCAGCAAAATGGGGTAGTCAAAAGGAAAAATAGAACACTAATAGAAGCCACATGAGCCATGTTGACAGAATATTCAGTTCCTAAATATTTTTAGGCTGAGATGATTAGCACTGCATGTTATGTTCTTTATAGGGTGAATGTGGGATCAAACTTAAGTAAAACACCCTATGTGTTACTAAAGGGGAAAACACCTAATTTGTCACATTTGCATGTCTTTGGATGTAAGGTGTTCATTCATAATAATGAAAAATCTATCTTAGGAAAATTTAATTCAAAATCAGATGAAGGAATTTTTATTGGATACTCAAGTGTTGAAAAATCTTATAGAGTATTAAATAAAAGAACTTTGGTAATTGAGGAGACCACACATATTGTTTTTAATGAATCTGGAAGTTTAAAAGAGCCAATTGTTGAAGAGGATGAGATAGAAGTTAACTCTTAAAAGATTGAGAAAGTGAATTTAGAAGAAATTTTGGAGGTAGAAAACCCAGTGCCTAGAGATTTGAGATTTTCTAAAAATTACCCAAAGGAATTGATTAAAGGATAACCTAGTGAGGGTGTTAAGACTAGGCATGGACTGAATAAAGAAGTCAATCATTCAGCCTTTATTTAAATGATAGGACCCACAAATATTGATCAAGCACTTTTGGATGAATTTTTGATATTGGCTATGCAAGAAGAACTAAATCAATTTGTAAGAAATAAAGTTTAAGAATTAACTGCAAAGATAAATGATCAAAGTGTAGTTGGAACTAAGTGGGTATTCAAGAACAAAATGAATGAGACAGGAGTAGTCATAAGAAACAAGTCAAGATTTGTCGCTAAGGGGTATAATCAGATTGAAGGGATTTATTTTGAGGAAACTTTTGTTCCTGTAGCTAGACTTGAAGCAATTAGGGTTTTGTTAGCCTTTGTCTATTTTAGAGGATTTATATTGTATCAAATAGATGTTAAAAGTGTCTTTTTAAATGGGGTAATTCAAGAGGATGTTTTTGTAGAACAACCACCAGGGTTTGAAAATTCTAAACACCCAAATCAAATTTTCAAATTGAAAAATGTATTATATGGATTGAAACATACACTTAGGGCTTGGTATGAGAGGTTGAGTACCTTCCTACTTGAGAAATCTTTTAAAAAAAGAAGTGTGGACACAACTCTATTTTTGAAGAAATTGGGAGAGGATATACTTATTATACAAATTTAGGTTGATGATATCATCTTTGGATCTACAAATAAAAATCTTTGTGATAAATTTTTTAAAATAATGAGTAGTGAATTCGAGATGAGTTTAATGGGAGATTTGAGTTATTTTCTAGGCTTTAGAAATAAGCAAATTGAGGAGGGCATATTTCTTAGTCAGTCAAAGTATATTAAGGACATCCTAAAAAAGTATGAAATGAATAATGCTAAACCTGTTAGTACACCTATGAGTTCCTCAGTTGAGTTGGATAAGGATCCTAAGGGAAAATATATTGATTAAAATAAATTTAGAGGGATAATTAGATCTTTGCTTTACTTGACAGCTAGCTGACCCAATATCATGTTTAGTGTTTGCTTATGTGCTAGATTTCAATCAGATCCAAAAGAATCACATTTGATAGCAGTGAAAAGAATTTTAAGATATCTGTTGGGAACTCAGAATTTAGGAATTTGGTATCCTAAGTTTAGCTCTTCATTTGAAATAATTTGATATTCAGATTTAGATGTTGCAGGTTGCAGGATTGATAGAAAGAGTACTTTTGGAACATTTCAATTCATTGGAAATTCTTTCGTCTCTTGGTCTAGTAGAAAACAAAATTCAGTAGCCCTGTCTACTACTGAAGCTGAATACATTTCATTAGAAAGTTGTGTGGCACAAGTACTTTGGTTATAACAACAATTAATAAATCTAGGATTAATAATACGCACTATTCCCATTTATTATGATAACACTAGTGCTATTTGCATTTCTAGAAATACTATTCAACATTCAAGAACCAAACACATATACATCAGACATCATTTCATAAGGGATCATGTATCCAAAGGAGAAACTGAACTCATTCATGTTACAACAGAAAATCAACCTGCTGACATTTTTTACAAAATCACTAGCCTTTGATACTTTCAGTACATTAAGAATAAGGCTTGGTGTGATTGATTTGAATTCTTAATTAAAATATTTCTGCAACATTGATGTCTGTTTTTATTAGTGCATTGTGTGTCTTTTGATTTATGATTTTTTATATATTTTTTAATTGTTTTGTTCATGTTTGATTTTGCAAATTTTATCTGTTTTATTTTGTGTTCTCTCGCATCTAGATTCATGATTTTGAATGTTTACTTAGAAAGTTGAGTGTATGTCGTCTGTAAAAAATTAATTTCGGACGGGACGAAGCGTATAGCGTATTAACTATTGATTTGAACAGTTTACATGTAGTTTTTTAGTTTTCGTATCACCATTCGTCTGTACGATCATCACGATTATCCAAACGATGCATATTTAATCATATGTATGCATGTAGATGGTTATACGGATAAGATCAGTTTCTTTATTTCTGATAGTACGTACAAACATTCAGTTCATACATACGAAAATATGGTGATTCAATGTAGGGGACGTTTCAAACCGTTATAAAAATAATCTTAAATAACTGATCATCCCAGACAAACACCTGTTCGTCTATAGGATCATTTGGTCAAAAGTCTATGCGAAAGGATGCCTCGTAACTTACATGTTTACGAAAAGCCATTTTTTTTTGGACTCATATATTCGTCCATACAAAATATTTTTCGTACATACGAACCTAAAATCATACAAGAAAAAAGATTTTCTTTTGTACAAAATGATCATTTTCTCTTTAAATTTGAAGGTTTTGAAATCAAATTTCATCCCCTCAAAAATCACTTTCAATCTTCGATTCTCCTATATCTTCTCCATGGCTAGTTCAAGCAAAAGAGAAAGGCAAAAGGTTCTTGCTAAGGGACCCCCTAGAATCTCAGTAGAAAACTTTCTGTCCAAAGCAAATGAGGAGTCCTTCCCTAGATTCGCATCCGCCAAAATCACTCCATCTAGAGTCATTCTCCAAAAACAACTCACTTTCAAGGTAATACACCTTTTTGCTTCCACTTAGTTTGGTCTTATTCTCACTATGATCTATCTCTACAGAAATGAGACTTTCCACTACTTCCTTGCCAATATGTCCTTCAACTCTGACCAAACTGTTATTAGATCATATGTTTTTAAGAAGAAAGTGGAGATCACTAAATAAGACTTAGGAATATTTTTGAACTTAAGGACTCAAGGAATTATAGCCCAAACTTTGACCTCCTCCACCAACTTTTACTGGACTACAATAAATCAAGTCATTAGAGGATGTAGTGAAGCAAGTCATTTTCTTAAGGTAGCCTCTCTTAACCACAATGCCCATATCATCCAGCATATTCTTCACACTTCCACTATTACTAAAGCTGGTGATAGAGTAAATATCACACATCTTCTTTCTACAGTGACTTATTTGATTATGACAAGCTAATTAATAGATGAAGCCCAACTGATCATTGACTACTTTTATGAACTTTTTGAGATTGGCCATGTCTCCCACAAGAGGAAGAAAAATGTAGCCTTAGGACATCTTATGACCTACATTTTAGAGAAGAAATATGGCCTAGTCAATCCAGTTCAAAATCTAGAAGAGCCGATTTACTACAATGATGGATCTTTCTGAGCAATCTTTAATAAAGATTCACATGTAATAAGTAGTGACTCAGAGGAGGAAAGAAGAGGACCTCCACCTGAACCATCTAGTACTCTAAATTTTCAGGATATGGTCCATCAATTTGATCGGCTTGAGAGTCATTTTGATCAATATTTTGATCAAATTAAAACTCATCTTCAGCAGCAGGACTATCAACATCAGCAGGATATGGATTAGGTTAGAGGTAAGTTTGATTCACATGAATATGGCTATTATGAGTAACTATTTCAACTTCTTCAACCCTCTTTAGCCTCCTCCAAATCAGGGTCCTTCAGAGTGATGATTATTTTTCTGTTTGATTCTCTGTACCAGATGTGATGTGGTGTGAATGTTAGCTGTTATGTTTTTATGTTTTATGTCATGTTATGTGATGTTCTGTGTTGTTAGTTTTTATTTAGTGTTTTGAAAATTTAGTTTATTGATATCAATCATACTCGATGTAATATCCTTTATTATGATATCAATAAAAGTTATCATGTCTTGGTTTAATGTTTTTGATTTCATTTCAGAAATGTGTGTTAGCCTATATGATTATCCTTCAAATATTTGATCTTACAAGTGTTATATCTCGTATTGCAACATAAAATTGAATTCATTAGAATTTTTTTTATTTTATTTAAGTTGTGATTAAAACTTGACCTAGTTAAGAATGTCAATCTCATGTCTCTTGTTAGACTAATATAATTTTTATATTACTATTCCAATTATGATATTTTCTTATTTTTTATTTCTCTTATCAATATAAATATTGTTGTACTTAGAAAATTTTTAGATTTTAGATTATTAATTTTAGAAATATCAAGATTACACTTGAAAATGTATAAATATACCAAATATCAGAAGAATGTGCAATGATTCGCATATTGAAAAAGAGGCACAAAATTAGCCCAAAAATATAAAAGATTTATAAAATGTGCCATAAATATTGAAAAGATGTGCAAAGTGCCACAAGTGGCATTTGATTCTTTCCCTAATCTTTCAATTCAAATTAATCTTCTGTATGATTTTATTTGATATTGAAGTTTGAAATATACAAATTTTATATTTATCTGATTTGCAATGAATTTGTTTATCTCAGTGTCAAAATTGATTCATAATTTTGATTTTTTTTTTCTATGTTATATCACTTCTTAAATCATATGAATCCTTCTATTTCCCTAATGAATTTTAACTTTATTTGCAAATATATCTCAATCTCTTTCAAGGATCAATTATTAAAGGCTTTTCATATGACTTCTAACATTTCTATTTTTTTTTTCTTTTTCTTCTTCTCTTTTTGCTGCTGTCAAAAATGAGGAGAAATATTGTTCGTTTGTTTTATCGTTGGTATCTTTATTTGTTTGTTTTATCATTGCAATTGTGTTCAAGTGATTGTGTGTTAAAAAATTTAAAACAATTTTTTTTATGTTTAAATGCTCCTTATTCTCACATGCTTATTAATTAAGGGGAAGTTTAGGAGATACTTAGGAATTTGAAAATTATACAAACAATAATTATTTTGCCATCATAAAAAAAAGGGAGATTGTTAAGATAGTTACTACTTAGCTTTTGCATGTTTTATATTCTTGCAACTTGTTATTTTGATCATTCCAAATATTATTGTTTTCATTACTTAATTTCTCCTAACACATTTTGGAAGAATTTTTTTTGGCTCTTGTGTGTACTAACATTTCAGGGAAATCAAACTCCAGATTGGTGAAGACTTCAAATAAAGATATTTTTGAAACTCGTTCACTATGAATTAGGTTGTTAAGCCTAAGTTTATGTCCCAAGGCTAACCAAGAGGGGGGTGAATTGGTATTTTAAAAATTAATCCCTCTTTTGAGTATTTTAAACCGAAATTAAACTTTAATGAATTTTTGTAGAAATAGTTTTTCAACCACAGTTTTAAAATAGTAAATCTCAAAAATAAAAAGGTAGTGAAAAAATAAAGACAACAGATTTATAGTGGTTCGGTGAAAGCCAGACCTACATCCACACCCCGGAGGCACCCTCTGAGTATTTCACTAATACCACTAGTGACTCTCCTTTTACACCAACAGCAAGGCAGAGAAACCTTTACAAAACTCTTTTCACCACTACCCAATGCGGCAGAGAACCGTCATCCTTTTACACTATACCAGTGCTAGCAGAGAACCATCCATCCTTTCACACTCCTCTGATGTCGGTAGAGAACCGTTCGTTATTTCACACACTCCTGGTGTGGACAGAGAACCCTTCATCCTTTCACACTCTCCTAGTGTGGGAAGAGAACCCTTCGTCCTTTCATACTCTCCTAGTGTGGGCAGAGAACCCACGGCTGTTCACACTCTCTAAGTGTCGGCAGAGAAACAGATCTCCTTGACAGATCTTCTCACAAGAATTCTAAAAGGAAGAAAGCAAAGAGTGAAGTAATCTCAAATCACAAGTAGAGATTCTTACCTTTGAACACCAAGCAAAGCCTTCACGCTCTAGTTGTAGGAATCCTCATTTGAATGCACTCTCACACTCTCTCCTTGGCTCTTCTTTCAATAGGCACGAAGATCAATGAGCAAAGAGATTGGGTGGCAGTAAAAATTGGACCTTATATAGGAGAGACAAGAAATATCGTCCAAAAAACTGCAAACTATTCAAGTCAACATGAAATGGATCGTCTCGTACGATCGTGGATCATCCTGGATGATTTTACTTAAAGTGTCAGAAATGATCCTAATGAATATTGGTATGAACTATGTTCAGACACAATCATCATCCCGTACGAACTAGGTTCATCCGGACGAACAGTTATTTCATAGGTCGGTTCCTAAATTACCAGAGGATGTAACCAACTTACTTAAGTCGGTTCCCATCGTCCTGGGACGAACAGGACTTCATCCGGATAAAATTTTTACAGAGGGCAACTCATCCTGGCACGATATGAATTTTGTCTGGACGAAATTTTTACAGAGAAGACTTTGTCCGAGGATGATTTGTATTTCATCTGGACAAAATTTTTATAGAGCCTTGCTCGTCCAGGGACGACTATAATTTTGTCTGGATGAAAAATTATACAGAGCATAGCTCATCCTGGCATGATTATAATTTCATCTGGATGAACATTTTACATAGCCTAGCCCATTCTTGGACAAAACTAATTTCATCTAGATGATCAGGACTTAGAAAAAGTTTTCTCCAAAAACTATTTGTTCCATTGCTCTTAAAATGAGATAACTGACCTGATCGTCCCGTACGAATTGAATTTGACTCGTACGATCAGTACAAAAATTTTAAGGTCTCCTCAAGCATGTGTGTGTTTATTCACTCAATTACAATCACTCCCTCTCAAACATAATTTATACCAAAATTACAAGCTTCAAAATATAAGATATCTCATGCTGAATTGGATTTGAAGTCTTCAGTAGTTTGGAGTTTGATTTTCCTAAAATGTTAGTACACACAAGAGCAAAAATAAATCTTCTAAAAAAGTGTTAGGAGATAACTACACATAAAATAATAATATTTGGAATCATCAAAATTATACAAGTTGCAAGAATGTAAAACATGCAAATAGTAACTCTCTTAACATATCTTATTATACTATTTTGTAAATTAGAGTTTTTATTTTGTTCATTTTGAGTCAAATAAAGTGTGATTGTAATTGAGTAACTTAGTACACACACACACACTGGGTGAAATCTTTAAAGGATAAAATTTCTCATACTGATCGTACAGGACGAACCATGTTTGTATGGGATGAAACATATTCGTATGGGATGATCAGGTAAGTTATACCCCTTGGAGAGAAATGGAACTAACAGAAAGTGATGAAAAATTTTTTAAGTCCTGATCATCCGGACAAATTTATCCATTCATCCTTGGACGATGTCCTCTGCTTTCTCACTTTGAACTATTCATCCAGACGAAATGTCCCATTCATCTCTGGACGATGTCCTCTGATTTCTCACTTTGAACTATTTGTCTAGACGAAATGTCCCATTAATCTTTGGATGATGTCCTCTGATTTCTCACTTTGAACAGTTCGTCCAGACAAAATGTCCCATTCATCTTTGGACGATATTCTCAAATTTCTAAAATTACTAGCTCGTCAAGACAATTCTGCCCATTCATCCTAGGATGATGTCCTCTATTCCCTTACCTTGTAGACCGTCCTGCAATTATTTTTCAATGAAGCTTGAAAATAACAGTTCATACTGGATGAACTATGTTCGTACCGGATGAACTATGTTCGTACGGGACAATGATTGGGTACGAAGTAATTTCATACCAATGCACATTGAGTTCATATGCAATAATTTTTACATTGTTCGTACGTACGAATTATGATCGTACGGGATGATCAAGTACGTTCAGATTTGAAAAATTGTAGTTTTTTTATAGTTTTTCGTAAGGTCCTCTTAAAATTGGCATGTAATATTTTTGTCCACTGGTCTTCGTACAAACTAAAGAGAGATTGTAGGAGAGAGTGTGAGAGAGTGTTTGAAGGAGATTTCTTACTAATGAAGCATGAAGTGTTCACTTAGTACTCAAAGGTAAGAATCTTTGTTTGTAAATTGTGATTACTTCACTCTTTTATCTTGTCCTTCCAGATTTCTCATGAGAAGATCTTGTCAAGGATATTCGATTCTCTGCCAACACTTGAAGAGTGTGAACAGCAGGAATGTTCTCTGGCTACACTTGAGAAGTGTGAAAGGATGAAGGGTTCTCTGCCTACACTTGGAAAAGTGTGAAAGGATGAAGGGTTCTCTGCCTACACTTGGAGAGTGTGAACAGCGGGAAGGTTCTCTGCCTACACTTAGAGAGTGTGAACAGCGGGAGGTACTCTGCTTACACTTGGAGGGTATAAAAGGACGACAATTCTCTGCCGCACCGGGTAGTGGTGGAAAAGAGTTTTTTTTGTAAAGGATTCTCCACCTTGCTGTGGGGGCAAAAGGAGAGACACTAAGTGGTAATAGTGCAATACCTCAAGTGGAAGACTTCAAGGAGTGGATGCAGGTCGTGTTTGACCAAACCACTATAAATCTTATGACATTTTATTTTTACGCTACCTTTTTTTTTTAACTTTACTATTTTCTGTGTGATTTGTGGTTGAAAAATTCTTTTTAAAATTATAAAAGAGTGATAAAATTTTTAAATTATCAATTCATCCCCCCCCCCCCCCTCTTGGTTAGCTGCTGGGACATAAGCTTAGGTTTAACAACCTAATTCATATTTAACAAGTTTCAACATTGTGAAGTTTATTTCATCTTCCTTGGGGCTATGTTAATGGCCTCGTAAGCCCGGGTTACCTAGTAGTAATTAGTAAAATTAAGTGAATTTAATTGAATGGAGCTTAAAGGTTGATAAATTTTATTGAAGTTAATTGGTTACCAATTTTTAAAGTTAGACTATATTTTTCTGTAATTTTAGTTAAATATTGAATTTATGGAATTTTTCAAATCATTTAAAAGGCATTAATCAAAGCGGATAAATATTGATCTTTTTTATTTAGGTTGATATCTAGAAAGTTGATATTTTTTTAAATACTTGACCTTATGATGAGTACTTAGAATTAAAGTTTAATGTATTTAGATTTTTTTCTATATTTTGTTATGAATTTTTGAAACTTTAGACTAGATTTGATTGAAAATTGACCAAATTATTTACTTTTTATTTTGAATTATATATGGAAGTTTGATATTTTTAATAAAAAAATTGGCATTAAATGAATTCCAATGACTTTGAGTTTACACAATTTAGAATTCTCTGCAATTAGTTATAAATTTTCAAAATTTAAGTTTGAATTATTTAATTGAATTAATTAATGGGTTTTAATGATTCGAAACAAAATGAACTCTAAACTTCTTGAAATTACCTCCAAAGGTTAGAAATAATTAAGGAGGTGTTCCCAAGTATTTGAGAGTTTTTTTTTTTTTTTTTTTTTGAATTTTTTAATTATTTTTAATTAGTTAAATTAATTAAATATTTATTTTTATTTATACTTAAATTAATCTCAAAATTAATGTCAAATTAAAGGGATTTTAATTTTCCTTGATTAAGGGTTGGGTTTTGCTCAGTTTGAGATATTATTTGTAATTTTTAGATTTAAATTTTATTTATTGTAATTTTGAGAAATTTTATAGTTTAATTAAATGTTTAATTTTGAGTTAATTAAATATTTAACTTAATATTTTTTAAAGTATCAAGGGAAATTTTCCTAAAGTAGAGAATGTTACTATGTTTGAATGGTTTAAGTTTCATGCCTATATGATTTATATTTTAATTTCTAAAATTTTTCTAAATTTTTAATTTTCTAAGAAAAATCTTAATTTTTGTCCTTAAGATGTCACTAGGTTAAGTATATTGAATTCAATGTCACTAACCCTTGACACATATATAATACATCACATAAATATCAAAATTAAATCTTAGATCTAAGAGAGCCTTAAAACTTGGTGAGTATGTGCATCCAAGACATGAGAAGAACAAGAATAAGATGAATACTTAATAGTTTGAATAATGAACAATTATGATATTATTGTTCACTAGTCATCCCAATCAAATATATTCATTAATATTAACCCTTCCTTAAAATTTCAAAGCGCCACTCAAAGAACGTAAAAATTTAACATATATAGTTTTAAAATAATATTAAAAAATAACTCAAATTAAAATATAAAAAATTCAAAATAATTTGATATGTTATATTAATTTTTTGATTTAATTTTAATTTTATTAAATTTTTTGAAATTTCTACTATATTAAATACATTTAAAACAATTAAAAAATTAATTAGTATTATTAAACAATTTTAAAATCATGATAAAATTAATATTAAAAGTTTTCTCATTTTTATTAATATCAAAAAATAAAAACTTTAAATCTATTAATATATTTAAATTAAAATTTAATTAAATGTTAATTAAATTTTAAATTGTTCAATAATTTAAAAAATTTAAAATATATTAGATAATTTAAGTTAATCTAAAATTTTAAAAATATTTAATTTATCTTTTATGATTGATTAAAAATATAAAATAAAACTTTAATTTTTAAAAAATAATATGAAATTAAAAAATAATATTAATTAATTAAATATTTTAAAAATATGATGAAAATTCGTTAAATTTTAATTAAATAATAATATGTTGAAATTATGTAAGATATTTAAATAAACTATTTTTAATTAAAATTATATTAAAAAATATTTTAAAATTTAGTTTTCAATATTTAAAATAATTTCAAATAATGTCTTTAAATTTTGAAAATGTTTTAATCAAATTACATATTTTAAATATAATATAAATTTTTAATTTTGAATAATTTTATGTCAAATATTAATAAAAAAATTTATTTAACTTGTATTCTATTTAAAAAGTTTAATATTATAATAATTAACATTTTAAAAATATTTAAAGATGATTAATATTTAAAATAATATTAATATAACATTAAAATTTTTTCTAAAAATTTAAAATTATTTAAAATTATCTTTTCAAAATTTTAAAAATGTTTAGCAATTACATTTAATTAAATATTATATATATATATATATATATATATATATATATATATATATATATATATATATATATATATATATATATATATATATATATATATATATATATATATATATATATATATATATATATATATAATATTTATTCATAATTATTAAAGTGTTTTAAATTTTAAACATTTTAATTTAAAATATTAAAAATTTATGATTAAATTTGAATATTTTATAATTAAATTTTTTTGAATATCTTAATTATTATATGTATTTAGTAAAATTAAATATAATTAACACAAAAATTAATTTTTAAATTACATCAATATAAGTTTCAATGTATTTTATGAAAAATAGAGAAAACTCTTAATGTAAATTAAGTAAATCTGTAAAATATTTTACTTATTTTAATTAAATATTAATTAAAAAATGTTAAATTTTTTTATTTTAAAAGATTAAAAATTTAATAAATATTTTAAATTAATATTAATTTTAAATTAAAGTGTATAAAATTCTAATTTTTTTGATATATTGCATAAAACTTTTGAATTAGTATTTAATTTGGAATAAATTCTTGTAGATTTCTGGTTTTTAAATTAATCTGAAACTAATTTTTAAATTATTTTAAAGGTTTTGCGATGCCACTGGGAAAGAGGGGCTTTTGGCAATATGTGATTAGCCTATTCATAGCTATGATGGTAGAATTTAATATCAATGATTGCGCTGTCATGCAATAAATGATATTAATTAATCAAGGGGGTAGCGATGCAGTGTGGCATTAAATGTGAATCATCGAACGGTTGCGCTGATGCAGCTTTGAGTTTTCCATGTTAGTGGCTTCTATCTGACTTTTGATCTAGATTCATATTTAATCAAGGGTTTAGATGCAACCGGATGAGAAATCCAAATGATGAGGACCTATGAGGTCAGATCTTAACATGAAATGGTCAGATCATGACCGTAGATCCTATTATTAATTGTTTATATCTCACGTAGATAAATATATATGTAAACCGTAGCTCTAAAATGAAAGACAACTAATTCTTTAAATCTACTTAATGGATTTTAATTAAATTTAAAGCACAAATTAAGTGTATGAACATCATTGGAGATCTGATAAGCACTTCATGAATTTTTTTAGGGGAAACCCACCAACGGGCCAATGCATTAATATAAAGAAAAAAGTATAAGATCATTAAAGTAAACTCAAGCTCACTAATGCTCCAAGGAGCTAAAAAAAAAAACCAAAAAAATCCTAGGAGCTCGAGTTCCCTACTAAGCAAAAATATAGAATAACCTAGATACAATCTATGGTGCATAAGAGATGTCACCCAAAAAAAGGAGAAGAGCCAAAAGCAAGCATCAGGCTCCATCTTCCCATCTAGCAAAAAAGGGCAGCCAATGCCTCCTTAAAAAGTCCCCTGCAGAAAAAGAAGGTAATAAAAGAAAAGAGTGCACACATAATAGACAAATAAAGTATAAAGATAAACCAAATAGTAAACCACCATATGATTGGCAAAATAATTAGAATACTCATTCAAAATCCAGATTCTCCAATTATTAGGGAAAGTGACTGTAAACCAAAATATAGCCTCATAACCACCATAATATAATCTGGATGAAGCCAAGTAACTATCCCAAACAAAGAGAGAATAACTATTGTAAAGACCACCATTAGCAGCACTCCCAGCCAGCATGATGCAAAGCATAAAAGCCTAAAACAACAAAAGACCATTGAGACACCACATGAAGGATAGAGTAGCAACCTGAGAGAACCAATTATCACGAAGCTAGAGAAAATCCTTCCAAGGTTCTAACCAACTTGATCCAGATGAAATAGAAATAGCAAAAAGGGAAAAAACAATAATTATACAGGACCAACAAGACCAGATATAATCATCATAACTAGGGGTCACCCCCCAAAAACACCATCCAGCCACCTGCAAGGAACAATAGAGAAACCACGTCCCAAATAGTGCAAAAACTCCCCAAGAAACATCAATTAGAAAAATAGATAATAAAATTGGACGACAAGACAAAAAAATCCACAAAGTCAAAACCTGCATAAGCTCCGACCCAGCCAAACCAAATCTCGAAAGAACTGAACAAGTCTCCAAGAAGTAACTAGTAACAAATCAAAGCAATAGAATAAGGCATGGCACAGAAAGTCACCCAAACAGAGAGAAAAAGCTCCAAAAATAAGCATAAATTAGGTATTAACATAAGGCATACCAATCTTATCAAGCCTTAAGAGACCCTTCAGTGGAGCCGATAAATTAGAAGTAGTAATTTTAGTCATGCCATCCATATCTTTCCCCCAATTAGCAAGCTAAGTAGCATATGCATTACCATTCTTCGGGATAAAGGAGGAAGAAAAATTCATGAATAAAAAATTCTTAACCTCCCAAAGCATATAAAAAATAGAAGAGTTACACAAAGAATCCTCAGTAACATTTCATAGTTGAAAATGCAACATAGAGTCTGATTCAATAATAATGTTAATTAAATTCAGAAAAGGTAAAGCCTTAAGCCACAGAGCAAAGCGATAGTCACAATTATGAATGGGACCCACAAAGGCAATGATGAGACTACCAGCACCATCTCTGATAACCCCACCACTACTCGATAAAGGCCCAAAACTCGCACCGTCAATATTAAGCTTATAACGATTATCAGGGGGCTTGGTCCAAAAAATAAGTCTAGGATTATTAGGATGATGAACATCCTCCAAATTAACAGCTAAAGCCAAATAGAAGCACAATTCTTAAAATTCTTGATAGATAATAAATTAGCTGATTAAAGAGCATCCACCTTGTCTTTCACATTTAGAATAAGTCTATGGAGGTTCATACGAGAGCCATTAAAATAGAATTGTTTCTCTCTAACCATAAATACCACAAGATGAGAGAAGGAATAAGATTTCTATTTGACGTTTGGACTTGATGAACTAATAATTAAGAACGGCATGAATAGACATATGAGCATTAAAATAGTTCAATTGAAAAGCATCATCAAAGTAAATTCAAGTTTTAATCTCAATAGCACCTGACAGAAAAACGTGATGCATGGTCTCTAGATGATAAAAATATTGACATTCGGAAGGCATTAAAAAACTTCTTCTAACTAAATTATCATCCGTAGGAATAAATTTATGTAAAATTCTCCAAACAAAGACAGTCACAGTAGCAGGGATACTTTTATGCAATATCAGTGTAAAAATATTAGTAACCTCATTTCTGGTTCTAATGGCATGCCTAGCATTCTTTAGTCTAAAGCACGATCTTTGGATAATGCACATAAAAGAACATCATCAACTTTAGTATTACGAGGGAGATTCAAAATTTTGTTGTATAATAGAATCAGGAAAAACATTAGCAAGCTTGTCATAATTGTAACAATTATCAAAGAAGACAAAATTCACCTTAACTACCAAATTGGAAGAGGTGTTAATAAGGGAGTCAATAGAATGACCCTCCAACCAACAATCTGGTCAAAAGAAAATGTCACCAGTACCTAGCCCCCATAAGAGGTGGGGCACCACGACTCATTTAATTTTGCACAATATTTTCCACACCTTAGGATCACCATAGCAAAAACACTAAGTAGTCGGATGTTTTCAAACACGATACTTAGGAAACATAAACCGAGCCCAAAAATTAACTTTAGCATGAAAATTAAACCATAACTTTAAAGAGAAAGCTTGAGCCAAATCAACCGTATTCTTGAAACCCAAGGCACCTTCATTCAAAACACCACAATATTTGTCCCAAAAAGACCAAATAATTTTAGAATTGGAGCTAGGTCCTTTCAAGAAAAATTTGTTAAAAAGTTTATCAATCTTGTTGCAAACAGCCTAAGTAGGAAGAAGTTTTGAAAAATATAAACTGCTAAAGAACATAGGACACTAGGAATAAGAATAAGACAGCCTCCAAAGCTCTAAAAATTAGAATCCTAGGAAAAAATTTTGTTCTACTCATTAGTAATTATGTTGTTAAAAAGAAAGCACTTTTTTTTACCTTTAAAAGGAGGCACCCCAAGGTAACTGATAGGAAAATTACCATTCCCAAAACCAGTAGCATTCTTAATAGCCAAAATGCACTCATTGGACACATTATTAGACAAAATAAAACAACACTTATGCTTATTGAGGGAGAAACCATTTCCTTTTCAAAATGATTAAAGAAGTCAATGAGCTTGTTAATCCTATTAATAGAAGCATTAGTAAAAATAATAAAATCATCCACAAAACAAAGATGAGAAATATGAAAACCCATAAAAGTTCTAAAAAAGAGCCTAGGGGAGTTTTGAAAAAGATGCACAAGACGTCTAGATAAATAATTATAGCAATAATAAAAAGGGTAGTGGATAAAGGATCACCCTGCCTAAGACCATGAAAAGATTTATAAAAAACCATTACTTTTGCCATTAAAAATAATAAAAAAGTAAGAGTCATTAATACAATTCTTAGTAAGATTAATAAAGCTCATATGAAACTAAAATAAATGCACAATATTATAGAGAAATTTCCAATCAATGTTATTATAAGCCTTGACAATATCAAGTTTTAAAATAATATTACCACCTCTCAGCTTAACATCCAGATCTTGGCAAAATTTCCAAGCTAGTAGGATATTCTCAGTAATGCTCCTCCCCTTAACAAAGCCCCATTTGATAATGTGAGATAATCATCGGTAATAAAGAAGTTAAGTGCTTCAGAATGATTTTGGAAAGAAATTTATTAAAAAAAGTGCATAGGCTAATAGGCCTAAAATTATTCCAATCACTAACATGGCTATTCTTTGGAATAAACACAATAAAAGTAGACGTAAAGTACCTAGGGATACAATTACCAACAAAAAAGTCATTAACAACATATAAAGACCATTACTATTAATGTCCCAAGAATGTTGAAAGAATTTGGTGGTGAAACCATCCGGGATGGCCATAGAGCCCCCATTCATTCCTTGAACCACCTCTTTGACCTTCTCAAGAAAAAGGGGTTTAGAGAGGAACTTATTATCTTCAAAAGAAATCCTATTAGGAATAATGTCTGGGTTATCAATAATAGAAAGTTTAAAATATTTATTAAGACATTTATGAAAATTAACAATAGCAAGGTTAGCAATTTCCAAATCATCCTCACAAACAAAGCCATCATCACTATTAATTCTATGAATAGAATTTTTAGCCCATTTCTTCTCAACCAAAGATTGAAAATACTTGGTATTATTATCACCTTCAACAAGGTGTTTCACAGCCATTTTTTGCTTCCAAAAGGTCTCCTCCTGCGCATGTAATTTGTAAATACTATCTTTAGCCTCTCTCCTAAGGCTAAAATTTTCAATAGAGGAGAAAGCTGACATTATGATTCCATAGTATTCACAAATCTTTAGAATTTTAGATACTATAAAAAAGATTTTTAAAAATATTATGATTCCACCAATTTAAAACCTACTTAAGCCTTTTCAGCTTAAGCCATAGCCTCCTCATACCAAAAATAGAGTTATCTGGATATAAATGGGCATTCCAATTATTTTGAATTAAAGCCACAAAGGAATCATGGAGTTACCACATGTTTTGAAATCAAAATTGAGAAGAGAAGTTATTGTGCCTAGTCTTAAGAAAAACTAATGAAGGGGAGTGATCAGGCAGTGTTCTGCTCAGATGATTAATAGTAGTAGAGTTAAAAAATTCAATCAGCAATCATTAAACAAAACCTAATCAAACCTTTACCATAAATGGCCATGATTCCAAGTGAACTTATTACCAATAAAACTAATATTCACTAAATTACAACCCATAATCATTTTATTAAAATCCTCCATAGGTTGATAGATAGGAGTACAACCCCCTATACGTTCAAAAGGAGAAGAAATAGTATTAGAATCCCCTCAAACAATCCAAGGCACACTATAATTACTATGAAACTGAATAAGTTGCTCCCATAACACTTTCCACACAAAATGGGAAGAGGTAACATAAATAAAAGAGAAAAAGCATTAAGAATTGAAAACCTCAATAATACAATGTAAAACTTAAGTGAAATCTTGTTAGCAACATTAGAAATAACATATTTAAAACCCAAAAATCTAACCGTTCCAGTTAACTTAGATGCAGAAATAAGAGGCTCTAACAAAACAAAAATAGAAACATTATAAATGCGACATAATTTTTTAACATGTAACTTAGAAGAGGGGCATCCAATGCCCCTAACATTCCAAATAATAGAGTTAAACATAAATAAAAGGCAAATTAATAGTATATGATCGAGTGGTTGTTGGAGTTTGTATAATGATGTTCTTTTTTTTCTCCCTCTCTTACTCTGAAACTTAATATAACTAGTGTCATTGTCATATTTCATAAAACATTTAGCCATAATATCCATTTCCTCATTATCAGTAAAGGCATCACTATGATAATGTTTGTTAACAAGAAAATTATCCTCATTTTTTATACATGTCAACCTCTCTACTTAAGGCAGATCGGCCTCCCCAAATAGATTCTCTTCTCCTTCAACATTATTATAACTCAGCTCATTAACAACATTTGTCATCTCTCAACTATTTTGACCATCGAATGATCATTCATAAGATTATGAGTTTGAAGCTTATTAGTACAATTAGTATCTAATAAAACCACTACCATATCTGACAAATTATGATTAATAATGCAAGGATAAGAAGAAGAAGAAGGCATATTAATGATATTATAAGTGGTAACTAACATATTTACCTCCAAGATTTGAGGTTCAAAAACATTCAAGTTCGGATTCACTTTTTGATCAATGATAGGATCAACCCCAATAGAGTAAGAAAGTTTGAGCTGAGTTAGAATAGGATGTAAGGTATGTACAGCATTGCCTTGAACTTTAGTACCATTACAGTCATGAATAGTAGGATTCAAAATAAAATTTTAATGATCAATCAAAATACCATCCTTCCCATTGGATTGCTTGGTTGAATCTTTCTACCTCCTAAGGTGAGGATGAAGTTTAAAACACTCACTTAAGCTAAGACCCTGTATCTTATAATAAGAATAAAAAATAGGTAAGTTTTCAAATTCAACATTCTTAAAATATCCATTCAATTTAGATCCAATCCAAATTTTAGTAGTGTGCTTTTTCGAGATATCCAACTCTACTAAAACTTGGGGCATAGATGGGCGTGAAACTGAAGTTATAGCTTCATCCAACACTTAATGAAAATTTAATATAACTAAGTGTTCTAATCTAGGGTTTGATATTATACCTAATTCAATCATTAGATTTTTAGTTCATGGACTCTCTAAACTTGTAGTTTGACCACACTACCTTTTTTAGTTAGAATGATGATTTAAAATGCCCTTGTTCAACAACAAATCATCTTAGATAAAATTCATCCTTGCTTTGCTAGAAATCTTGAAGTCGACAACCTTTCATTTGAGGTTTTTGACTGGCGAAGTGGAGAAGAAGAATTGAGTAGCTTTAATGAAACTTGAGCTAGGGCTTAAAGGCTAAGTCTGGAGAGAGATAGCTTAAGTTAGAATGATCTTCATCTTGAGGGTTTAGCCCTATTCAAATAGCCTCAAGCTTATTAAACGACCTTGATTTCTCTAGAGGCATCACTTGATGCTTGTCAAGTTTCATCGCTGTTGTTAGGGTCAGAGGATCAAAGGATATAAAGGGATATGACATGGAAAGTACTTTTTTTCATTAACATGGGGAGGGGACCATAAGACTTAGCTTAGGCTTAATAATAAGGATTAAGATGTGGTTTAAGAACATTCTGGAAATCCTTTAATCTGTAGGAAGGGTTGGGTTCGGAAAGGATTAGCATTAGGGGGTTTTGACCAGTCAAAGCGATTTGAAGACTTTATTGACTGGGTTGACCAGTCAACCAGCATATATGGCTTATGATGTGGAAAATGGTAGGGTGTTAAGTACTTATTGGAGTTACTTAGAGATAATTTAATGTGAAGAGATTTAAATTTTGAGTACATTAAATATGTATACATGGAGATTTAACCATGTCAATAAAAGTTGACTTGGTCAAGTTGGTCATGAATTGACTCAAGGTCTGTTAAGAAATAATTAAGGTATCGAATGTAATATATTTGATAATTTGCAAAGAAATAGGGTAGGAATTTTGATGGAAAAGCATAAGGAATGTGTAGTTTAACCATAGCTAGGATTTGATGAAAGCAAACCTATTATGGTTTGACTTATAATATGCTCATGTGTATTTTAGTCAAATATTGGAATGAGATTGAGAGTTTAGAAGGTTTGCTTGAATGGGATTTGGTTGTATGTAATAAATGGACCTTATATTGACTAGATTTGACCTTATATGGGTCTAGTTGACCATGTCAGCTAATGACTTGATCAAAGGGTCCAATCAAGTCCAAATCACTAAGGGAAGTAGTTAATATAATTTAAATGAAACATGATTGTATTTGGTTTGATTCAAGGCATAAAAGGGCTTAATGTTTGATTTGGTCAACCCTAATTGACTTGGGTGATATAGGGCTAGGGTTTGGGCTCAAGAAATTTGGTTTGAAATTTGAAGTATAGTGGAAGTGGTCCCAAGGGTCAAAATGGTCATTTCAATCCAAATGACTATTTGGACTCTTAAAGAGTTTGGGTCAACCCTGGTTGACTTGGTTTACCCAGTCAACCAGGGTTGACCCAACATCAGGGTTTGCTTCCAATAGCTTTGAAATGACACTTAGAGACTAGTGGAGGTAGTCCCATAGTCTATATTGGTCATTTCAGTGAAAAAGACCTATTCATCCCTTAAGGGGTATTTGGATCAACCCTGGTTGACTTGGTCAACTAGGTTAACTTGGTCAACCAAGTTGACCAAAGATTTGGGTTTGAGATCTATTGACTCTTAAAAATGTTTAGAATGAATTGGAGGATGTTTCAGAGTTTAATTTGACTAGGTCAATATAAAGCTTAAAAGAAACTTCAATTTTGCCTTTTAGAGGCATTTTGATCATTTTGATCCCTAGCAAACGAACGGTCAAAATCGGTCCACCAAAATACAGATTAATGCTCAATATATCATGATTAAGTGTTTAGATGTATTTATAAGCTTTGGAGATGGCTTTAAGGTCAAATTCTTTTAGATGGTAGGCCTAATGGTAGAGGCCACAAATAACTAAAAGTTTTATATCCTTTGGAAATAGATCTAGCTTTTTTGCTAGAAGTTTTGGAGTGAGCTCAAATTTTTTAGGGTGGACCCTAGGGACTTTCTTAATCAATATGCAATAGATAGATCATGATTTGGGGGTCATTTGATGGGAGTTTTAAATGTTTGGAAAAATTCCTAAAAAGGGCTTTTAGGAATTAAGTCTTTAGCCCTTGATTTTTTTTTAGATTTTGGGATTTGATCCAGATTTTGGATTTAAGTAGTTAAATTTCAATTATCCACATCACTCAAAATTAATTGGATGATTGTAAATGAATGGATAAGATTAATTCTTGATAAAATACTAAAATGACTAGGTTTAGATTGATAGAAGGTCATGATTATCTTGGAGTCTTGATAGGTTTGAAGTTTAAATTGATTTTACATCTTGATTAGCTTGAGGTTAGGAATAATTTAAGGTTTAAATTATTATGATGTGTGTATTGATCTAAAGCTATGTTGTTCTGGGGTCTAGATTGATCCTAGAGACATCATACAAAAATGAGGTCAATACATGTTAGTTTAATTTATATAACCCTTATTTTATCATGTAAAATCTTAATTGATTTAAAATCTCATGATTCACAAGAAAATTATATGAAATAGATCTTCCTGGCACAAAAGCTACTTTTTGTTCTAATATAATCAATGGAAGGAAATTTTTCACTCCGTTTATTATCTTCAAGAAACCATTTTGTAAATTATTTGACATAAATCGATGGATCTAAACTTTGTCATTTCAGATACATTAGGAACTTTAGGAATTAATACAACCAAAGTTTCTTTCCAAATATCAGGCATAGTACCCAAAATGAAGAAGTTTTCAATAACACTCCATAATTCCATATTTACAATACTTTATGAAGATTTTAAAAAATAAGCATTAACATCATCATTATTGGAGGTTTTATTATTGTCCATCTTCATAACAGTGAAAGTTAGTGTATGTTATTAAACCTACTAGAACTATCCCAAGGATAACCAAGAGGGTGGGTGAATTGGTTATTTAAAAAAATTTCTTGGATTCTTGAAAACCATTTTAAAAATTTAAATTAATGATCATCAAATATGTGGTTGCTTAACAAAATAATTATCACAAATTCTTTCAACCATAAAGATTTAAATGCAGGAAATAAAAAGTGAAAAATTAATTAATACAAAAAGAACAATAGATTTTACAGTGGTTCAATCAAACCCAACCTACATCCACTCTCTGGAGACTCCTTCTCTAGGTATTACACTAATTAATAATGACTATCCTTTTGGCCCCACAACAAAGCTAGGAATCCCCTACAAAGTCTCTTTTACCAACCCAGTGTGGTAGAAACCGATGCTTTTTACACTCTCCAAGTGATGGAAGAGTACCATCAAGTTCTTTTTCACCCTCCTAGTGAAGGTAAATAATTGTCACATCCTTTTTCACCCTCCTAGTGAAGGCTTAGAACCTTCATGTCCTTTTTCACCCTTCTGGTGAATGTAGAGTACCTTGATCCAATGTTAAAGATCTTCTCCCAAGAGCCTCCAAAGAAGTTAGGTAGAAACTTGAAGAAGACAAAAAGATTCTTACCTTAGGAAGCCTTATGAATCTCTCATAATTTCCCTTCACTAGATCTCTCGCTCTTCACTCACAAAAGTTCTCCCAAACACACTCTCAATGGTCACTCTAAAAAGAAGTTTACAGTATGGGATTCTCTCAGTCAATTTTTAGGACTTAATTTATTAAAAAACCATGACAATTGTCCAATAATTTAAATTTAAAAGAGGTCTATCCTACACTCTTATGGTATGATCATATATCATATGGTATAAATAGTTTAAAATATCAAGTCTCTCATTTAGTACGATCTGATATGAACCTTATTTCATACTCTGTTAGTCGTCTGTATGAACTAAGGTCGTATTGTACAAACTATTAAAAAATGAAAACATTCATCAGGTATAATATGGTATAAAAGGAATTTTTTACTCTATCTGTCATCTATACAAATTTAGATTAAAATGTATGAATTATTCAATAATGGACAGGTTTGTCTAGTATGATATGATACGAAAGAAAATTCGTACTCTATAAGTCATCTGTATGACCTGACATCATACTATACGACTAATTCAAATCATTTAAGCCCTGATTTGATTGACTATGTTTGGAGAAAAACTAAGTCAAAACGTACAATATGATTAAATATTGTACAATATGATTAGTGTTAAAAATTTAAGTTTTAGCAATCTCTCTCCTCCAATGTGTGTGCACGATTACTAAATTACAATAACATTTGCTCAGACTCAAGAAATAAAAATAAAGATATACAGACTCTATTACATGAAAACTTATTCTATTCTATCTTGAAGTCTTCAACAATTTTTAGTATGATTTCCCTAAAATGTTAGAACACATTGAAACAAGCGAATAAAAATATCCAAGTTATCTAAGGAGAAATAATGAAATTATCAGCATAACAATTAGTTTTATTATCATCAAAATCCCAAGCTTAATCCTGATTTTTGGGTTGCAACAAATAGTATATACAAGCTCTTCTTTTCAAAAATCAACTAATAACATCCTCTTCATTTCTTCATTTAACTTTTACTCTTGTTGAAAGGTTGGACAATTATTAAAAATTCGAGGTCTTTTTTTCCATTTATTTCAAAAAAACTTTACAGAAGTTGACTAAATTTCTTCATGATCCGTTTCAATAGATCCATTAGAAAAAGTTATTTGGTTAATCATATTCCCATTCCTTCTTATTGTAGATAACTCGTGAAAAAAACGTTTAATTTTGGTATCCATCTTCCAACCATTGAGTCTTATCCCTTTGTCTCCACCACAAAGCAATTCTAGCAAGATTAATATTCAACTCGTGAACTTTCTTCCTCAACTCAACCATCTTTATTTGATTATAAACATAAATATTTTCTCCTTCTTCCAGTAATAAAATATCATTTTGCAATAAAGACTCTAAATTATTCTCCTCTAACATATTTTTAGATGCTGGTCAAAAATCTTTTTTTCCTACATGCATTAATGACCACAACCCAAGACGCTTCATAGAAACACCACACATTCTAAAATTTTATATATTTTTTGATAAAACTAAATGAATTAATAAGATTAATGAGAAGAGGAAAATAATCATAAGCAAATCTTGATAAATTTTTAATAATAATAAATGGGATCTAAAATAAAGCTTTAGAATTAAGACAAATTCTTTCTAATCTCTCCAATATATGAGCTCCTCCTTTTTTATTACTACACCATATGTATTTTTGACCAACAGAACAAATATCATAAAAATCATTTCTAGATAAAAAATCCTTCATCTCTTGCAATCCTTGAAAAAATATAAATCTTTTAGCACCTTTTTTAAAAAATTTGGATAGAATGCAATTAAAGTCTCCTCCAATAATATAAGGATTTTCATTAATCATATGTTTTTTCAATCAATTTCCACAACTTCCTTCTTTCATGAAGATCCTTATTTCCATAAACAATAAACAAAGTCCAAATAATTCTATTTGGAGCTTTTAAAGTACCAATAATACATTAGTTAGAAGAGCTTAAAATAGTAAACGTATCAATATTCTTTTTTTAAGGTGAAAGTACACCTTATGAAGTATATTTACCAGAAAAATGGAAAAATCCCATTCAATACTTATTATCCTTCTGACTTCATTATCATCCTGAAAAATTAATTTTGTTTTCATTAAACCAAAAAAAAATGCCATTATCACAACCAATATTCTCAACTAGAAGGAAGCTTCACTTTTCTTAGCTCTACTACAATTTCAAAATAGTATTGAAGACATTTAAAAAAGTAATGGGGAAGCAACCCCAACACCTTCCTTACCATCTATTCCTCTTCTCCCTCTACTGCAACCCTTAATAGGACCTAACAATCTCAATTATTCCTTCAATTTATTTTTATTTTTTTAAGAATTGATTTGGATGAGAATTTATCCTTTTTTTTATAATCCATAAATACAACCTCAGCATTAGCAGATTCAATAAAGCCAGAAGGATTATAGAGAGAAGTTGGATTTGATACATTTTCTTCACCGATTACAACTTTATTTGCACCAATATGTTCTCCATCAAATTTTATCGTTGAACCTTTTAAAACATTTTTTACATTTGGACAATCTGAATTATCATCAACAGATGAATTACTTTTATACGAAAAGGTTTTACCTTCTTCAACTATATTAGAAACAATTTCTACATCTAGAATCTCCACCTCTAATGTAATAATAGGATTGTCTAAAACTTTATTTATGAAGTCCTTCTTACTTAACTGATCATTTAAATATCATCAACAACATCTTTCTCATCACCATCATCAACAACATCAACAATAACAAAACCTTCACTAGCAGCTTTATCATAATGACATTCTTTAGCACCAACACTAGATAATAATTCTTCATGATTAGAACTAACATGGACATCGTAAATAGAGTTTATAGAGAAATTTTGAGCATTTAGACTTTTTTATTTTATTTTATGATAATATAATCCACAACAACATAAGATTTCTTCAAATCATCACTTGATTTCCCAGGAGGCTTATCAGATAAAGAGTTTTCAATAATCCCATCAATAGATTTATTACAACCCTTTCTACTTTTAATAGAGTAAATAGTAACAAATTTTTCAATCTTCCTCTGATTAATATTTGAATGGAATCTATTAAAAGGCTTAAATTTCTTCCTTCAATAGCTCACATGAATCCAAGGGCCAATGTTATTAGAATTTGTATAATTCTTATCATCAGAATTAACCACTTCTTTTGAAACACAATGATTAACATCAATAGATTGATTTGAGATATCCCCCTTGGTAACTTCTTCAGAAGATAACATTGAACCCTCATTAATATTATAAAAAAATATTAAAACAATTATGTAGACAGTGACCAATTCTTCCACACTTGAAATAAAAAGATGAAATTTTTCATATTGAATTTTCTGAAAAAAAACCTTCAACCTAGATACCATTAGGAAGTTGAGCATCATTGTTAATACGAACACATACTCTTGCAAACTATCATCTTTCCCAATTAAACATATTTCTATCTAAGAGCATAAGTTCACCAACCTTCGATGCTATTATAACAATGTTATTTTCATCCTAATAATATAATGAAATATTAGGCAAACAAATCCATATAAGCATTATTCTTATCAGAACAATAAGAATTAACATGAGACTTTGCATGAGAACCATGAATTATGGGAGTCTTAACAGAAGAAGATGAATTAATAAGAATTTGACCATCTGAACCACAAACTAATATCATCATTATTGAAAGAAAAAGACTCAATATGATTTTATTTAAACATACTTACTTCTAATTTCATACCAGCTGAAGATGATGCCTCACAATCATTAAGCCTTACTTGAAAACTAGTAACATAATTTGATTTACCATGATGAATAACATTCTTGACAAAAACTTGTTGATCTTTTGAAAATGAAGCTTTACCCTTATCAATGATATAGTTGAATTTACCAATACTAGAGGGTTTGATTGAATCAAAATTATCTTTGATGATCAAAGAAAAACCATAATGGGATTTATTAAGAGGAATAAGGATAGAAGATGAAATGATTGCTGGTGAGTGCCACCAATCATCACCCACCATAATAGAAATTCAAAAATATAGAATGTTCTCTCACTAGAATATAGAATTTTCCCTCACATACTCTAGGGGAAAACAAATGCATTAGACTTTTATCCATAGGTAAGAAATAAATACATTATTCATAAGCATAGTACTAATTGATTAATGACTTAAAACTATACTTTTGGAGTTATTAACTATTATGATTCGTTAAAATCTAAACCGAATAACTTAAATAATTGCGAGATGTAAAATAAAACATAAAACACTAAAGTATTAAAACATAAACTTAAACTAAATCTATTGACCTCAAAAAAAAAAAAAAAAATCAATTCATCGGCAACATCAATAATTAATCAACCTAGTATTGACAAGACAACCAATTCTAGCCTACATTAGGATGAATTATCTACTTTCTTACACTTGATGTGGTTTGATATTATTCTGGTGGATGTATGATGATATAATTGTTTATTTTCATTGCACTTTGTTATATCATTGAGATGGTTATATGTATAGACCACACACTATTTTTGCATATTAACCATTATAGGAGTAGTGTCATTTTCTTTTATAAATATTAATATAAATAAGAATGCAAATGTAGAATGTAAATGTTAATAGTTGAAAAGTGTAAAGAGTTATGAATGTTTAAATGAAAATTGCCCATAGAGTAGAAGTCCAGAAGAATGTTCTTCTTTCTTTGAAGTTCATCTTTTTGAAACCTTGTGAATATATGGAGCCAGAAGATAGAAGCAATTTACATCTGTAAAAACTTGTATCATTGTATAAGTGTATAAATCAAAACTTATTGTTGGTGGAGCTAGGCCAACTTTACTTTATAGCAGACCTTAGGTTATATATTATGGAACTTGTCACTATTTTTCTTTACACTATTTTATATTAAATAGTATGTACACTTTATGCACATTCATGCATTCATAAAATATAAATAAATGTGATTAAAAACTGCACATTTTTCTAGTTTCCTTGGTGCTATATGATTTTGCCTAAATGTATAATTTAGACTCATATGAATCTGTATTATTTTAAACTTTAAAACACCAACATTTTAAGATTCTTAAAGCCCAACATAGATTTTACAATTCAATTACATAGATTATACCTAGATACATCGACGACAAGAAAGTGGGGGCAAAGCATTAGGTTTGCTCCACTTTTTTGTATGGGTTTAAGGTCGTTATACTATGAGAATTTTGTTAGAAAATTATTCATGTAGTGTGCATTTATATCATTTAAAGATTTATAGTCTAGGGTAAAATTCTTGTAAATTTCATTAATTAGGTGCACTTAAACCCCAAATATCTTCAAAATTTTTTATTTAAAGTTTGAACATAACTCCTTGATTCCTGCTTAAATAATTTTTGACATCTTTTTTGTATGAGGTCATAGAGACCCATCAAGATTTCTACCCATTGCTCTGATGGTTGAAAAGCATCCAAGTGTCAATCATCTAGACTTTAATCCAGATCTTAATTTACACTTTAATTCAATCTTAATCCAAATGTTAATTCAAAATCTCAAACTTTAATTGAATCTTAGACCTATACCTCAGCTCAATCTTCAATCCAAACTTGAATCCAATCACTTATCCAAGCATTCAATCTAGGCTTTAATCAATTCAGACTTCAATCTTTCAAACTTTAATCAATCTAGACTTCAAATCAATTCAAACTTCAAACCTATCTAGACTTTAACATAATCCAGTCTTCAACCTAGACTTTAATCAACACTTTATACATACTCCAATAAAGCTTCAATCCTATCCAATCAATAGGAATCAATCAATTGATTGTAATTGATTTGGATAATTCAAAATACTACAATTAAATCCAAAACTCAATTCAAACCCAGAGATCTAGACCAAAATTGAGAGCTAAAGGCCTATGTCCTAAAGCCTTTTTGAGTGATTTTTTAATCACTTCAAAACCTAGTCAAATGACACATGATTCATGATCTATAAATTGCTTATTTATTAAGAATGTTCCTAGGATTAACCTTCCAAATTTGAGCTTAATATGATACTTCTAACCATAAAAACTAAATTGATTTCAAAGGATGTAAACATTTTAAATATTTATAGTCCATGCCACTGCACCTTCCATCTTATGAAATTTAATCATGAACCTCCTCCAATACCTTGAATTATATAAATTTCCTTGATGATGACATTTTAAATAGTAAATTGCATATTGGTGGACCAATTTTAACCCCTAGTTGATCAAGGGTCAAAATGACCAAAATGCCCCTTAAGGAAAAAATTAATGTTTCCTCCAAACTTTAAGATGGCTCAGTCAAATCAAACCCTGGAACATCCTCTAATGCATCATAAACACCATTAAAAGTGAATTGGGCTCAAACCCAGACCTTGGTCAAGCCTGGTTGACCAAGTCATCCTTTTTTGACCAAAATACCCCTTAAGGGTTCAAAAGGCCATTTCAATACAAGGGGCATTGCCTTTGCTTGCAACCACCTCCATAAGGGGCCTTGCCTTTGCTTGTAACCACCTCCATTGAATCCAAAATATCACTTTGGACTTGTTGTACCTAAACTCATGGCTTGATCAATCTTGGTAGACCAAATGGTCCCCTAAAGGTCTAGATGGTTAATTTGATCCATATGACCACTCTAATCATTAAGATTATCTCCACTATACTCCATTAATAAAACGAAACATATTGAGCTCAAACCTAGACCCTGGGTTAAACTGGTTGAGCAAGTTAACCTAGGTTGACCAAATTAACCATTAAACTCTTTCTATATTGAATTTCTCTCTAATTACATTCAAATCTAATTGAAACTCATTTGGACACTCCCCTACTAATTTGGGCTTGACTGGTCATCTTTACCTAATTAATATCTGACTTGGGAAATTGAGTCCAATTATAGTCAAACAAGACCCAATTGACTCAAATTTATGTATTTGATCTAATCAAACTCCTTAATCATTAAGAATCATTCCAATTTATGACTTAAATATATCTAATCTACCTTGAGTCAAATCAAATTCAATTTGACTTGGTCAAACTATGAAGCATCAGTCAAAGCCTCATATTTTTGTCAACCCGCTATATGCATTCAACCAAATTCCTATCAAGCTTTCAATCCATTCCATATGATCTCTTAAACATTCCCTAGCACACCATAAGATAAGCCTGGCTCAAGTTATTTAGTCAACCCATCAAGACTTGGTCAAAACAATTCAAGATCTCATATATTTACTTAAATTTCAACCCCATGGCTTGACATTTCTTCCAAACCACTCTAATCAATTCATAGTGCCACCTTTAATGCCACATCACCTGGCTTGACCTGTTGACTAGTCAAATCACTCAAAAAATGGTCAAAATAACATTAAATGCTCAAAATGTTGATCATATGGCATTCCTCTCCACTTCAAATCACTCTAGCTATTTAAACTTAATAAAGTGTCTTCACTAATAACTCTTAAACCTAGATTAACCCTTATTCTAGCCCTAAATATCTTTTAATCAAGCCCATGTGAATAAGTGGACAAAGAGGCCATTACACCAGGATGTCCTTGGCTTTTCCTTGACCTCTGCTCCCAACAACTCCTAGGCCACAGGGCAAGCATTATGTGATGTATTCAAATTAACCAAGGTCATCCACAATGGCTTAAAACTTTTGATATAAGCAATTGATTCAAAAAAAGGATCATTCTAACCCTAACAATATCTCTCCAACCGAGATTCTCAAGTCCAGCCCCCATTTCATTTGACCTTTCTATAGTCCCCTTTCCACTTCTTCAACTCAATCTAGCTAGTCAAACCTCACCAGTGATGAGTAATTTTTCTATTTAGAGCTATAGTTTATTTTATTTCCTTATTATATAAGATTTGGATCATTAATGTTACGATCAATGATTCAGATCTCATCATACCATATATTGATCAGATCGCATGTAGCCTTCCATTAGATCAAACCATTGTTTTGCTTAATCAAAGCCATTATGTTTAAATAGCGGAGGATTGAATGGTCTCATAGTCATACTAACTTGAATTATTTAAATCATGCTTGCAGTTTGTTAATTAGCAATGATTATCAGTGGTGTAATCATTGCTAATCAATTTGCTAGCAACTAATGATTGGTCATGGTTTCGATCCCATGAATCCAGAGCTATCGCGTGTCCCACTTTTATTCATTACATTGATGATTTCATTTTAATTAATTTTAAATATATTTAAATTATCAAAATTTGATATAATATATCAAATTCTCAACTTTTCAAGCAATTTAATTAAAAATTAAAATTACTTTAAAACATTTTATATATTTTATGTAATTTTAAATATTAAATATTTGGTATTATAATTATTATTTAATTAAAAATAAATCCAATTATTTTTTAAAAACATTTTGAGGAATTTTATTTTAAACTATTTTAAATGTCTAGTGAATTTTCTAAAATTATTTTGAATATTATTTTAATACTATTTTAAATTTATAAAATCCAAAATTTATATTTTAATTTATAATTTTTAAAATTTGATTTTAAATTATAAATATTAAATTCTTGAGCATGCATTGCATTAGGGACTAAAATTTTAAACAAAGTTTGATCTCGGTTGAATAGAATTAATGAGTAGTAGGTGAATAGATAATAATTGATCGTCCTCCAAATTTCTAGATCTTTAAGTTATATCTTGATGTCAATGCATAGGATTGCACTTGAACCAAGTTTTAGGTCTCTCTTAATTCTAGGACTCTTGATTGTGATGTTACATGATACATTTGTGTTTTATTAAGGGTTAACAACATTGATTTTTTATTCTTATGCAACCTAGTGCCACTTAAGGACAATAAATAATGACTCATTTTAGTAATTTAGATTAATTTTAGAAAATGAAATTGACATACAATTGGCATGAGACTTGAGACATTTAAACTTAGTGACATGCTTTTCCCTAGGCAAAATTCCTAATGAATTTAAAAATCATTAAGCCAATTATTTAACTAATTCAAAATTAAACCCATAAGCTCAAAACCTCTAAAATTACATTAAATCAAAATCCAAATTAAATCATAAAATTAAAAGTAATATGCCAAACTCACTAGAATTGAACCCTCAACAGAAAATGAAATTTTTCGTGAGTGGACTTCAATTTTAAGTTTAATTTACTTTTAATTAAAAATTAATATATAATAAATTTAATTATTTAAAAATTTAAAATATTCTAAAAAATTCTCAAACACTTGAGAACACTTCCTTGTGTCATTATAGACCTTTGGAAGTGATTTTAAAAATTTTGGAATCAGTTTGGATTCAAATCATTAAAATCCATTTAATTAAACCAAATTAAAAATTCAATTAAATAGTCAAATTTTGAAAAATCAAAACTAATTCTAGAAAATTCTAAATTAAGAAAACTCAAAGCCTTTCAAATCCATCTATGGACTAATATTTATTAAAAATTGCAAGTCTCCATACTTAAGTTAAAGTCAAAAAGCTAATTTTTTGTTCAACATTAAGTCAAATTTAAGTCAAAATTCAATAATTAACTTTAAATTCTAGAAAACAATAAATCAAACATTTAAATTAGTAATCAATCATTTTAACTAAAAAACTATCAACCCATCAACCTTAATCAATTAGGTCACTTAATTAATGCAAGTTACTACTTGGTAGCCCGGGCATACAATGCTATTAACTTAGCCCCAAGGAAGGCGAAATAAACTTTACATCTCTAGTGTAAACAAAGATAATAATCAATTAATATTTAAAATACATCTTTAAAATTAATAGTAATGCATTAATATTTAAATTCAAATTAAAATCCATTAAACCTTTTAACTAATCAAAACACCACATCCCACTTTAACAAATTTCCCAAGATAGGATATATCCAACCACACAGCCTACTCTACACACCTTAGAAGGTTTTCTATGACAACCGAATCTAATTTTAGGCTAGGCCTATGTTTAATTTTTTGCTACATATTTTTGCCAAATTTTTTGGGTTTTCACAACATGTAGGTTGCTAGAATTAAGGGATGTGAATGTTTATTTAAAATTTTATTATTTGTAATATGTAAAATAATGTGATGAGCATTAGTTTAATCTTAGGTTAGAAAAGATTTGGTTGCTCATATGATTTTTTATAGGCGGTCATGATCATGCAGGCCTAAATCAAAGGAAAAAAAATTTAAAAGCTTTACACTAATAATTTTTTATGTGCTAAGCAAGCTAAGCTTCCTTAAAATTAAAAAGAGTATGGAAAGATATAATTGTGAAACTAATTTAATCATTTAATTATATAATTGCTTGGGATGTCAAATCTAATTATAATTGTTTAGGACAGCATTACTGGTTGTATTTGAGTCTATATTTTTTTTATTTCATGTATTTGAGATTTGATGTATTTAAATTTGAGTTGTAATGTGAAAGTTGATTTTTGAGATGAGAACTAATTATTCAACCTAAAATCCTAAGAGAAGTGAAACATTCCTATAGGGAGAGTTCCTCTTCATTTGGAGATTAAGGTTATGATACTTTCAAATATCCAAATAGAAAATAGAACACCCCTTCGAGGAGTTTCTTTTCTTTTGGATATCTAGACCCGCCATATCTAAGGAACTAGTAGAAGGATTAAAGAGTGAAGATAAAGAGGAGTCCCACTTTCAAAATCACATGAGTAGTTCTTAGAAGTAGAATCTGAGTTAATGTCAGTAGTGTCCGGCCACTTTATGTAGACCCTAGGTTATAAAATTAAGTGGCACTTGCCACATGGACTTTAAATTTATTTAAATAATTTAATTAATTCATTTATATTAATTGCGCATATTGCATACCTTTTTTGTTTTAGCTTGGAAAGATTGAAGGCTTGTTAGGGTACGAATAAAAAAATTCTTCTACTTAAATAAATAAATTTTTTAAACCAAACATAGAAATTCTAACATTCTAATAAGTATGCTTGGGATCATAAAGAGTTTTTCATGCATAAATATTTATACCATATCTTCCTTATTTGACACCTCCCTACCTGCGGGTTTTGGTTGGCCCCATAACCTACTAGGGAGTTGTCCCGTCAAGGGGATGTTATACAATCTTTAAGAAAGAATCTATTTTTATAAGCTTAATTTTAAAACTATATCATACAAACTTTATTCATTCATCGATTTGATTAGCATGTATTGCATAAAAATTTAATTAAAATGAGTCAAAAAATTTAATTTCATTTTCTTTTAAGCATCAATTAATATATTATGTCAAGCAACCAATTAGGATCTCCACTAGATGTCAGCCTTGACTTCTCAAACTAAATTTAATAAAGTCCCTACCAATTATTCATAAAATATCGGGCACATGGTTTTAAAGCACCTAGGTGGTTAGACAGCTCCTCAATTCAGGCCTTCGTAAGTCTTTGATGAGAATTTAACACTGGATTACTTCATTAATGAGGGAAGTTGGGATGTTGAAAAATTGAGACTGCACTTTGAAAAGAGTTATTGAAGCTTATTTGCAATATCCAAATTTCACATAATTCTCCACATGATTGTATGGAGCTGAAGCTAAAATTGAAAGGGAAGTCAACTGCTGCACTTATCGTGGAGGATTCTTTCAAAGGCTATCAGGATGATGTGTTAGCCTCTTAGTTATTTAAACTTAAACTGAATGCCAGGGTAGAACTTTTTGTTTGGAGGCTCCACAAAGATGCCATTCCAACAGAAATATTTCATTTCAAAAGGAGATTATCGGGATCTTGCTTATGCCCATGGGGTTGTGATGAAACTGAAGATGTGGATCATATTTCTTCCCTTGCTCTAAACTTTTGAAGATTATTAAAATGCTAAGGAGCTGGGGTTTCCAGGTTCCTATTTTTCAAAATTGGGATGAGTGCTTGATCGGTCCCAGTGAACTAAAGAATTCAAATATTATGTTAGTAAGGATTTACCTTACTATGCTTTGGTTTGTTTGGAACAATAGAAACAAGATTAAACATGGGAAATATAGTGACAGTAATAGCATGATTGCTGCTTCTACTCTTGCTTTTTTAGGATCTGTCAAATTCAGCACACCACTTTCGGATCACTGGGTTGCTAATCAGTCCCTTGGACTGTGTTCAAACAAATGGCAACCTCCTCCTCCCGAGTGGATCAAAATAAATTTTGATGCTTTACTAAAAAATAATTATACAACCGGCATTGGTGGTGTAATAAGGGATTGTAAAGGAAGATTAATCTTAGCCTTTGGTAAAGGTAAAATGCATTGGCTTTCTCAACTATCAAGGAAGTTATTCACAGTAGATTTCAAGATATCAAAGTCATTATATTGGAAGGTGATAATAAGAATGTCATCCTTTTTCTTTAGAAATTGCACAACAAATAGAAGATGAAGGGTGGGATCTCGGATGAAGAAGACTTCACTTTTCTTGGTGAGTTCAATAATGTGTTCTTTCATTGGGCTAATCGTAATTGTAATAAGTTAGCCGATTATTGTGTTAACTTAGCTTGTTCTTATGATTTTGTTTGGGACTTTTTTGGTGAAAGCTATCTTCCGTCTTCTTTTATGGATCTTCTAAAAGAAGAATGTGATAGTATAGCTATCTCACATTAGTTTGATCTTCTAAAAGAAGAATGTGAAAGCTATCTTCCATCTTCTTTTATGGATTTTACTTTTTATTTTAAGGCATCTTTGCATCTTTCAAAAAAAAAAAAATCCAGGCCTTCATAAGTCCAAATTTGCACTATATTAGTTAGGTTCAGGCTACTATTATCTAGTGCCCAATTTAGATCTAGGTTTTGAGGCTAATTTAAAATAATAATTCCTCATCTTCTAAGAATATAATCCCAATTTTCTAATAAATACTTAATTCAAATAAAAATGTCCCTCAATCCAAAATTTAAAACCTAACATATAAGATTAGCTGAGGTGTTTCAGAAGTGTTTCAGATTTCCAAAATACCTCATACCTTTGATCCTTTGACCTCTAGAATAAGTTTTTTTTTAATTTGATCCATTCTTAGTTGAATTTTAATCCTCAATCCTTTGATATCAATCTTTAAAAATTCAAAATAAAATTTCTACTATCAAGTGTATTGAGGAAACTTAGGTTTCCTTTGATCTAATTAACTACAACGGCTTACACTTGTACGAGATCTAAAAAACCATGATGTATTCTCAAAATCAATTCTCAAAAACTTATTTAATCTTCTTTGAAAAAATTTATATCAATGATGACTGTTATCATCATATTCAAATAATTAATAATTAATGATCTTTTCTTTCTCCATAGATATATATCATTTGTTGATATGACTTTGAATATGAAATTAACAATATCATATCGAAATCATCATGGCTAAATATTTTATTGAATTTGATTTTAACTCTTAGGGGTTATATGTTGTTCTTTCCTGAAGTTGGCTATAATATTCAGGATAGAATTTGAAATTCTAATTCTATACCCATTCTGATATTTTATTTCCACCTCTTGAGGATGGATGTTCGATTTCATAATTAAAATTCAAACATTAATTTCAAATGTTTCCCAAGGAAAAATAACTTTTTAAAACTAATTTTTTCAACATGTAACAACAATAGCTATCTACCTGGTATTAATTAGGTGCTTACTTGGCTATTCACTCCAAGTAGACAAAAATTTTTATTTGAATATATTTATTATGCTTCTTACATGGAAAATTATCTCGATCATCTAATAAATTTTAAACTTAAACTTAAATGCATTCCTTCTCTAAACAAGCAAATCCCAACCATAGAATAAGTTAAAGTATTTCTAGGGTTTACCCTACAATCTCAAGCACTCTCTTCCTTTCATTTATTAACTTTATAAATAAGTTTTAATATTATGAACTTTCCTAGTTTTTCGGTGTGAAAATTAAATTCATTGCTCTAAATTTATGTAAATCTAAAAAAGTAAAATCATCACTTAAATTGAGAATTTTTAGAAGATTCATCTTAAGATGTAATTAACTTTAGAGACTTGCATCTATAGGGAACCTAGAACCCAATAAAAAATAAACACAACTCTAAATCACTAGAGTAAAGGAAAAAATCTCTTGCCATAGATAAAATTTTAAACCATTATTAATTTCATTTCCAAAATTATATGTGATTATAATTTTATCCCTTAAGAAAAATATTATATTCTTAACAATACGTTTAATTATGAAAATTAAATCTATTTCTATTTTCAAAAATATAGTCAAACACCAGTCTATCTATCGAGATGATATGTTATTAACTATATAGATCTGATTTTATAAATATAAATAGAATCCATTAACATAATATAAATATGCATAATGATTAAATAGTATGAGAACTAACAAATACTAAATATACTTTTCTATAACAACCTTACTAGAGGAAAGCAATTATACTCATTGTCTCTCTTGAGCTTGTTAGCGCAGTAGCAAGGATCCCTCTTAACAATAGTTCTTCTACTTCATTAAGTCTTCATAATCCTAATTATCTTATGTTTATTTTGTGATCAGACTATATTTTAATCTCTAATTGTTCTTCCATTCCTACATCAGGGCTCGAACATATTAAATTTTAAATTTATATAAGGCTTACATAAATCTAATGAAGCATGGAGAATTAGAAAGTGGTATGAATACTTTAAGGATTAAACCTACTCTAAGAAATATATGTCTTTCAAAAAATTATAAATTAATAGAAAAGGTTTAGCAACACATGGAAGCGATGTAACACCCAACAAAAATGTTATTTCAGTAAATAAACTAGTAACAAAATTAACACAAGACAAACAATATAAAGCAAGGTTTAGAAATGACCTAGAATTAAGATACAACTGCACTTCAACTGCACTTCTCCACTTTGATCCACAAAAGTACAACACTTTAAATAAAATTATACAAGCTACTCCCTCTTAAAACAACCCTCAAACTCACACACATACACAAAATAACTCCATAGTGTGTTAACCTCTCTACTTGAAGTTTAAAGCTACTTTTTATATGTTATCTAAATAATTGAACTAGCAACATGGCACTGGCTTGGTGAAATTGTGGCATTTCTGTACTAAAATTCAGTTCAACATTTATCACTTCTATTCACTTGTTTAATTGTATCCTGCTATAATGTTGGGCGATTCTCTGTTGTTGCGCTCCAACAAGCATAATGATGATGCTTGGATAATGCCTTAGTGCTAAACTCTCTAGTCCTTTTATTAGAGCTCTGAACTACAATGTTAGCGAAGTGGCGCTATGGCGTTGGAATAAGTTTTGGAGCTACAATGCTAACTTTATGATGCTACAATGCTGGTTAAAATTTCTTAATTTTTCATTATTTTTCTACACAAAACATATGTATTACGAGCACAATATATCATAATAAAGTTAATTTGGAATTAATAATTTTTATCTTATCAAATTTCTACAAATTTTAGAATATTACTTATCCCATGTAATTCATACTAACCTTGAAAAAAATTTATTTTATAGTAAATATAGGTTTTTAAAAAATATTAATAACCCAAGTATTTATAAAGTACAAAAGTTGGAAAATGTTGCAATAAAATAATTTAAAATAGCTTGATCCTTAATTTCAAATCAACATTCATTTTAACTTAAACTCATCTGAATGAATAATTTTGACTAGGTTAGTCAACTTTATTAAATTTTTGGGAATTAATGAAGCTATTTTTAAGTATTATGATTTCAATAATTCTTTTTAGAAGTATAAAGCTAGGGCTAAATAATGTATGCACTAAATTTTTATATTAATTTATTTAGCATTTTTCTGATTTCTTTTTCTTTTTCTTTTTTTTTTCTTTAATTTTTGCTAGTAACTTATAATGATTTTGAATATCTTTCTATTACCTCTACTTATTTTTTTTAAGAGAAGTTAGTGATGGAACCTGTGGAGTGAATTTTTGAATTGTATAAAATCTAGGTCTCTATCTCTCCTAAGTAGTACTTATGTTTTCTTTTATATAATTAATAACAAACCACACTTAATATATGCAACTATATGTGACTAATCAAGTGATAAAGTGATAGTGTATAGTGTCTAATCCATGAGAAAGTATGCTTACTTGCAACAAACTACTATTGCATACTTTAATTATAATAATTATCCTACTAATATAAAAATGAAATTTTTGGATATTCTATCATTAAGTAAAATAGTAAAATATTTGATATAATATTAAATTAAAATATTTTGGATTGATGAGTATAAAATTTCATATCTTTCCTAAGGAATCTCTTTTTGTAATTTTATTTAGAGAATATCCATCAATAGATTATATCGAGATTGTAGGGGTAAAAGAATATATATTGGCATGTTGGCCTCTTACAGAGAAATAGCTTAATACTTCTGGTTGTTTTTGCATTTCTTCATTGAGGGTATGCATAACACTTTGTTTTAACTACACATATAATCATTATGTTCATTAAATAAATAGTGGGATAATATTAAAATTATTATTTAAAGTTTATAGAACCAAAGTCTTCATTAGGACTCAACATAAATTTTATATCATCAATCAAAAATAAGGAAATAGCTTGACATGAAATATAACTAGCGAACTCATTTTAATTTAATTCATTGATGAATAAAAAATATGAGAGAGTGATATCACTATAAAGGATCAAAGTATCACCTCTATAATCTTTCTTTCTTTAACTTACAGAGTTGCTTCAAGAAATACAGCTTAAACACTCTAAATGATTGTATATTGTACTACCTAGGCTCACTTAAAATTCACTTTAATAGGGAATTAGAGAAGAACTATCAAAAGTACTTTAATTAAACCAATGACAAAACTACCTTATAAATATAACATAACAACTATTTATATAAATACATAAAAGATAATTCCCATAGAGGCATTTGGAATAATGGCACTATAACACCAATGAAATAAACTAGTGCCTCAGTGCTGAAGCTTTTGCACCACTGCAATGTTTGTTGACATGGATTGGTTACTTAGTAAATAGTTGCATCTCTTAAATGATAGAATGCGTTCCTTAGAAGCTACAATTGCATTATTGTGGTGTTGTAGACATTAGAGCGCTGTGGTGCCCAAATTTAAAAAATGGCACAAAGGTGTTATAAATTATGGGATACTGTTGCTAATTTAGGCCCAAGTACTGTTATTTTGATGATAACAAATTTTATTATTTTGTTTATTATTGCTATTATTGTATATCTATTTTGCTTGCCTTGCTTACTAATCTTTCAGATCCACAAGTTCACTTGCAATGCAAATCAACTTAAGATTGAGTAGTTGAGTCTATCTATAATTTTAATTTTAATATATTTTTTAGCTTTTTTGAGTCAAGTCATGTATCTGGTGGACCCCAAGTTAAGTAACCTTACACACACACATGCTCAAGGGGTGAGTTAGTGACTTAAGAGAAAATGGATTTTTGAACTAATCATGTATTACGATGTAAATCATACTGGATGATCAATTATATAGGAACCCCTCATTAGGATACCATTCATTAAGTAATATTATTTAATTAATTTTATTGTATGATTTAGATCATATAAAATGATCAGTTATAGCTAAGAAAAAAGATGTCAATCATAATTTAGGCAATATTTTAAATCTTCAAAATTTGTTCTAATCGTACATGATGATATATATCATACTAGATGATTTTTGATAATCTTACCTAAATTGAAACTATGATTAGGGGATGAATTATGGTTATATTCCTTGGTCAGATCATACAGGATGATCATACTAGATGATATTTGATATTTTATGGAATGATCCCCCAACGTCTAAGATGAAAATCATAATTTTCTTCTAATCATATAAGAGATCATACAGGATGTCCAGAGGGATATGTGGGATAATATGTAAATTGCCACCCTTCATCCCATGTAGTACTGGATGATCATTATAGTATCTTGAACTAATCATCCTTGATGATAGAAGAATCATTCTGGATGATCTGTATTAATACTTGTATTGATTATACAGGGTAATACCAATTATACTGGCTGAAAGGGCTATTTTATACAAAAAGTATAGGACAATATAAAGATTATCCAGGATGATCTTTGATAGTAAATTAAAAATTAGGGTTTTTTATGGAGGCTATATATTTAATCTCTCATATTATTTTTTCAGATATCTTTTACTTTTGAGTTTATTTGAGAGAGAGCTTAGAGAAGGAAAAGAAAGAGAGCTTTGGGGAAGAAGAAAGGGAGAGATCTCTATGCGGGAGAGTTATAAGGATTCATAAAGGTTGCTCCGAGCAAGATTTCTACCATCTTCTTCGATCTTCTTCTTTAGTTCCTTGGTGGCTTTGGGGATACTTTCTTTAGCATCAGATCTAAGTTCTAAGCCTTCACCAAGATTATGAAAAAGGATTTCAAGGTTCTCTGCCTACTCAATGCAGGAGTAAAAGAATTTTTAGGTTATCTGCCTACTCTAGGAGGCAGTAAAATGATTCAAGGTACTCTACCTCACCAAGTCAATGTAATGATTTTGAAAGGGCTTCATTGCCATGATATGGGGGAAAAAAGAGAGACACTACTTTTAGTGCAATACTTGGAAAGGAGGATTTCAAGGAGTGGATGTAGGTCATATTGATCGAACCACTATAATTCTTGTATATTTTTTCTATTTACTTTTTTTTGTATTTAATTTTCACATTATTCTGTGATTTATTGTGTGGTCAAAAATCTCTTTTTTTTGTGTTATTAGTGTTGCTTCCTATAAATTATTTATTTTAAAATATTCAAAGAGATTTAAAAAGATTTTTTTAACATAAGATATATGGCTAACTAGGTAATTTTAATACTTCGAAAGGATATTTAATAACTAGACCACTTCTATTTGATAATATTCCTTTTAATTTTTGGAAAACTTGCATGCCCACCTTTTTACAATCATTTGATTATTGCCTATAGATGTTAATTTAGGATAGTTACTCTGCATCTTCATATTTAGTAAATTGTGTTAAAATTGAAAGAAATTTTTTTGAATGAATTATTGATGATAGAGATTTAGCCCAATTGAATGCCAAATATTTGAACCATTTTTTCTATGATTTAAAATCAGAATACTACATGTGTGTTTCCACTTGCACTACAGGTGAAGTGATTTGGGATAAAGTCTGTATAACATATGAAGGAACAAAGAAAGTGAAACAATCTAGGTTAAACATTCTTCTTCATGATTATATACTTTTTTGCATGAGACCTAGCGAATTTATTTATGAAATATATATTAGGTTTACTCAGATTGTTACTTCCTTGTATGCCTTAAGAAGAGAGCTTACAATTTATGAAAAAGATTACAAAATTCTTCATTGTTTATCGTATTCCTATGATGCAAAAATCACTATCATTACTGAATTTAAAGATTTAAAAGTTTATTCTATTAATAGTTTACTTAGGTCACACAATGCCTACAAGCAAGCAGTGAGTCAAATGAAGCTTGATGCAGGAGAAAAGAGAAAAGAAAACATTATAGTGTTAAAGGCTAAAGATTCTAACAATAACTCTTATGGAAAAGATGATTATGACATTGCCCTGATGACTAAACATTTCAAGAGATTTATAAAGAAAAACTTAAAAAATTCATTAGTAATGGAATAAAGGTAAAAATGGTAAAAGTTTTAAAATTTCTTCTGATGTTTTATGCTTTGAATGTAGAAAGCCAATGCACTTAAAGTATGATTGACCAACTCTTCAAGTCACCCAAGTAAAGAGAAGGGTGAAGAAAAAGCTAAATTCAAAAAGGGAAAGCAAAGGACTCGAAAAGCATTCTAGGCAGACTCAGCATCAGACACTTCTAAAACTGAGCAGAAGAGGAGGTAACCAACCTATACTTAATGGTAGATGATCATCTTGATCACTCTAATCAAGAGGAGGTACGTGAGATTATCTATGATCAATTATTTAAAGTTTTTTTAAAAAAATTATACTTCATATTGGAAGCTTAAAAAAATCACATGCCACCTCGAAATCAGATTTTTCAATTCTATAGAAAGATAATGAATTCCTAAGAAAAGATTATTCCACTCTGGATAGTAATGACTTAACTTTGTTTGATGAATTTTCTATTTTAAACAAGAATCATTCTAAATTAACAAAGCTACATCATTCCTTGAAAATATCACATGTTAAATTAGAAAATGCATTCAAAGAATCATAAAGTCTTGCATGTCTATTAGACAGTAGTGAACATGCATTAAAATTAGATGTTTTTATCTATGAACAAGCTAACGAGTTTATAAGAACAAAATTTATTGCATTGGAGAATTAATAAACAACCACTTTTATTCCAAGAATTCCATAAATATTCAACAAAGCATGTATCATTCAAACATAGGAAGAGTCACCATAACCCAAATAGACAAGTGAATCCTTTTCTAGGTAATAGATGTTTATATTATGGCATACTATGGCATATCTCACACACTTAAAACATTCACCATAAAACATATTTAGTATAGAGACTAAAATTTCAAAATTCATAACATAGCATGTTTGCATTTCACTCTTCTTTCCATATGATGGAACCCAATCTTATTTAGGTTCCCTAATCTAACATATGATGATTTTATAGGAATGCTCTCATAGAAGGCCTAGTGAGAGCATGTGACACCTGGACAACATATATTCAAGGCACATGACTGGAGATGCAAATTAATTCATTTCGCTGGAGGCCAGGGCAGGAAACAAGGTAATACTTGGAGATAACACCACCAGGAGAGTGGTGGGATCAGGTATAATGGGAAACTCCAAAATTTTCATTATTGAAAATATTTTACTAGTAGATAGCTAAAAACATAACCTGTTTAACATAAGCTAGCTTTGTGATAAAAGATTTAGCATTAAATTTTTGTTTACCAACTGCAAGAAATGCTTAAATGGAAACACTTTGTTATAAGAAAATATAATTAATAATATTTACATGCTTAATTTAAATTATGTTGAACCTTCTAGTTCTTTTTACCTAAAAAGTGTTGTTGATACATCTTGATTATGTCATATGAGATTGTGTCATGCAAGAATAAAAATCCTTAGAAAAATAACCCAAAAAGATTTAGTGAGAGGAATTCCCAAACTATAATTCACTAAGGATAACCTATGTGAGGCCTATTAATTAGGGTAACAAGTCAAATCCTCCTTCCACTCAATCAAAGATATTAACATTAATAAACCCCTAGAATTCCTACAAATGAATCTCTTTGGACCTGTTAGCACTACAAGCCTATGAGCGAAAGCTTTTAAGTGTGTGATTGTTGTTGATTATTTGAGGTTTACCTGGGTAAGATTCCTATCTCACAAAAGTAAATCATTTGAGGAATTTAGGACATTCTTGCATGGATTTAGAGGAAACTAGGTTGCAAAATTTTGATAATTTGTAATGATAATGGTGGAGAATTTAAGAATGAAAATTTTCAATCTTACTATAAAGAATATGGGATAGATCACAACTTTTAGCTCCTATAACCCCTTAAAAGAATAGGGTTGTTTAAAGGAAGAATAAGACCCTAGTAGAAGTTGCTAGAGCAATGTTAGATGAATACTTACTTCTTAAATATTTTTTGGAAGAAGTGGTGAATACAGCCTGTTAAGTTCTGAATAGGGCAAAAGTTAGATCCAAGCTGAATAAGACACCCTATGAAATTCTTAAGGGGAGCACACTTAACTTCTCTCACCTTTATGTCTTTGGATGTAAAGTGTTCATTCTGAATAATGGGATATCTCAACTAGGAAAGTTTGACCCCAAATCTGATGAGGAGTGTTCCTAGGTTACTCAAATGTTGGAAAATCATATAGATTTTTCAATAAAAGAACACTGGTAATAGAGGAGACCACTCATGTTGTATTTAATGGATCTAATAATTTAGAAGTGTCTACGTTTGAAGAAGAAGAGGTTGTAGAAATTACCCAAGTATTAGCATCTATAAATTTAGATGAAAGGGTATAACCTGAAAATATACTGCCTAAAGGATGGAGATATTCTTCAAGTCATCCTAAAGAATTAATCATACGAGACCCATCTAAAGGCGTTAGAACTAGGCATGAACTTAAAAAAGAAGTAAACAATTCTAAATTTATTTTAATGATTAAACCCATAAATATAAATCAAGCCCTATTTGATGAATTCTAAATCCCAGCCATGCAATGAGAGTAAAATCAATTTATGAGGAAAGATATTTGGGAATTTGTTGAAATACCTGAGGACTAGTGCGGTTGGAACTAAATGGATTTTTAAAAACAAAATGAATGATTCTGGTGTAGTGATTGGAAAAAAAACAAGATTAGTGTCTAATGGATATAATTAAATAGAAGGAATTGATTTTGAAGACTTTTTCCCTGTAGCTAGATTGGAAGCCATTAGGGTTCTACTAGCCTTTTCTTGTTTTAAGGGGTTCAGACTGTGCCAAATGGATGCCAAAAATGTCTTTTTAAATGGGGTATTATAGGAACATGTGTATGTTGAACAACCCCTAGGCTTTAAAAAATTATAATTTTTAATCTTGTATTCAAATTAAAAAAAGATATTATATGGACTAAAATGAGCACCTAGGGCATGGTATGAAAGGCTAAGCACATGCCTACTAGAAAGAACCTTTGTTAAGGGGAGTATAGACACCACCCTATTTTTAAAAAAGGTAGGAGATGAACTACTGATTTTCTAAATTTTTGTTGATGATATTTTTTTGGATCCTCTAATAAAAGCCTTTATAATGAACTTTTAAAATTAATTAGTAAGGAATTTGAGATGAGTCTGATGGGGAAACTTACGTACTTTCTTAGATTTAGCATAAGATATAAGGATGATTGAACTTTTCTTAGTCAATCAAAATTCATTAAGGACATCCTTAAGAAATATAAAATGGATAAAGCCAAGTCAATCAACACTCTCATGAGTTCCACTATTTAGTTAGATAGAGATTCAAATGGAAAATTTGTTGATTAGAAGAAATATAGATGAATAATTATATCACTTCTTTACTTGACTGCTAGCATACTTGATATTATACTTGTTATACTAGATTTCATGCTAATCTAAATGAATCCAACTTGTCTGTTGTTAAGAGAATTTTTAAATATCTCTAAGGAACTGAAGACTTAGGAATATGGTATCCTAGGAATAGAACCTCATTTGAAATTATAGGATTTTTTTATTAAAATTTTGTAGGATGGCGAGTTGATAGGAAAAACACTTTTGGAACATGTCAATTCACATGATAGTCCTTAGTCTCTAGGTCCAATAGAAAATAGAACTCAATTGCTCTGTTCACAATTGAAGCAGAGTACATGGCCTTAGGATGTTATGCGGCCCAAGTCCTTTGGTTAAAATAATAAATTTTTTGATTAGGATTATCTGTAGGCACAATTCCAATCTTATGTGACAACACTAGTGTCACCTGTATTTCAAAGTATCCAATCCAACACTCCAGGATAAAGCATATAGATATAAAGCACCATTTCATTTGGGATCATGTTATAAAATGAGACATAGAGCTATACCATATAGCTACTAAAAATTAACTTGCTAATATCATAATAAAACCATTATCATTTGAAACCTTCAGCACCTTAAGAACCAGATTAGGTGTGATCGATATTCATGCTTGAAACACATACTTTGTGTTGCAAATAAATTTTCTTGTTTTTTATTTTGATGATTGACAAACACTATTGATTCTCTTGGACTGCCTGTTACTTCTAACTTTTCAGGAATTGAAGATCGGACGAACAAACGAAGCCAGTTCAAGATTGCGTAGGTCTAGGGTTGAGTTAGTCTGTACTTTTTTTTTTCTTCTTGAGTCTATTTGTAATGGTCAAAGAGACTGATGCTAAGTAACCCTACACACACACACACACTTGAAAATTAGAATTTTTATTTTTACTCATATCGGCCAGGATAATATTTATATCGTCCTGGACGATCAGGATTAAAACAGAAAGTCTAAATATGGATTCTTAATTAAGGCAGCCGACATTAACATATCGGCCTGGATGATACGTGTATCGGCTTGGACGATAAGCTCAAAGCAGAAAGAAGTTGTCGCCATAGACAATTAAGGTATACTGTATTTTTAAACAATCATCCAGGACGATCATTGATTGGCCTGGACGATATTCACAAATTATGCCTTAATTGATTAGAAAATCAAGGGAGTAATTAAGGATGATTGATACAATCATATCGTCCTGGACGATCGCATGATCGGCCAGGATGATCTATTCAAAAACCTTAGTTACTTGAAGACAATAAATATCGGCCAGCTCGAATTCAGGGCTATGCTCTGGATGATTTTCCTCTGATTTGAACTGATCGATCAGGATGATTGTGAGATCGGCCTGGACGATCAAGCCAATTTTAAATCATCCAATTTTGTATTCAGGGCGATGCTCTGGCCGATCTTCTGAGTTTTATACTGATCGGCCAGGCCTATGTCCATATCGGCCTGGATGATATTGTTGGCAACTTACAATTAATGAGCTCCTTTGAAGCTCTTCTATTTAAGAGCTCTTGTTCAATGTTTTGAATAACCTTTTTGCTACTGCCTTGACCTGAGAAGGCCTTGAGGAGAGAAAGAGAGAGAGGGAGAGAGAGAGAGGATCTTGTGAGGGGGAGCTTGTGAGGGGATTCACAAGGGTTGTTTCAAGGATCGCTCTACTTCTTCTTCGTCTAGAGTTTCTCGTCCGTGGAAGGGTCGGTGGAGGTAAGGAGTCAGCATCTGGTTGTTGGTTCTCTGCCATCTTCAGGAGGAAGTAAAAGGAGATAGGTTCTCTGCCTTGTTGGGGTGGCAAAAAGGAGGTTCTTTATAAGAGCTTCTCCGCCTAGCCGTGGGGGCTAAAGGAGAGTCACGTTTGTAGTGCAATACTTGGAGGGTGCCTCCAAGGAGTGGACGTAAGTCAAGTTGACCGAACCACTATAAATCTCTGTGTTTTTATTTTTTTGCTTCCGCACTTTAATTTCCGCATTGTTTATTTTTCTCGTGGTGTGATTTTGATTTATGTGATTTTTGTTCTTTGTGAAAAGAATTTTTTAAAATACCAACTCACCCCCCCCCCCCCCCCCTCTTGGTTAGCTTGGGACTAAGTTCATAGGGCTTAACATCCCTAACAAACTTTCACTTTGTGTTTCTATTCTGTTTATTTTTATTATGCTTGTTTATGTTAACATTTTTTATGCTTTTTATTTTTTTTATCTTGTGATTTTTGTAATTTTATTTTGTTTGTTGTTGTTAATTTTATTTTTGTTCTTATTTATGTTCTTTTTATTTTGTTATTATTTTATTTTATGTTTGTGCCATGATCATTTCATAAACCACTTCATTGAACTTCACTTTCTTTCCTTAAAAATTGAAAATTTCATCTTTTACCAATCTATACAAACAACATTCATATTATACTATTTATACAACACTGCTTTGATCATAACCCTTGAATCAATAAATGAACTAGATTGGAAATCATACTGTATGAACATCTATTCACCTAAATGATCCATGTGTCAATTAAGATTTGTATGAATTCATTTTTGTTGGTAAAACATTTATTATTGATCATACAAACACCTGTTCATACTGTATAAACCTTTTTATCAAAAGTCATATAGCCATACTCCTCGAGAAGAGCTCTATGTCTGTAATCATCTTGTACGAAGTCTGACCATATTGTATGATTAAACAAATCTATTTAACTCGTCATCTGGCTGAAATAATTATTATATGTGATAGTCCTATATGATCATAGGATCGCACAATACAATATCCTAAAATTCTATTTAAACTACTTTAATTCATTGAAAATTCTCCCACAACCATCCAATCCATCCTTCTTCCAATCTTAATCTCTGTAATGCTCAATAGTGGAAAATATTATTATAAAACCTAGGGTGTTTCCTCCTCTGATAGACCTACCAACGATCGCTTTTAGACAGCTTTTGATAAATCCTCCTACCATAAATTTCAAAAAGCCATGATCATAAAAGTTTATAAGGGTGTTAAACCCTAGAGAACTAGTCCTGAGGCTAATTAAGAAGGGGGTGAATTGAAAATTTAAAACCTTCTTTATTAAAAGAAAATCTTTTTAAAATTGACATGGAAAAGAATTAAATTCACAATAAAAAGACAAGTCAACATTTTCACCAAAGTAATTAATTACAAAAAAAATAAATGCAGAAATAATAAAAGGAAAGAACACACCAAAATTTATAGTGGTTAATATTGATCTACATCCACTCCTTGGAGTCACCTACTATATGTATTGCACTATCACTATAGTTTCTCTCCTTTAGCCCTCACAGCTAGTCAGAGAAGCCATTATACACTCTCTCTCCCACCAACTCGGTGCGATAGAGGACTATACTCCTTTCAAAAGCAGAGATCCTTGACTCCTTTTCACCCTCCTGGTGAGGTAGAGATCCTGGACTCCTTTTTATTCTTCTAGTGAGGCAGAGAACCTAAAATCACTTTCACCTTCCACATTATGGTAGAGTAGCTGGGTCCTTTATCACCAAAGAGATCTTCTTCTTCCCAAAACTTCTCTTAATACAAAGTTTGAATCTACTGGTATTAAGATACAAGCTTGCTAGAACAATTGTGTTAAACCCCCTCCACACTCCCTTGAATCCTACAAGGATCTTCTCCCTCTCAAACTCCACCCTTTTCTCTCTCCCTTTCAATGCTCTCTCAACAAAATTTTTCCAAAACAATGAAGACTAAATCCATACCAAAGACACATACCAAGTGCCTTGATAAAGTTTAAATAAAGGGCTTAAAAAATCCTAAAAAATATCAATTCAACCATCAAAGATCGTAAAATGCGATCTCAGGATCGTTCAGTATGATGTGTAGAATTTTACCTATTAGTATTGTATGAATAATTCAACTTTCATACTGTATGATCATCAGTACAAACATGAATACCAACAAGTAATTTTTCCTCTTAGTGCTATATGATTATTAGTATGAATGACCAATCATCTAGTATGATTAGTTCATCTAAAATCTAGTTCATCAAGGATGAATCATGGGATGACCTAAGTTATCTCTATTCATTATACAACACAATCTAGTTCATACAGTACAATCAATATATTAAAATTAAGCAAATTTGATTGACTAATCACTTGATTAAATTAGGCAAAGTTTTAAGCATCCTACAGTATGATCAGATTCATGTAGTAAGATTAGAATAAATTTTCAAATTCAAATTTTTGCCTAATTTAATGGACGATGGGCTTTCTAATTATTACAGATCATCCAATACAATGTAGTGTTCATACTATATGATTAGTTATATTTCAAGAATATTTTTCACAAATAATAAAAAAATATTTTAATTAGTTTCTGTATCACCAGATTGTACATTACGATCCATATAATATAGTATGATATATAAAAAAATTAAAATATTTAAAATCATTTTTGCTCCCCTTGTATGTGTTTGCACAGTCACCATGCTAACATACATCATTACAGAACTTAAATTAAGAAATTTAAAAAATAAATAAAAATTATAGACTCATTTAACATAACCTATTGTAATCAATCCTGACCCTTTAATCTTTAAAGAATGGAGCATTATGTACCTAAAATATTAATCAACACACTAACAATAATGTACTATAAATACTAGGAGAAATAAAGAGGTAATCAATAATATTTATTATCATCAAAATCATCAACTCAGAAGCCTAAGTTACAACAATCTCACCCATTTTCTTGATGGCAAATAATATTTGTTGAATTTTCAAACTAAAAATATTTTCTCCTAAACTCCCGCTCACTAAAAGAATTATAATAAAAAATAGGAGAAAGCTTTTTTTTTTGGCATAAATTTTTAAAGTTAAGTAATAGAAAATTTTAAAAAATAAAACATAAATATAACCAACCATAATATATTCTCTCCCTATGATATTATCAAAAAGAAGAGATAAAATAACACTTAAAATTAAAATATATGTAGAAGAAAATAATAACATAATAAAGAAATGAAACCATGAAATTATGTTTAAACAGAATAAAAATCAAACACTCGAAATATATAAACAAACACAAGAAAACACATAAATAAAACACAGAAAAAATCACACAACATAAACCTTAACATACATATATCTTATAGTTCTACTCCTACTCTGATGACTTAGAAGCTAGGTCTGCTCTGGGGATATTTTATTTTTTATCTTTTCCCCAAATTTCAATCAGCTTATTTTTACTCTTTTCCTTCATAGGAAAAGTTTTTAAGTTGGGGCATTAAAATTTTAGATGTCTGGGTTTCCTACACCCAAAGCAAATAACGTCAGAATAAAACTTAACATTTTTAGCATTTTTACCATTCCTCTACTTTTATTGATGCTTTTTCTTGTTCTTCAATAGACTTTCAAATTTCTTTGTTATCAATGCTATTTTTTTACTCTCATAATCTACTAAGTAATGTTCATCCATGTATTTAGCTTTTAGCACTATAGTCTTCTCATCAATTGCTTCCATAAGTCATTGACTCATCAATTGCATCCATAAGTCATTGACTCACACTTTACTCGTAGGTAATGAGTGAGCCTATTAGATTTTATATAGAGTAAGCATTCAAATCTTTTGATTCGCATATAGCAGTGACTTTGGTATCAAATTTATTAAGTAGAGAACATAGAATTTTGTTAACAATTTCAAAAGTTAAAGTAAAAGTTTGAATAGCTTGTTAGACCTACTAGATTTGTCCCAAGGCTAACCAAGAGAGGGGTGAATTAGTTATTTAAAAAATTCTTGGCAATTTACAAAACTGATTTAAGATTTTATGCCAAATGATAATTTTCTTAAAAAGTATTTTTCAATGACAAGGATTAAATGTGCAGAAAAATAAAAGAATACCAAATTTTATAGTGTTTCGATCTAACTAAACCTATGTCCACTCCCTGAATACTCCCTTTTTAGGTATTTGATACATTAGATGTTGTATGTATTAAACTAATTTTGTATAGTACAATTTGTTCAAAAAATGCTGTTTATTTGAGATTAATTGGTACGTATCCATTTTATACAATGGACATCATCCGTACAAATCCAACTTCATAAAGTATGAACAGTACAAAAGAAAATTTCTATGGTAGGATTCAATTAACTTTGTTCTACAAGAACACTTTGGTCAAATTTTGTAGTACAATTCTAAAATCGTACACTATATCAATTTTAGAAAATATTTTTGACTCACTCCCCTAGTGTGTGTGTGTGTGTGTGTGTGTGTGTGTGTGTGTGTGTGTACGGTTACCCTTTTACAATCACACTCTCTTAGACTCAAGATAAATAGATAAAGTATAGACTTCAATTACAATAAACCCTAATCTAATCTTTCTTGATGTCTTCAGTAGTCTTATGTATGATTTTCCTGAAACGTTAGTACACATAAATAACACAAACAAAATATATCCAATATATGTTAGAATAAATATTAATCAACACAATAATATTATGGTATCATCAAAAAATCACTTGATATAAAAATATAGTTTTGAAAACTAACTTGCAACAATCTCCCCCTTTTCTATGATGGCAAAATAATTATTATTTGAGTTAACGCTTAAGGCAATTTTGCTTCTCAGCTCCCCCTAAATGATTGACCAATTTAAAATAAGGGGTTCGAATGAAAATCAAAAAACACAACTTAAACAAAAATGACACGAACAAACATGCACATATAACACATAAAAAATAACATGATAACACGAAACAAAACTTACACACATCAAATAATATACATCAAACAACCAATGCATCAAATAATTAAAATATCAAATAATAACTAATAACTCACCCTTTTGACCACATTAAAATGGGAAGTATATCTTGAAAAGATAAGTTTCTATTAATAAATCAAAATAGTTGATGAAGATGAAGACTTTAAAATAATTACAAATACAACATTAACTTCCTAATGGTAAAAAGAAAAAAAAATTTAAATCAAAGAACAACTAAGATAAGAATAGTCAACCATATTCACTTTTTATTCTAGACAAGTTAAAATAAAATTAATTATTACAAAAATGACAAATTAAAAATTAATTAGTTTCTAATTTAATGGTGAAGTTTATTGTCGATTATATGGATTTGTAGAAGAGATAAAATGACAAATGAAAGAAAAGTTTGAGTTTTTTATTTGGCGATATTGCACATTTTTTCAATTGATTCTAGCACACTTTGTGCATTTTATTAGTTTGGGCTAATTTTTTGCCTCTTTTCACTTTGGCGAACATTAACATTTTTTCAAATTTACCACGCTTTGTGCATCCTTTTTTTTTTTCACTTTTCCATTATTTCCAATATCACAATAAATCTTAACTCAAATTCTAATATTTAAAAAAAAATAAACACATTGAAAAGAAATAAAATAAAAAATAAGACATCTATTTTGCAATAATTATAGCTAAGTAATACTTATCTAGAAGAACATGAAATTGATCTTCTAATTTATATCAAGTCATAATTTAAATTTAAATTTTTGAGAGATTATATTTTGTAAGGGAATTAATTTGTAGAGCAAAGTAATTGAAAATCCCATTCTAGAGATCAACTATATATAATTTCTCTAAAAACATAAACATTTAAAGAAGAGAAATTTTAATGCACATCAACATATTAATCCTTCATTTCATTCATCATTCTAAACACATACAAACAACAACCAACTTACTGGACTTGAAATCACAAAGAAACAAAACATCTTAAGAACTAGTACAAAAGTCTCATCAGCAAGTACAACATAGATGTACAACTAATATTCTGAGGGTCCTTAATCTGGAGGTGGTGGAGGGTTGAACACCATAAAGTAACTACTGATTATAGCTATAATAGTGCTAACCAAGTCAAATTGTCACTACAAAAAAATCACCTATTACAAATGAAATTTTCTCATGCAAATTGATCATTTTCTAGCGGAGGAAAAAAAATTTTGATGTCTTTTTCTGGCAGGAAATAATTATGATGGCTTTCCAACAGAATTAAGCCACCAAAAAAATTAATAAAAAAAAAAGATAATTTAAAAATTGTTTTCATGCTCTCTATGGATGTTGCCCTCCCGGCAGCCCGCCCGGCGACCCACTTGATCACCCTTATGTAAGCCCACTCCCGCTCGGCAACTTGCTCCCATGCCTGTGTGTCCTTTAGCCTGCCTAATCGCTCCCGCCCAGCAAGCTGCACCCGGGCGAGCCTGACCTCGCCCGTGTGCTGCCATTTAGCTGCTCGCGTAGCCACCGCTTAAGCGTGTAACTGCCCCACATGCCAAGTGATTCAAATCTAGGTGGGTTAGGGAAAGTCTCAAGCACCCAACCAAATTGCTGAACAAAGAAATACATTTTTTATGACATTTTTTCATATTTGAAATATATATTGACAAAAATCAAGTTACTAAATAAAATTAAATATACTAACTAATTTAATTATTAAAATTAAAAAATATTTTATTAAAAATAATAATTAATAATTAATAATTAATTTTAAAATGAAAATTAAGTAAAATAAAAAATTTTAATTAAAACAAATTATTAACTTAATAATGAATTAAAATATTATTAAAAATGCTAATTATAAAAAATAATAAATTAAATTAAATTTTAAAAAATAAGTTTTAATTTAAATCTTTTTACTTAAATTAAGGAAATAGTTAATATTTTTTTAGTCATTTTGCTAAATCATTTAAATAGTTAAATTTTTAATCAATTTAATTAAATTTTTAAAATTTTACCAAAAAATAGAAAAAGCTGCTGAAAAATCTGCCAAAAACTTCTGTGGGAAAGAAATTGCAAAAAAACTTTAGTTAGAAAAATTGTCTCACTATTTTCCATCGAAAAACTTCCAAAAAGCCACCAAAAAATTAACCGCCGGAAAGGCACCAAAAAATTCTGTCGATAATGGGTGATTTTTTTTTTTAATGTATCCCCAGATCCACCCTATATCTTCATTATGCCTTGCATCAAGCAAGTTAAGAAGAGTCTATTTTTGATCAAAATGTTAATCAAAGTGAGATTCCAATCTGTCAAAGTGTTGGACCATTTCTTGATAGAAGTTTTGGTCAGGTCCAAGTGCTAGTGCAGGTGTAGGAGATTGGGCTCCTTCTTCTACCTCTGAATCTTCTCCCTCAAAACTTTGATCCTGACCAAAAAATACCACCAGCAACTACACTTAACAAACCCACCACTATAAGATAAAATCCCAGCCATAACCCCACCATTACCCCCAGCACCCAACCAAGTAGGAGAGAAAATATGGGATAGCCCCAAAAAAACTAAAAAAATCATTGCTCCAATAAAAATCCAAAAATACATTACCTAAACAAAGGATACACATAATATTACCAGCCACCAATAACCCAAACTTCAGGAAATCGGGTGCTACAACAGCAGCACATAATACCCTAAAGATAGGAAAGAGGCACATCCAACAAAGAATAAATATCTGACCAGCAGTGCACCCCAACAGCAAAGAAGAAGTAGAACAACCAGCAATACCCATAAAAGATAGGATAGCCATAAAAGATCAAGCCAAAAAAACTAGAAAAATCATTGCTCCTGTCAAAAGCGACAAAGACATAAGCTAAATAAGGATACTCATCAATTTGCCAGCCATCAATAAGCCACACTTGAGCATACCAGGTGCTACAGCAGCAACATAGAATACCCCAATGATATGAAAGAGGCACATCCAGCAGGAAATCAAGGTCAGTCCAACAATGCATCCCAACAGCAAAAAAGAAACCAAGCCTCCAACAATACTAACAAAAGCTAGGATAGCCAGAATAGCTCCAGCCAACAAAACAAAATCACTAAAGAAAACTAGGAAAAGACAAAAGACTCTAGAAGGCCAACTTAAAAGGCCAATAGTGCTAGAAAATCAAAAAAGCATAGCTAACATAAAAATCACAGGAAAAGACCAACCAGGATATCAAAAAACAAGAAAAATAGTCAAGTACTAACATAAGGAGTCCCACTCACATCGAGGTAAAGCAAGTCTTTAAGAGGGCCTGGAATAGTAGACTGAATAACATCAATAAAGCAACCAAGACTACAACCCTAATTAGCTAGCCAAGAGGCACAGGAACTACCAGCCTTACTAATATGGCAAAAAGATGAATTCACAAACATCAAAAGCCTTTTAATTTCCCTAACAAGATAGAAATTAATAGGGTTACAACACACCTCCTGCGCATCCTGTAAAGGAATAATCTTCTCAGCAAAATTAACTTCAATAAACAAATTAGTTAAGTTAAGAGGGATGCATAATTGAATACCATAAAGAATAGCCTTAATAAGAATAGTATTAGCATTACCATAATGAACTGAGCCTATAAAGGCAATAATAAGATGGCCATTACTATCCCAAATAAGACCACCATAGCCAGACACTGAATTAGAGATAACACCATCAACATTCAATTTAAAGAAATTAGGAGGGGCTTATTCCAAAAGATAACATTATGAGCAAAAGGAGTTATCTCCTAATTAACCCCTAAAGCATTACTAACAGCATAACAGTTCTTAAAAATCTTAATAGAAAGTAAGTTGACAACCACAAGAGCTAAAATATTATCCTTCACCCCTTAAATAACATTAAGATGTTTCATTCTCACTCCATTAAAAATGGAGTTATTCCTCTCCAACCAAAGAAAACAAAAAATGAGGGAAGATATTGCATTACGAATATGACCTTTAGTATCAATAAACCAAGACTTAAGTAAAGAATAAAGGGAAAGGTGAGCATTAAAACAATTTAACTGAAATATATCATCAAAATAAACCCAAGTTCTAACAACCACAGGGCCAGAAATAAAAACACGATGCATATTCTCCATGTGAAACCCTTTTTAATGAGATTGTCCTCCGTAGGAATAAATCTATGTAAAACTCTGCACACAAACACAAAAACTATAGAAGGGATTCTCTTATGCCATATATTAGAAAAAATATTGTTAAATTTGCCTTTATCTCAAAAGGAGTGCCAAACATTCATAAGTTGAAAACCACCATCATTAGAAAAGTCACAAAAAATAATATCTTTGGAAATAGTATTAATAGTAAGATTTAAAATACGGTGAATAATACAATCAAGAATCATACTAGAGAGTTTATCATAGTCTCAACAACTCTCATGAAGAAAAAAGTAACTTTTATCGATACAGAAGAAGTAGAATTTGGGATAGAATCAATAAAATCTTTACCAAACCATTTATCTTGCTAGAAAAAAATGTTACCTTCACCAAGCCCCCAAGAAATAAAGGGCTCCACCTCCCATTTGACCTTGCAAAGCCTTTTCCAAACTTTAGAGTCCCCAATTTTAGGAGAGATATTAGTCGGATGGTTACCCACACAATATTTAAAGATCATAAAGTTAGCCCAAAGATTATCTTTAGAGCGTAAATTATACCAAAGTTTAAAGGATAAGGCCTTAGTAAGGTCATGTAAAGTTTTTCAACCAAGACCACCTTCATCCAAAACACCACGACACTTGTCCCAGGTAGCCCAAGTAATTTTAGAAGAAGAGGAGGTACCTTTCCAAAAGAACTTGTTAATCATCTTGTGGATCCTACTGCAAACAACATGAGTAGGAAAAATGGTTTGAAACATATAAACAGGTAAAGAAAAAAAGAACACTTTTGATCAGAGTCACTCTACCACCAAAACTAAGAAAACTAGAATCCCAAGATAAGAGCTTATTCTAAATAGAAGCAATAAGATCGTCAAACAAAAAAGTCTATCTTCTACTTTTAAACAGAAGAACACCAAGATATTTGATAGGAAAGTTAGAATGAGTAAAACCAGTAGCATCTTTAATAGCTAAAATATGATCATTAGATATCCTCTTAGAAGCAATAAAGGATCATTTATTTTTACTAAAAGAAAGGCCACTAACCAATTCAAAGAGATTGAAAAACTTCATCATTTTATGAATTATATTAATAGTCACATTAATAAAAATAATAAACTCATTAGCAAAGCATAAATGGGATATATGGAAGCCTCCCAAAGTTTAAAGTAAAGACCAGGAATCAACTCAAATAAATTAGAGAGACCCCTAAACATAAACTCAGCCACAATAATAAAAAGGGCAAGGGAAATAGGATCACCCTTCCTTAAACCATGAGAAAACTTAAAGAAACCATGATTGGAACCACTAAGAATGATGGAAAAATAAACATTTTCAATATAATTCTTAATAAGATTAATAGACATAGAGTTAAAGCCAAAAAGCTCAAGCATGAAGTAAACAAAATTCCAATTAATACTGTTATAGCCTTAGCAATATCAACTTTTAAAATCTCCTTGCACATCCAAATCTTGACTTAATTCTTGAGCCAAAAGAATACCCTCCATGATATCCCTACCTTTCACAAAACCCATTTGATAAGGAGAAATAATTTTAGATAAAATTGAAGAAAGATAATTCAAAATAATTTTAGAAACCAATTTGTTAAAGAAAGTACAAAAGCTAATAGGATGAAAATCATTTCAAGTTTGAATAGAATTGTTTTTAGGAATAAGCACTAACGAGGTAAAAGTAAAAAATTTAGGGATAGGATTCCCAGCAAAAAAATACAAAATAGTAGAAAAAATATCATTAAAATTAATATGCCAACTTTTTTGGAAAAAAAGAGTCGTGAAACCATCAGGACCCGCCATAGAATCACTATTCATGCCCAATAATATTTCTTTAACCTCCTCAAAAGAAGGAGGCCTAGAAAGAGAAGAATTATTCTCCTGGGATAGAAGGTTGGGAATAAAAGACTGATCCATAACCTGAATAGGATTGAAAACTTTTTTAAAATGGTTTTGAAAATGAACCACGGCTAAATTAGCAATCTCAACAAGGTTATGAGAATAGGAGCCATCCTCCCTTTGAATGTAGTTGATACTATTCTTAATCCTTTTTCTCTCTATTAAGGCATGAAAGTATTTAGTATAATTATTACCCTCAGCCAAGTGCTTAGTAGTAGCTTTATTCTTCCTAAAAGACTTATTCCTGAGCTTGAAAATTAAAAAGATCAAGTTTGGACTGCTTTAACAAAGAAAACTTAGCATTAGAAGGATCGTTTTGACATAAATTCTCATTAAAAGAAACACATTGTTCAGCTTATAAAATATTAGTAAAGATATTTCTGAATACATTGTGATTCCACCATTTAAGAACTTACTTCAACATCATAAGCTTAAACCAAAGTCTTTCATACCAAAAATAGAGTTATCAGGATGTAAAGGAGCTTGCCAGTTATAATTAACAATAACAAAAAAGGAATTATTAAGTAACCACATATTTTGGAATCTAAAGTGAGAATAGGCATTACATTGTCTATTCTTAATATTGATAAGCAGAGGAGAATGATCAGACAAAGTTCTACTAAGATGCTGCATATTAGTGAAATTAATAGAGTTAATCCAAGAATCATTAAAAAGCACACGGCCAAACCTTTGCCATAAGTGACCCCTATTCTAGGTAAGTTATTGCCAACAAACCCAATATCAATCAAATTACAAGACAAAATCATATTATTAAAATCTAACATAGAACGATAAGAAAGGGTAGAACCCCCAATCCGTTCACAAGGGGTAGAGATAGCATTAAAGTCACCACCAACCAACCAAAGCAAATGATATATACTATGAAAATTCGTAAGTTTATCCTCTAACAATTTTCTAATGTAAAGGGAAGAAGCATCATACACAGAAGATGCATATCAATGAAAATTAAAAGCCTCAATTTCACATTGCATGACTTGAATAAAATCACCAATAACATTAATTTTAATACAATTTTTCTAAAAAACCCATATTTTGTTAGCCACATTCAAAGTTGCATGGCTAAAACCTAGAAAACAAGAGGTACTAAGCAGTTTAGAAGTAGGGATAAGGGGTTACAATAAAACAAGAATAGAAGTATGATGAACACGACACAAATTTTAACACGAATCCTAGAAGACAGACAACCAATACCTCTAACAATCCAAATAATGGTACTAAACATAACAAAATATTAATGAGAAGTATTTGAATGATTATTTCTAAAAATGTTTCTAGAAGGTTGCAAGGAGATATGATTTTGTTTATGCCCTCTTTTAGTATGAAATTTAATAAAACTAGTATCATTATCATCCTTGGTAAAATATTTAGCAGCAATATGCATTTCCTCAGTATTAGTGAGAGCATCACTATTATAATTAGAAGTTAAAGGAGACTTACTATCATTAGAATGACCTCTGTGTAAATTAGGACAATCATCTTCCATAAACCTACCATCATCCTCCCAATTCTTAGTAGCCTTCATAACCAGTTCTTTAAAGAAGGAAGAAGGTAACAGATAATGTTCTATGGAAGCAAATCCTGCATCCTCTAAAGCCATGTCATTCTTTTCACCTTCCTTTAATGGCATGACCTTCTTTCCACCTTCTTTAAGGGCCAATTGTGTATCACCATTTGCACCCAAAAAACATTCCTATTCATTTAATGGATTAGAAAACTCATGAAAAGGCATAATATCATTGGAATCAAACACATTTTAATTAATAATGCAAGATAAAGAAGGCCCATCATTTGTATCCTTTTGAGCTTCAATAATAAGAGAATTATGTATAACATTATGATCATAATCAATACTAGAATTATTTAAAATGCTATTAGAAACTTCCCAATTATGAGTTAAAATATTAGTATTCGTAGCATCATTAGGAACATGTGGACAAGGATTCTTCTCAATCACCACTAACTGGTCCTTAATTTGTTGAGAAGGACTAAGCATATTACCCACCAAAGGGGTTAGGTTAGACACATCCTTATCCACCATCTCATTCATTTATTTCATGAAGTTCTTAGCTATACGAAGGTGTGGGTGTTTCTGAAAAGAGTCATTCATACCATGCCCATGCATTTTACAAAACAAGCAAAATATTGGTAAATTGTCAAAATCAACTCTTTGGAAGTAACCCTTGACTTCTGATTCTATCCAAATTTTGCTAGGATGTTTCTTAGAGACATCCAACTCAATTAAAACCCTAGAAACTGATGGCCTTGACACTGAATCAATAGCTTGATCAATTTTAAAGGGTGGCCAAAGATGGAGGCCATACCAAATAGAATTTGATGATTAAAAAAATGTAGGCAAAAGTTAGGAAAAGAAATCCAAACTGGAGCTATAGGAGATTCTTCCCTGACATCAAAATCTGGAGTCCATTTCAGTAAACACATTTGACATGCTTGAATATAGTACAATTTATGAGAAAATATGCGGCTACAATCAAGATTATTTGAAAGTTGGATGGCAACATGTCGTTGATCAAGCAAACCAATATGAAAAGATCCAGATAGCTTCAAGTTAAGGAAAAACTTTCGTATAACATCAAGATTTGATCTCCTCAACATAAATTTACCAACCAAAGTTAATGCATAAGGAGCGGCTAACTGTTCAACAACTGATTCCTCATAAAGAATAACCAGACAACCCTTAAAAGATGAATGAACAAAGTTAAGTTTCAGTTTAAAAGATGAAGATCCAATGACAACATCTTTGAAAGATCATGATTGCCCCTCCAAAAGAGAAGAGGAAATCAGGTGAGATGATGACGGAGTCATCATCACCTCGCATAACAAACCAAATAGGAACTAAAAATCAGTAAATGAAAAGAATGAAAATTAGAAAAGCATAAGAAATCAACTGAGAATAGGGGAAAATCCAAGCCAGGATAGCTGAGAACCATCACACGAGGGAGAAACCCTAGAATCGCCCAGGAATCTCACAAGGCTCAAAAAGACATTGCATAAAATCAAACTTCTAAATCCTAAAAGAGAATGGGAAGTTCAATAGGTGGATAAGGATGGATTAGGGTGTACTTTTTCTCTAAGACATAGGCAACTAAGTATCCTAAGGCACATTTTACTTCCTCTTATTATGAGGAAGTACAATATCAAAAAGTTTATAAATATAGTCCATAATAAGTTGGGCTTCATCAAAAGGAGTTTTAGTCATTATCAAGTATGTGATAGTGGACAAAAGAGGAGTCAGATTTATATGATCACCAAGTTTAGAAATTTTAGAGGTTCTCAAAATGTGTTGGATGATCCTGACATTGTGGTTAAGGGTATAGACTCAAGAAAGATGGAATACTTATGCTGCATGTCTACGAGTCTGGTTTATTTTTTACCAATCAAAAGAAGCTCTAAAGGTTTAGGTTTGTACCCTAACTCTTTGGGTTTTAAAGTGAAGGAAGTTGCCTAGATCGTCCCTGATAATTTTAACACATTGCATAAAAATATAAGAGATAATCCTGGTGTGATCTTCATTTACCTTCATGTTTGCAAGAAAATTTTGAAAAGTTTCATGATGGTATTCATAAATCAAGGTAAGGATAAAGTAAAATTAGGTTGAGGCAAAAAAGGGCATGATAGAAAGTTGATGTCACTTTGAATGAGGAGTCGAGAAGGGGTTATTTTGGCTGCAAAATTCAAATCAAAAGCTTCCTCATTTTCCTTAGAGAGGAAGTTGTCATCTCTACTTGATTGAGATGATGAGCCCTTAGAAATGCGAGGTCGTTTACTACTGTTGGCCATTCTTAAGGTTTAGACTCGAGAAGGTTCTAAAATTAATGAGAATATGATGGAAAAAAAACTTATCCAAGACCTTTCTATTTAAAAACAAATGTCCTATCGTACAATACAAAATTGAGATCGTACGTACAATTTTAAAATGACATGGGAAAAAACATTTTGTACATATGAATAGAAATGGCTAAAAATGAAATGGCATTTTGTAAAACATCAATCTCGAGGCATAGTTTCGTATAGGCTTTTTGATCAAACGATCATACAGACAAACACTTGTTTATCCAGGATGATCATAAAATTAAAATCATTTTATGATGGTTAGGTTTGTCCACATAATAAATTGACAATAGGATCATATAGATGAAATGCAATTTCGTGCATACGATCTGACAAAAATAATTGAAAGGTTAAAAAATTGTCCCCTATCATACAGATAAAAAAGACTACATCGTATAGATAATGACAACTTCATACAATATGATATACAATAAAAACTCAGTCTTGCATGCTTAACATAGAAAAAAATACCATGTACACGCTACAGAATTCATACAGTACGAAAAACTTATATGCAATATGATGAGAACACTTAAAACTAGACATGTTCAAATACCATTCTCTCAAGATGTAATGACATACTTCTAGTAAAAACAAAAACTAAAAACACATTAATAATGGAAAAAAATAAACAAAAAATAAATAAAACAAAAACACAAACATACAAACTTCAAAAAACAACCTAAGAAAATAAACAAACACATCAATTCATTACAAATAAAATCTATAGATATTCAATTTTAGCATTATGATCATTCACACCTAATCTTGTTCGTAAGGTGCTAAATGTGTCAAAAGCCATTGGTTTTGTAAAAATGTCTGCAAGTTGATTCTCAGTAGTAATATGATGCAATTTAATTTCTCCTTTAACAACATGATCTCTAATGAAGTGATGCCTAATATGATTATGCTTGGTTCTAAAATGTTGAGTATAATTCTTTGAAATGCATATAACACTTGTATTATCATAGAAAATTAGAATAGTGCCAATAAAAAATCCTAAGTCAATCAATTATTATTTTAACCAAAGAACTTGTGCCACATAACTACCTAAGGCAATGTATTATACTTCAGTAGTAGAAAGGTTACTTAATTTTGTTTTCAACTAAACCAAGAAACTAAGAAGTTTCCTATGAATTAATAAGTTCTATAAGTGTTTTTCTAATCAGCCCTACATTATGCAAAATCTAAATCAGAAAATCCAATAATTTCAAAAGAAGAGTTGTGCTTAGGATACCAGATTCCTAAGTTTTGAGTTCCTAAAAGATATCTCAAAATTCTTTTAAGTACTATCAAATGTGATTCCTTTAGATCAGAATGAAATCTAGCACACAAATAAACACTAAACATGATATCTAGTATGCTTGCAGCCAAATAAAATAATGATATAATTATTCTTTTAAATTTCTTTTGATCAATAGATTTTTCCGTAGAGTCATTATCTAACTGCACTGAAAAACTCATTGGTATAGTCATTGGTTTAGCATTATCCATTTCATATTTCTTAAGGATGTCCTTAATATATTTTATATGACTAGCAAATGTTCCTTCCTCATTTTGCATTATGTCAAAACCAAGAAAATAACTCAAGTCTCCCTTCAAACTCGTTTCAAATTTACTACTCACAATTTTTCAAAAATCATAAAAAGGGCTTTTAATGGTTTATCAAAACAAGATATCATCAACATATATTTAAATAATGAAAAAGAGAGTGGTGTCCATACTTTCTTTAACAAATGATCTTTCTAATAGGAAAGTGCTTAACATATCATACCAAGCCCTAGGTGCCTATTTTAGTCGATGCAATGCCTTTTTTAATTCAAACACTTAAGTTGGAAATTTTGAATTTTCAAAACCTGGAGGTTGTCAACATAAACATCTTCTTGTATAACCCCATTAAAAAATTCACTCTTAATATCTATTTGATACAATGTAAAATCTTTAAAATAGGCAAAGGTTAGTAAAACTCTTATTGCTTCAACTCTATCTATAGGAGCAAAAGTTTCTTCAAAATTAATTTCTGCTATTTGATTACAATGACTATATAATTCATTTTATTTTTTTAATAACCACTTAGTTTAAAAAGCACTTTGATCTTTTAGCTTTTCAGTCAATTCCTAAACATTATTTCTAACAAATTAATTCAAATCATCTTGCATCGATAAAATCCTAAATTCAGTCAAAAGTGCTTAATTTAAATTAGTAGGATCAACCAATGATATAAAGGAAGAATGTTTTACTTCTTTGCTAAGTCTATGCCTAATTCTAACACCCTCACTAGGTTCACCTAAAATCAACTCTTTAAGGTGGCTCTTAACAAAATTTTGTTCCCATGCCAAAGGGTTTTTTGTTCTAACATTCTTTCAAATTTGTCTAATCAATTCCTTGGGAGATATTTTCAATATGTTTTTCCTCCAACCTTGGCTCTTCCAAAATATTATATTCATCAAACACAGTATGTATTATCTCCTCAACTACCAAAGTTCTCTTGTTAAAAACCATATAGGATTTGCTAACTCTAAAATATCTTTTAAAAAAATCCTTCTTCAGATTTAAGATAAGATTTTCCTAAAGGAGTTTTACCATTATTATGAATGAACATGTTACATTCAGAAACATGCAAATGTGAAAGACTTGGTGTTCTCCTCTTAAGAAGTTTATAAGGTGTCTTATTCAATTTGGAATTAATGTTCACCCTATTGTGTACATAACAAGTTGCACTAACCACTTCAGCCCCCAAAAATATTTTGGAAGTGAGTATCCAGCCAACATGGCTCTAGCGACTTCTATCAAAGTTTAGTATTTTCTTTAGACTATCTCATTCTATTGAGGGGTTTTAGGTGCTGAAAAATTATGATCAATTATTGTTTGTTATAAAAAATCTTCAAATTTCTCATTTCAAAACACTCCTTATGATCATTTTGAATTGACAAAATTTCACATCTAATTTCCTATGAATCCAAGTAGAAAAATCTCTAAATTCTTTAAATAATTAACATTTATGAAATAAAAACTTAACCCAAGTACATTTAAAAAAATCATCAACTATTACAAAACTAAACACTTTACCTCCTAGACTTACAGTGCTAATCGGTCCAAAAAGATCCATGTGAATGATTTTGAATGGTTTGTTAGTTATAAGATCCTTAATGGAATGAAATGAGGACTTCACCTATTTCCTAATTGACATGCATCACACAGGTGATCCTTAGTGAAATCTTATTTAAGTATCTATCTAACCAACTCTTTTGGGTAATGTTTCTAAGGTTTTTCATGCTTGCATGACAAAGTCTTCTATGTCATAACCATGATTAATCACTAATTATTTTGAGACAAAAAGCATTAGAAGATTTAACAAAATTTAAATTAAGCATATGCACATTATTTATCTTATTATTATGCAACATATCAATTCTATTTTATCTAATAATGTAACTTGTAGGAATAAATTTAACACTATATCCCTTTTCACAAAGCTGACTAATACTTAACAAGTTATGCTTAAAGCCATCAACCAATAATACAATTTTTATGAAAAAAATTATCGTGTTTCCAATCATACCTATACATACCACTTTCCTTATGGTATTGTCTCCCAATATAACCTTGCCTCCATTCTTGGCCTCATGCGATATAATTATGTCATATCTCTAATCATATGCTTTTAGCATTCATTGTCCAGGTACCAATGCTCTCATGAGGTCTTATATGAGAGCATCTCTACAAAATGATCAAATGTTAGACTTAGAAACCCAAATATGTTTGGGTTCACCTTTTGGCAATTATAATCTAGATGTATGTTTAATATGCTATTATTTATGCATCTTAGGTCTCCACACTAGATATATTTTATTATGGATAGTGCAAGTGTGAGAGATATGACCAATCATTCCATAAGTAAAATATTTGACTCTAAGAAAATGATTTATTAATCTATGTGAGTAATATTATCTTTTCAAAGGTTTTGAAACTTTAGGCTTCTGATCAGAATTGAAAATTTGTTTAGGTGTAGGGGTGTCTTATTTTTCTTAAGAGATTTCAGTTCCACTTTAAATATGAGTTAGCACTTTCTAAAACAGTATTATTAAGTCTTAACTCATGTTCTCTTTAATCTAATTCATCCATAAATACTTTAAAATCATTTTCAAGTTTAGTATATAATGATTTCAATAGTTCATGGTGTTTGTTCAAATCACTAAACTCGTCCAATAATTTTTTGTGCTTGTTATCAATTAATTTGTAATAATTCCTAAGGATTTCATGGACTTTTTGTAAATTTAAAAATTCTAAGTTTAACTTAACATGCAGTTTTTTGAGTTTTCTATATGCAGTATGAATTTTCTAAGGAACTTAAAATAACTCATTATAGGTTAAGTCACATATCTTCTTTTTATTTCACTAATCAAGCTTGTCACCCATTAAACATAAGTTCACGACTTCCTCCTCTATTTCTATTTTTGAGGAATCTGAAGCTGAGTCCACCCATATTGCTCTTTACAATCTCTTCTTGCTCTTCCTTATATTGGTTTTCTCCTCAACCTTCTCCTTACTAGGATTAGCTTTGAGATTCGAGCATTCAGATTTAATATGCCTAGGCATCTTGTATTCATAACAAGTTATGTCATTTGAAACTTGTATTTTTGTGCAACATACCTTTGTTCCACTATTGACTTCTTATTACTTCTTTTTAAGAAAACTTATGAATTTCCTTGTCATTAAGGTAATATCAGCTTCATCCTTAGGTTGAGACTGATCACTTTTTGAGTCATCCACTTTCAAGGTAATATTTTTCTCCTTTTTCTTATCACCTATATCAATATGTTTTGGGTCACTCCATGCTCGTAAGTAATTAGTGATCCAAGAAGATTGTTAATAGAATAAATATTTAATTCTCTTGACTCAGTTATTATAGTTATCTTTATATCATAAGTTGTAGGTAAACAATGAAGAATTTTATTTACTTTTTCAAAATTTGTTAGTTCCCTATCTGAAGCATGTAATGAGGTGATTATTTATGTGAAACAAGTATACATGTTAGTGATTGATTCATTTAGTTCCATGTGAAATAGTAAATAATTGTGTAGTAGAATGTTCAATCTAGATTGTTTCACCTTATTAGTTCCATCATACATAATGCAAAGTCTATCCCAAATTTCTTTTCCAGTTCTATAGGTTAAGACATGCATATAGTGCTCAAATTTAAGTGCATAGAAAAAACTAGCATTTAATTGAGCTAAAGCTTTTTCTTCTACTATAGAGTCAGTAAATAGTATTTCAGTTATAATGCCATTTAAAAGTCTAATTGGTCTAGAGTAGCCTTCATGTACTAAAATATGCTTGCGATAGTTAAGAGATTGAGGAAAAGTAAACATACATGTTTTCCAAAAATTTAAAAGGATGTTATATAACAACGTTGGCCAAGTGATCAAATACTCTTCAAGTTTGTTCAGTTTCTAAAAGTAGTCATGATTATTTTCAAAAAGTTGTCTAAACCTTAATTTTTGAAAGTAAGCTCAGATACCACTTTAAAGTTCAAATAGGTTGTTAGACCTAATAGATTTGTCCTAAGGCTAACCAAGAGAGGGGTGAATTAGTAATTTAAAAAACCAATTTAATATTTTATGCCAAACTATAAATTTTCTCAAAAAGTATTTTTCAATCACAAAGACTAAATGTGTAGAAAAATAAAAAGAAGTAATAAATAAAGACAAAATATCCCTAAATTTTATAATGTTTCGGTCCAACTAGACCTACATCCACTCCTTGAAGACTCCCACTTCAGGTATTTCACTATACCAAAGTGAATATCCTTTTGCTCCCATAATAAGGCTGAGAAGCCCTTAAAATTAACCTCTTGTCCACCAATTCTGAGTGTGGCAGAGTACCATCATACTTTTTCACCCTCATGGTGACGGTAAAGAACTGGCATCCTTTCTCACCCTTCTGGTGATGGCATAATATTGACATTCTTTCTAACCCTCCTAGTTATGGCAGAGTACCGATGTCCTTTTTCACCCTCTTAGAGATGGTAGAGAACCAAATCTTCTCCAAAGATCTTCTCTCAAGAGTCTTTAAAGAACTAAGGAAGATATTCAAAGAACATACAAAGAGATCCTCATCTTTGGGCAACCTTGTGAACCCTTCATAATTTTTCCTTGCAACATCTCTAAATCCTCACTCCCACATACTCTCCCAAAACACTCTTACTTTTTCCCTCTAGAAAAAATTTATAGAAGAAGGATTGACAGTCAGTTTATAAGACTCTTATATATGAAAGACTAAAAAAATTTTCCCAAAAACTAAAAAATTTCAAATTGGACGTATTTGGATCGTACAGTCTGATCATACCATATATATATATATATATATATATATATATATATATATATATATATATATATATATATATATATATATATATATATATATATATGAATAGTTTAAAAAATACTTGTATGAACGTATACAAACTAATTTCATACTTTGGTAGTTATATGTACGATCTAACATCATACTATATGAACAATTCATAAGTGAAATGTTTTATCTAGTACGATTGTGTACAAACACATTTTATACTCTGGTCATCGTCAACATGAACCAGATATCATGTAGTTTGAACTATTTAAATCAAATCATGCTTCATACGGTACGAACATGGATAAGCCCATTTCATACTTTGAACATTATCCTTACAAAACTATTATGATATAGTGTGAATTGAAAGTGCTCAGATGACACTAGAAAGTGCTCTGATACCACTTGAAAGTTCGTTAGGGATGTTAAGCCCTATGAACATAGTCTCAAGCAAACCAAGAGGCGGGTATTTAAAAAAAAATCTTTTCACAAAGAACAAAAATCACATAAACTAAAATCACACCACGAGAAAAACAAACAATGTGGAATTTAAAGTGCGAAAGCAAGAAAATAATAACACAGAGATTTATAGTGGTTCGGTCAACTTGACCTATGTCCACTCCTTGCAGGCACCCTTTAAGTATTGTACTACAAATGTGACTCTCCTTTAGCCCCCACGGCTAGGCGGAGAAACCATCACAAGAACCTCCTTTTTGCCACCCCGGCAAGGCAGAGAACCTATCTCCTTTTGCTTCCTCCTAAAGCTGGCAGAGAACCACAACCAGATGCTGACTCCTTACCTCTACCGACCCTTCCACGGATGAGAAACTCTATATGAAGAAGAAGCCGAGTGATCCTTGAAGCAACCCTTGTGAATCCCCTCACAAGCTCCCCCTCACAAGATCCTCTCTCTCTCTCCCTTTCTCTCTTTCTCTCCTCAAGGCCTTCTCAGGTCAAGGAAGCAGCCAAAAGGTTGTTCAAAATGTTAAACAAGAGCTCTTAAATAGAAGATCATTAGAGGAGCTCATTAATTGCAAGTTGCCCACATTATCGTCCAGGCCGATATGGACATCGGCCTGGCCGATCAGTACAAAACTCAAAAGATTAGCCAGAGCATCGCCATGGATGCAAGCTTGGATGATTTAAAATTGGCTTGATTGTCTTGGCCGATCTCACGATCGTCTCGGCCGATCAGTTCAAATAAGTTGAAAATCGTCCAGAGTATAGCCCTGAATTCGAGCTGGCCGATATTTATCGTCCTGAAGTAACAAAGGTTTTTGAATAGATCGTCCTGGCCGATCCTGCGATCATCCAGGACGATATGATCTTATCAATCATCCTTAATTACTCCCTTGATTTCCTAATCAATTAAGGTATAATTTGTTAATATCGTCCAGGCCGATCAATGATCGTCATGGTCGATAATTTAAAAATACAGTATACCTTAATTATTTATGGCGGCAACTTCTTTCTATTTTGAGCTTATCGTCCTGGTAGATACACGTATCATCCAGGCTGATCTATTAATGTTGACTGCCTTAATTAAGAATCCATATTTAGACTTTCTGTTTTAAGCCTGATCATCTAAGATGATGTAAATATCGTCCAGACCGATATGAGTAAAAACAAAAATTCTAATTCTCTCAAGTGTGTGTGTATAGGGTTACTTAGCATCAGTCTCTTTGACCATTACAAATAGACTCAAGAAGAGAAAAAACAAAATACAGACTGACTCAACCCTAAACCTTCGTGATCTTGAACTGGCTTCATTTGTTCATCCGATCTTCGATTCCTGAAAATTTAAAAGCAACATGCAGTCCAAGAGAATTAATAGTGTTTGTCAATCATCAAAACATAAGTCAAGAAAATAGATTTACAATAATCTCCCCCTTTTTGATGATGGCAAACATGAGTAGGAAAAACATTGAAAAAGAAATGATAGTTCATTAAACTTTCAAAAATTACAAGAAAATCAACTTTTCTTACCACAACCTACTCCCCCTTTTGTCATCAGAAAAAGAGGGTCCTAGAAACACAAAAGAAAAAATAAAACAGCACAACAGAAACTAAAATAAACTATAATATAAACTACAAAAACAGACAGCAGAAAACACAGACTAGAAAAATGAGGGACCCTGATCATTAGATAGAGGTGGTGGAGGTGGCTGTTGAAAGTAGCTGGCAAGCGTAGAAAACTAAGCATTGAACCAGGCGATATCCTGGTCATGCTGCTGCTACTGGTGAGTCATGTATCTGTCAAAATGGGCTAAATCTTCATTACGGTTCTACTCGTAACGGGAAATGTTCTCAGAATGTTGTTGCTCCTATGCAGCAACGTAGGCGTCAAAGCGGGTCTCCCATCGATCAAACCTCTCTATCAACTGATTAACCGGTGAGTGCTGGTGTAGAGGAATAGGATCAGGAATGGGAGCGAGAGCGGGAGCCTCCTCCTCCTCAGCCCCCCGAGGTTCCTCATAACTATCTGGAGACGAGTACTGTGAAGGGTACTGAAGGAACTGTTTGAGTAGAAGGGAGTTGGGAGGTTAGGAGGAATAGGATACTGAAGTTGGTATTTGGTTTCAAGGACATAGGCTATGATGTGTCCTAAGGCTAGATTGGGTTTCCTCTTATGACCTGGATCGCAAATTGTGGTTAAGTGATCAATGTATCAAAAAATAAAGTCCGCGGTGTTAAATTCTCTACGAGCCATGATGTAGAAAGTAGTGAGGGAAAGTAGAGGGGTGATGTGGATTCGGTCCCTGGTTTTTGGAATTATGGAGGTGTGAAGGACATGTTGGATTGTCCTAATATCTTTGACTAAAGAGCTAGTCTCTCCAACATGAAAAGGTGCATTGGTCTGGTGAAGGAAGTTATTCGCCGTGGACCAGTCAAGGTCAGGATCTGAAGCGATTAAGTGCAGCTTATCCCCGATGTTGGATAGATGTAATAGCTCAACACAGTCCTGATATGTGATTTCAATAGGGCGTCGATTCACATAGGAGGACAGGGCTATGAAGGTAGGGTTAATGCGAAGGTTTGCAAAGAATTCTTAAAGAAACTCAGTATTAAAGGGGAAAGCAAGGGACAAAATTAAACAAAGGGAGGTGAGAGATAAAAGATCCATTATCGGGTATGAGATGTGGGCAGGATTGATGATTCTGGAGACATATATCCCACACTCTTTGTATCGATGGTAGGCGGCTTCATCTTCTGCCTCCCTGAAACTAGGGTCAATCCTAGCCCTCGAAGAACTCCCATAAGTTCGTCGAACACGTTTCCCACCAACCATATAAGAGAGTTAGCAAGGAGACACAAGAGGAGAAGGGATGAAGTTAAAAATATGGCTGGATCGGCCAGAATTTAAAGAAACGGCCATATCGGCCAGGCCGATCGCAGAATCGTCTAAGCCAATATGGCTCAATAATTGCGTACAGGCCGATTTGTCAAAAAGGATGTCCGATCATCTGGGCCGATCAGATATCAGCCAGGACGATTAGACACAGGCGATCATCCTGAGGAGGCAATACGGACGACCGTTGAAAAAGCATATCATCCAGGCCGATTAGGTGTATCATCCAGGATGATGCACAATAATTGATCGTACTGGCCCAAGTTAAGACGTTTTAGATCTCTGCCACGTGTATCGTCCAGGATGAACAGTGGATCGGCCCAGACGATTGTCCAATAATGGATCATCCGGGACCGATTTTAAGGATTTAAACGTGCTGACACGTGGATCGTCCAGGACGATCCAGTGTATCAGCCAGGATGATGCACATAAAATGCATCGGCCAGATGAAATATTCTATCGGCCAGGACTATCATCATGATTGCAACAGAGTTTGATTAGATCATCCAGGATGATATAGTATCATCCAGGATGATGAGTGACAGCAAGCACAGAAAAGGTCAGCAGATAGAATTTGAAGAGGTTTTGTCTAATCATCCAAGACAATACAGGTATCGGTCAGGACGATGTGACTAGAATTTGAACAAGGAAAAGATGGTGATGATCAAGGCCCTCAAAAATAAATCAAAATAAAAGCAGGCCAAAACACAGTAATAGAAAGCTAAAAGTAACGAAAAATAAAAAAATGAATATTTTTGAATTTTAATTTTTCTATTTTTTTTTTTTGTTTTATCAAGGCTTCATATGAGAAGTTCTTCAAATAATTAAAATTTAGAGTTCCACAAGATCAAGGAGTTTAGCCAATCCTAATCAGACAAAGGTAAAAATATCTGATTCTGTTAACCCTACATCAGACGTTCCTTATGGTACAAATTTTCTTTTGAAAAACAAAAATGTTTAACTCAGAATAAACCTAAATGGGCAAAAAGAAGATCCAATCAAAACTTGTTTACAAAGAAAAAATCTCATAAATAATAAAACAAAGTAATTTGTCTCAATCATGCAATTTTGAAATCAAGCCTTTGAAATCATCAAATAATCAATGAGTTCTCTAAGTTTTAAGAGTTTAGAGAAGAGATAGTAGCTTGAAATTAGTGGGCTCATTTTATGCCTCTTTTGTCTTTGAATTGGCTCTTTGAGCATCTTTATTTTTGATACACTTTTGTGTATAAATATATTTCAAATTTGCATTTTTTTTTAATTTCCTTCTTAATTCTTTCAAGCTACATTCCCTTTAACAAAACCCTTAAAAAGACCCTTAGTTGTGAGTATATCCTCCAAATATTAGAGAATAGGGGCTCTCTCTCTAACATAGGGAAGAACAAGTCACAAAATAAAATCAAAATTATGTGACAAAAGAAATGACAAGATTTTAAATAACTTGAAAGATATATAAGAAGTTTGGATATTATGTACAAGATAGATTATTGTAGCAAGTTAAAAAGAATCTTAGTTTCAAAACCTATTGGCTCAAATGAGTTAGACTTTTGTTTAGAGAATAAAATCATACCACTAAACAAGGTCAGAAGGAGGGAAACCATCAACAGTGTTTTTTTCCTTTAACCAATTTTAGAAAAGCTAAACACTGTCTAAAAAACTCCAAAATTTAAAATCTTGAAAAGATTCAACATATGGAAAACCAAATATAAAATCAAAGAGAAAACAAAACAAATAAAAACAACAACAAAGTAGAAAAAAAAACACACTGAAACAAAAACAGATTTCAAGAATTTATTGAAGCAGCAGGTTTTAGCATTTATGAGTTGTGAGCCCTCATATGTCCAGTTATCCTGTGCTCCCACAAGGTCTTTGGTGAGAGCACACCTGCAAGACTCAACAATAGTCAGATTTAGGAACCCAAACTGGTTTGGGCCCCTTCTTAAAAAAAGTAGAATGCTATGCAGGTATGGTATGTTGTGAATCATGCACCTTATGTCTCCACACCCAATGTGTGCTATGGTGAATAGTGCAAGTGGGTGAGATGTGTCCTAGCATGCCACAAGAAAAACATCTAACTCCAAGAAAAGGATTTCTTAAATGATTTGAGTTATAATGCCTCTTCCTAGGTTTTGGCTTAGGATCAAAAGTAGATGTCATCCGATTTTTCTTACATGTTTCCAAATCATTTTGAATCCTCAAGTTAGTTCTTTTTAATGCATCTTTATCAATCCTCAATTTTTTCTCAATCTCTTTAGATTTCTTAAGATCAGAATTAAGTGAGACGTGTGAAGCTTTTAATACATTATGATCATCAATTAATTCCAAATGCTTTTTGTTTAGATCATCAAATTCATCAAGAAGAGCCATGTGATTTGAATCAATTGTTGCATGATCTTTGAGAAAAACTTCATGCTCTTTTTGTAAATTTGAAAGTTCTAATTTTAGACTTGCATGAGTTTTCTTGAGTTTTTGTATGATGCATGTATTTTCTCACAAATCTCAAAAAATTCATCATAGGTTGGTTTACATACCTCTTCCTCATCACTTTGATCTTCTCCCATTAAACATAAGTTTGTTATTTCATTCTCAGGTTCCATTTCAAATGAATTAGTACCAGATTCCGCCCAGAACGCCTTTTGGATTCTCTTCTTGTCCTTCCTAAACTTAGGTTTCTCCTCGTCCTTTTCCTATTCTTTGCTCGAGTGATCTTGAAGTGTCGGGCAATCAGTTCTCACATGTCTTGGTTTCCTGCATTCATAACAAACAACATCAGAAGATCCTTTAACATGTTTATGATCCTTACCTTTTCTCCAATTTTGATGATGCTTTTGTTTCTTCCTTAGAAAGCTTTTGAATTTCCTTGTGATGAAGGCAACTTCATCGCTTTCAGACCTAGAAGATTCAGAATCTGATTTGTGCGCCTTCAATGTAATTATTTTCTCCTTCTTCTTCTCACCTACATCAAGATTTCTTTGACTCACCCCTTGCTCGTAAGCAATGAGTGAGCCAAGTAAGTTATCAATAGAATAAGTGTTCAAATCCTTAGATTCAGTGATTGCAGTGATTTTAGCATCATATGACGAAGGCAAGCATCTCAAAATTTTGTTTACTTTTTCATAGTTTGAAAGTTCTTTTCCTAATGTATGCAGTGAAGTAACTATCTGAGTAAACCTAGTATACATGTCAGAAATTGATTCATGAGGTTTCATACGAAAAAGTTCGTAGTCATGCAAGAAAAATTTCAAACGGGATTGTTTAACCTCATTAGTGCCTTCATAGGTGATACACAACTTATCCCAAATTTCATTACCAGTTTTGTAAGTAGAGACACGCATGTAATCCTCAGATTTTAAAGCACAGAAAAAACAGTTCAAACATTTTGCATTCAATTGAGCCAAATCTCGTTCATCGAAAGTCTATTCAGTAAAAGCAACTTCAGTTTTAACACCGTTAATTTCACGAGAAAGTGGAGAATAACCTTCTTTGATAAGCATCCACATGTGATAATCAGTAGATTATAAAAACGTTGACATGCGGGTTTTCCAAAAATCAAAAGGTAGGTTATCGAACAGGGGAGGTCAGGTAATAGAATACCCTTCCATAGTGTTATGATTTCCAAGGTTAGCCATGAATCAAATTCAAAAAGTTTTCAAACTTAAATTTTCGAATCCCGCTCTGATACCACTTGAAAGTGCTCAGATGACACTAGAAAGTGCTCTGATACCACTTGAAAGTTTGTTAGGGATGTTAAGCCCTATGAACTTAGTCCCAAGCTAACCAAGAGGGAGGGTGAATTGGTATTTAAAAAAAAAATTCTTTTCACAAAGAACAAAAATCACATAAACCAAAATTACACCACGAGAAAAATAAACAATGCGGAATTTAAAGTGCGAAAGCAAGAAAACAATAACATAGAGATTTATAGTGGTTCGGTCAACTTGACCTACGTCAACTCCTTGGAGGCACCCTCCAAGTATTGCACTACAAACGTGACTCTCCTTTAGCCCCCACGGCTAGGCGGAGAAGCTCTCACAAGAACCTCCTTTTTGCCACCCCAGCAAAGCAGAGAACCTATCTCCTTTTGCTTCCTCCTAAAGCTGGCAGAGAACCACAACAATATACTGACTCCTTTCCTCTACCATTCCTTCCACGGACGAGAAACTCTAGACGAAGAAGAAGAAGAGCGATCCTTGAAGCAACCCTTGTGAATCCCCTCACAAGCTCCCCCTCACAAGATCCTCTCTCTCTCCCTCTCTCTCTTTCTCTCCTCAAGGCCTTCTCAGGTCAAGGAAGCAGCTAAAAGGTTATTCAAAATGTTGAACAAGAGCTCTTAAATAGAAGAGCTTCAAAGGAGCTCATTAATTGCAAGTTGCTGACATTATCGTCCAGGCCGATATGGATATCAGCCTGACCGATCAGTATAAAACTCAAAAGATCAGCCAGAGCATCGCCCTGAATGCAAGCTTGGACAATTTAAAATTGGCTTGATCATCCAGGCCGATCTCACGATCATCCTGTTCGATCAGTTCAAATCATAGGATAATCGTCCAGAGATAGCCCTGAATTCGAGCTGGTTGATATTTATCATCCTGAAGTAACTAAGTTTTTTGAATAGATCGTCCTGGACGATCCTGCGATCGTCTAGGACGATATGATCGTATCAATCTTTCTTAATTACTCCCTTGATTTCCTGATCAATTAAGGCATAATTTGTTAATATCGTCCAGGCCAATCAATGATCGTCTTGGCCGATAATTTAAAAATACAGTATACCTTAATTGTCTATGGCGGCAACTTCTTTATGTTTTGAGCTTATCATCTTGATTGATACACGTATCGTCCAGGCCAATCTATTAATATGGGCTGTCTTAATTAAGAATCCCTATTTAGACTTTCTGTTTTAAGCTTGATCGTCCAGAACGATGTAAATATCATCCAGGCCGATATGAGTAAAAATAGAAATTCTAATTCTCTCAAGTGTGTGTGTGTAGGGTTACTTAGAATCAGTCTCTTTGGCCATTACAAATAGACTCAAGAAGAGAAAAAATAAAGTACAGACTGACTCAATCCTAAACCTATGCGATCTTAAACTGGCTTCGTTTGTTCGTCTGATCTTCGATTCCTGAAAAGTTAGAAGCAACATGCAGTCCAAGAGAATCAATAGTATTTTTCAATCATCAAAACATAAGTCAAGATAATATATTTGCAACATGAATTATTCGAAAAATTTACCTATTTGTATTGAACAAACAGGTACATATCCATTTGATACTCTTGATGTTATTTGCATGAAACTAATTTTGTACTACATGATTAATTCAAAAAATGGTGAGTTTGTTTAGTATGAACTGGTACGTATCCATTTCATACTCTAGATGTCATCTATAAGAATCCAACTTTGTACAATACGAATAGTACAAAAGAAAATTTCTAAGGCTTGATTAGATTAACTTCATTCTAGAGGAACACTTTGGTCAAATTGTCCTGTATAATTTCAGAGTCGGATAGTATGATTAGTTTAAAAAAAAATGACTCAATGTCTCAATGTGTGTATGTATGGTTACACATTTATAATCACACTCTCTCAAACTCAAGAAAATAAAAAACGTACAGACTTCAATTACAATAAATCGTAATCTAATCTTTCTTTAAGTATTCAGCAGTCTAAAGTATGATTTCCTTAAAATATTAGTACACATAAATAATACAAAAAAATATATCCAATATATGTAAGGATAAACATTAATCAATACAATAATATTTTGGTATCATCAAAAACTCACTTGATATAAAAACATAGTTTTCAAAACTAAGTTACAACAAAAGTTTCCTACATAAAGCATGTAATGATGTCACAATCTAGGTAAACCTAATATTCATATCTAAGAATGTCTCATAAGATTTCATATAAAAACGTTCATAGTCATACAAAAATATATTTAATCTAAACTATTTGACTTCACTACTAACTTCATATGTAATACATAGTTTATCCCAAACTTCCTTACCAGTCATACAAGTAGAAAAAATCATATAATCTTTAGAAGTTAGCATAGGAAAAAAAAATTTAAGCATTTAGCACTCAATTAAGCATTGATTTTTTCTATTTTACTCTATTCTGTAAAGGAATATCAAATTTGACTCCATCTACAACACGTGATGGTACGGGATAACCAATTTGAATCATATGCCATATTTGATAATCTAATGATTGCAAGAAACTAGTCATACAAACTTTAAAAAATTTAAAGAAATATTTTCAAATAAATGTGGTTGCATAAATGAATAGCCTTTTGTAATGTTATAATTTCCAAAATGTGACAATGATCGTTTATCATAAGATTTTTTAAAACACTATTTTTGAGACCCCCCCCCCCCCCCCCCCCCCTCTTATTTTATTTGAAAGTTCATGAGGGGTGTTTAACCATAAAGAACTAGTCCTAGGGCAAACCAAGAGGGGGTGAATTGGATATTTAAAAACGTTTAATCAAAATAAAGTTTATTTAAAACTTGATGCAAAAAGGAATTAAATTTATAATAAAAAGATAAATCAATATTTTCACCCTAGATAATTGTAAGAAAAATAAATATGGAGATAATAAAAGAAAAGAACACACCAAAATTTATAGTGGTTCAATCAAACCTTGACCTTTGCCCACTCCTCGGAGTCACTTAATTCAGGTATTGCACTATCACAATTGTGTCTCTCCTTTAGCCCTGACAGTTAGATAAAGAATTCCTTACACACTCTTCCACCAAACTAGTGTGATAGAGGACCATACTCCTTTCACAGGTAGAGAACCTTGACTCTTTTTTGTTGCAAACACTCTTGTTTATCTACGACTTCCTTGGCTACTAACATTTCAGAATCATAAGGTCGGACGGCAATCGTAACCAGCTCAAGATTGGGTAGACTAGGTCTGAGTCAGTCTATAATTTTCTTCCTCCCTTTCTTGAGTCAATTATAATCTTTGAAGTGTTCTGATGCTAAGTAACCCTACACACACACTTGAGTGATTTTTCTATCTAACTTAGAATTTCTATTTTTACTCACATCATATCGGATGATATTATTATCATCCTGCACGATCGGATTAAAAATAGAAACCCTAATCAGGACATCTTGTTAAGGAAGCCGTCATTAGCCGATCGTCCTGGACAATACTTCTATCGTCCAGGACGATAGAATAAAAATAGAAAGAATCAACAGCCATGATCTATTTAGACATTCTTTATTTATGGAAATCAGCCAGGATGATCTTGTATCGGCCTGGAAGATATGATACAATCATGCCTAAATTAATCTTCTTGCAAATTTGGTTTCATAGATTATGTTTTGATGATTAGCAAACACTCTTGCTTCTTTTTGACTGCATTTTACTGCTGGCATTTTTAGAATTCAAAGATCGGACGAAAATCGGAACCAGCTCAAGACTGGGTAGATTAGGGTTGAGTCAGTATGTAATTTTCTTTTTTCCCTTTCTTGAGTCAATTGTAAATGTTTGAAGTAACTGATGTTAAGTAACCCTATAGACACACTTGAGAGATTTAGAATTTCTATTTTTACTCACATCATTTCGGACGATATTTATATCGGCCTTGACAATCGAGTTCAAAATAGAAACTCTAATCAGGATTTCTTAATTAAGGTAGCCATCATTAGTCGATTGGCCCAGACGATACCTGTATCGACTAGGACGATATACTCAAAATAGAAAGAAATAGCCACCATAATCAATTTAGGTATTCTATATTTTTGGAAATCGGCCAGGACGATCTTGGATCGGCCTTGACGATAGGGCACAATTATGCCTAAATTGATCCGGCAATCAAGGAAGCAATTAAGGATGAATTAATACAATCACATCATCCTGGATGATCTCAGGATCATCCAGGATGATATATTCAAAAACCCTTAGTTGCTCCTGGATGATAAATATTGGCCAATACAAATTCAAGGCGATGTTCTGGCCGATCAGGATTGGACAGCTCGAATTCAGGGCGATGCTCTGGACAATTTTCCTCTGATTTGTATTGATCGTGTGGGACAATCGTGAGATCGGCCGGGACGATCAAGCCAATTTTCAATCATCCAGTTCATTTTCAGAGTGGTGTTCTAGCTGATCATCTATGTTTTTAACTGATCGTATAGGATGATATTATTATCGCCCTAGACGATAAAGTTGGTAACTTGCATTTATTGAGCTTCTTTGAAGATCTTTTATTTAAGAGCTTTTGTTTAACATTTTTGAACATCCTTGGCTGCTGTCTTGACCTGAGAAAACCTAAAGGAGAGAGAGAAAGAGGGAGAGAGAGAGACAGAGAGGATCTTTTGAGGGGGAGCTTGTGAGGGTGTTCACAAGGGTTAATCCAAGCATTGTTCCACTTCTTCTTCCACTAGAGTCTCTTGTCCTTGGAAGGGTTGGGAGAGGTAAGCTTCAGCGATTGATTGAGGTTCTCTTCCTGCTTCATGAGGAAGCAAAAGGAGTGGGGTTCTCTGTCTTGCCAGGGGTGGAAAAAAGGAGGTTTTTGTAAGGGCTTCTCTGCCTAGCTGTGGGGACTAAAGGAGAGTCATGTTGGTAGTGCAATACTCAGACAGCTCCTCTGGGGAGTGGACGTAGGTTAAGTTGACCGAACCACTATAAACCCTTGTGTTCTTTTTACTACTTCTGCACTTTAATTTTCTGCACTTATTTTTCTATGGTGACTTTTGTTTGTGATAATTGTTCTTGTGTTTAAAGAATTTTTTAAAATACCAATTCACCCCCCCCCCCCCCCCCACTTGGTTAGCCTCGGGACTAGTTAATAGGGACTAACATCCCTAATGAACTTTCAAGTAGTATCAGAGCGGGATTCATTAAAAATTGAGTTTAAAAACTTTTTAAATTTTGATCCATGGCTAACTTTGGGAATCGTAATACAACCGAAGGATATTCTATTACACGTCCTCCTTTATTTGACAACCTTCTTTTCGATTTTTGGAAAACTCGAATGTCTACTTTTTTGCAATCAACTGATTATCACATGTGGATGCTTATTAAAGAAGGATATTCTCCACCTTCTCATGAAATTAACAGAATTAAAATTGAAGTTGCTTTTACTAAATGGACTTTCGATGAAAGTGATTTAGCTCAATTGAATGCGGAGTGTTTGAATTATTTTTTTTGTGCTTTAAAATCTGAGGATTACATGCGTGTTTTTACTTGCTCTACTGGAAAAGATATTTGGGATAGGTTATCCATTACTTATGAAGGAATCAATGAAGTGAAATAATTTTGTTTGAATATTCTCTTACATGATTATAAACTTTTTCATATGAAACCTTCTGAATCAATTTCTGAAATGTATACAAGGTTTACCCAAATTGTAACTTCTTTGCATGCCTTAGGAAGAGAACTTTCAAATTATGAAAAAGTAAACAAGATTTTGAGATGCTTTCCTTCATCTTTTGATGCTAAAATCACTATAATCACTGAATCTAAGGATTTGAACACTTATTTGATTGATAACTTACTTGGCTCACTCATTGCTTACGAGCAAGGAGTGCATCAAAGAAATCTTGATGCAGGTGAGAAAGGAATGGAGAAAATTGTGGCATTGAAGGCCAACAACACAATTTCTGATTCTTCTGGGTCCGAGAGCAATGAAATTGCCTTAATCACAAGGCAGTTCAAAAGCTTTCTAAGGAAGAAGCAGAAGCATCATAAAATTGGAGAAAAGGTAAGGATAACAAATATTCTAAAGGATCATCTGATGTGGCTTGTTATGAATGCAGAAAGCCCGGACACGTGAAAGCTGATTGCCCTACACTTAAGATGCATACAAGCAAGGAAAAGAGTGAGGAGAAATCCAAGTTTAGAAAAGACAGAAAGAGACTTCAAAAGGCATTTTGGGCGGATTCTGCATCGGATTCATCGGAGATGGAACCAGAAGATGAGACAACAAACTTGTGCTTAATGGCAGACGACCATCTTGATCAAGAATAGGTATGTGAACTTTCCTACGATCAATTCCTTGAAGTTTCTAAAAAAATTCATGCATCATATAGGAAACTTAAGAAAACACAAGCTAGCTTAAAATTGGAATTTTTGAATTTACAGAAAGAGCATAAAATTTTGACTAAAGATCACTCAACAATTGATTCAAATCATATAGCTCTACTTGATGAATTTGATGAGTTAAATAAAAAACATTATGAATTAATTGAAGAACATGATTAACTAAAAACTTCACACACCTCACTTGAATTTGATTTTGAGAAATCTAAAGAGATAGAGAAGAATTTGAGGAATGAGAATGAGATCTTAAAAAGTAATGATTTGAGGATTAAAAATGAATTGGATACATGTAAGAAAACTCGGATGATACCCACACTTAATCAAAAGCCAAAACCTAGGAAGATGCACTATAACTCAACCCATTTAAGAAATCCTTTTCCTGGAGTTAGATGATTTTCATGTGGCATGCTAGGATACATCTCACACACTGGCACTGTTCACTATAGTACACATTGGGTGTGGAGACCCAAGGTGCATAATTCACAGCATACCACACATGCATTGCATTCTACTTTTCATAAGAAGTGACCCAAACCTGTTTGGGCTCATATATCTGACATTTGATGATCTTGTAGGTGGGCTCTCACAAAAGGCCTCGTGAGAGTATGTGATACCTGGACAGCGGATGCTCTCGACACATGACTAGTGATGCCAATCAATTTGTTTTGTTGGAGTCCAGGATTGGAGGCAAGGTTACTCTTGGAGATAACACCAACAGGAAGGTGGTGGGCTCAGGTATAATTGGTAATTCCAAGAACCTTATGATTGAAAATGTTTTGCTTGTAGATGGATTAAAACACAACCTGCTCAGCATCAGTCAACTCTGTGACAAGGGCTTCATCGTACAATTCTTTGCAAATTCATGCATTATAAGTTTAAGTAACAATACTATTTTGCAGGGAAAGAGGATGAACAATGTGTACATGCTTGATTTAAATAACATCGAATGCGCTGCATCATTTTGCTTAAAAACTATTGTTGATGATTCATGGTTATGGCACCGAAGATTATGTCATGTAAGTATGAAAACCCTTAGGAAAGTGTCCCAAAAGACGTAGTTAGAGGTGTCCCCAAACTCAAGTTTTCAAAAGACCACCTTTGTGATGCCTGCCAACTAGGAAAGCAAGTCCACTCCACTTTTCACCCCATTAAAGACATTAGCACCTCTAGACCATTAGAAGTCCTTCAGATGGATTTGTTTGGACCAATTAGCACTGACAACTTGGGAGAGAAAGTCTATGGTTTTGTGATTGTTTATGATGATGACTACTCGAGGTTCACTTGGACTATATTTCTTTCACATAAAAATGAGTCTTTTAAGGAGTTTAGAATATTTTCTACTTGAATTTAGAAAAAGTTAGGTTGTGAGATCTTGACCATTCATAGTGACCCTGGGGGAGAATTTGAGAATTAAAGATTTGGAGATTTTTGTGAGGACAAGGGGATTAGCCATAACTTCTCAGCTCCTAGGACCCCTCAGTAGAACGGGGTAGTTGAAAGGAAGAACCGGACCTTGGTGAAAGGAGCTAGAGTCATGCTTGCTGAGTATTCACTTCCAAAATACTTTGGGGTTGAAGCTGTTAACACAGCTTATTATGTGTTGAATAGGTTGAATGTTAGAGCCAAACTAGATAAGACACCTTATTAGATCCTTAAAAGTAGGACACCCAATCTTTCCCACCTTCATGTCTTTGGTTGTAAGGGTTTTATTCACAATAATGGGAAGTCTCACTTGGGCAAATTTGATCCTAAATCTGATGAAGGAGTGTTCTTGGGATATTCTAGTGTTGGAAAGTCTTTTAGGGAGTTTAATAAGAGGACTTTGATGGTGGAAGAGACTACACATGTAGTATTTGATGAATTTGATCCTAAAAAGCCTAGAGTTGAGGATGATGATGATGTTGGAGAGATTACCACTGGAGTAAAAAATTTAAAGAAGGGAGTAGGACACCAAAACATTGAAGGAATAGGAGATGTCACCCAAGGAGTAAAAAATATAGATCTGGAGGAAAGGGTTGGAGCTTCTCACACCTTGCCTAGAGATTGGACATACTCTACAAGTCACCCCAAGGATTTGATCTTAGGAGACCCTTCTAATGGAGTTAGGACTAGACATGGACTTAGGAAGGAGGTGAACCACTCTACCTTTATCTCAATGACTGAACCCACCAACATAAACCAAGCCCTTACTGATGAGTTTTGGATTTTATCCATGCAAGAGGAGTTGAATCAATTTGTTAGGAATGATGTTTGGGAGCTTGTAGAAAGACCTAAGGGACAAAGTGTAGTTGGAACAAAGTGGGTCTTTAAGAATAAGGAGAATGATTCTGGAGTGGTGGTTAGGAATAAAGCAAGATTAGTGGCTAAGGGGTATAATCAAATAGAAGGATAGACTTTGAGAAGACATTTTCCCCTGTAGCAAGATTGAAAGCCATTAGAGTGCTATTAGCCTTTGCCTGTTATAAAGGATTTAGCTTTTTCAAATGGATTTCAAGAGTGCCTTTTTAAATGGGGAAATAAAAGAGGATATGTTTGTAAACAACCCCCAGGTTTTGAGAGTTCCTAATTTCCAAATCATGTTTTTAAATTAAAAAAGGATTTGTATGGGTTAAAGCAGGCACCAAGAGCTTGGTATGAGAGACTTAGCACATTCTTACTAGAAAGGAAGTTTGTTAAGGGGAGCGTAGACACCACCCTTTTTCTTAGAAAGTTGGAGATGATTTACTCATTATTCAGATTTATGTGAATGATATACTTTTTGAATCTTCTAATAAGAAACTTTGCGATGAGTTCTCTAAAATAATCAGTAGAGAGTTTGAGATGAGTTTGATGGGAGAATTGTCCTACTTTTTGGGGTTTAGCATAAAATAATTGGAAGATGGAATCTTTCTAAATCAAATAAAATACATTAAGGACATTTTGAAGAAGTATAAGATGGATAAAGCTAAGCTAATTAATACTCCCATGACTTCTAGTGTTCCGTTGGATAAGGACCCAAGCGATAAGTCTGTTAATCAGAAGAAGTACAGAGGCATGATTGGATCCTTGCTTTACCTGACTGCTAGCCGACCTGATATTATGTTTAGTGTTTTCCTTTGTGCTAAGTTTCAAGCTGACCCCAAGGAGTCCCACTTGACTTCAGTTAAGAGAATTTTTAGATACCTTTTGGGGAACCAAAGCTTTGGGATTTGGTATCCGAAGCACAAAACTTCTTTTGGGATTATTTGATTTTCTGACTTTAATTTTGCAGGATGCAAGGTGGATAGAAAAAGCACTTCAAAAACTTGTCAATTCATAGGACAATCTTTGGTCTCATCGTCTAGTAGAAAGCAAAACTCTGTTGCAACTCATGACCCCGAGTTTGAGATTTTGATGATGACAAATAATGTCGTTTGAATTATCTTGAGATTCATTGAATATTATTTGCTATTGTCCGTGAGTACTAACATTTCAAGAAAGATCAAAAGCAACTCAGGAGGAAAGGAGGACTCAAGAATGGGTAGATTAGGAGTATGAGTCTGCAATGTATTTTGTAGTTTATTTTTTTTTCTTGATTCTGGCCACAAAATGCAAAAAAGTCTGAGCAACCATGCGCACACACAAGGGGAGAATGTTTTTAAATGAAAATTTTAGAGTTTTTCTTTCTCTGTAGATCATACTTTACGATATTATTTCGTACCGTATGATCAGAGCTTTGTAGGACGATTCTGTGAATAGATCGTACCGTACGAATATAATCATACTTTACGATATGTTAAAATCCAAAACCCTAGCCATCGTTTTAACTTAAGTAAGTTATTTTGCGTCGTTCATACCGTACGAACATGTTCGTACTGTATGATGTATTTTAAATACTTACTTAATTTAACCCGTGATTAGTGCAATAAATCCTTGATTAGTGCAAGAATTCTGGACTTAATTATAATTTGAACATCGTACTGTACGAAGCCTTCATACAATACGATGAATAGAGATGAATTATAATCGTCCTGGATGATCTCTTGGGTTTTGTCTCATCGTACTATATGATGTACATCGTACCATACGACGAACAGAGACGATGTTTGATCGTCCCGACTATCATCTTGTACGAACAGAATTATTATGGATCGTACCGTACGATTTAATATCGTACTGTTTGAATGTTTTTGAACTACTCGTACCACTTCGTAACAGGATGAAGTCTGTTTATGAATATAGTATTGTACGATTAGAAACCGTACTGTACGATAGTAACGGCTACTTTTGAAATTTCAGGGTTTTTGGAGCCCATTTTTATGTATCAAAATAGTAATTTTTTTTATTATGAATTAGAGAGGAGAACGTGGTTAGAGAGGGATTCCAAGGGAGAGAGCTCTTGAGAAGTTCTTTAGGGTTTGAGAGAGGAAGGAGAAGGTGAGAGTTGTGAGGGAGAAGAGGTGTGAGGGAGATTACACGGTTGCTCCGAACTTGCTGCATCTTGCTCCTCCTGTGGCCCTAGAAGAATTTGTGAGAGGATCTCCAAGGGGAAAGGCTCTTGTACATCTGTGACCTCGAGGTACTCTACCTTCTCCAAGAGGGAGAAAAATGAGAAGGTTCTCTGCCGTCGCCAGGAGGGTGAAAATAGAGTTTGGCACTCCGCCATGCCGGGTTGGTGAAAGGGAGTATGGTAAGGGCTTCTCCGCCTTGCCAAGGGGAGAAAAAGGAGAGCTATTGCTTGTAGTGAAGTACTCAGAGCAGAGGACTCCGGGGAGTGCACGTAGGTCATGGTTTGACCGAATCTCAATAAAAATCTTGGTGTGCTTTTTCCTTATTGTCTTTCATTGCTGCGTGCAATTTTATTTTTCAATATTTTCTTGGGAAAATTTGTGAAAAAGAAAGGTTGTTTAAATTTTCATGTTAAAATTTTAAAACATAAAAAAATATTATAACTCCTGCTTAGGTTTTAACTATTATCAAAATATTTTCACAATTCACCCCCCCCCCCCTCTTGTCCATCTTGTAATTTCAAACTCTATTGCACTTTTCACTGCTAAAGCTGAGTATATTTCTCTTGGAAGTTGTGTGGCCCAAGTCCTTTGGTTGAAAAATAGGTATTGGATTTAGGATTACCTGTAGGCACCATCTCAATCTTTTGTGACAACACTAGTGCCATATGCATTTCTAAGAATCATATCGAACATTCAAGGACTAAGCACATTAACATTAGACATCACTTTATTAGAGATCATGTGACTAAGGGAGACATTGATTTACACCATGTGACAACTGAAAATCAACTTGTTGACATCTTAACTAAACCACTGGCCTTCGACACTTTCAGCTCTTTAAGGACCAGATAAGGTGTGATTGACATAAATGCATGAACTTGATCTTTTACTTGCTTTCTTTTGCTTTTGCTCTTTTTTATTTCTTTTATTTTCTTTTATTTTTGCTCTTTGTTTCATTTTCTTCTTTTTGCTTTACTTTTAGTTTTTATTTGGTTTATTTTACTTTATTTTTTCTTGAATTTGGTTTCCAAAATCATCGCTGAAATGATATTGTATGCCTTGTCCTTGCTTTTGAAAATTTGTAGTCAATGTGTTACATCTCTTAATCTATTAGATGGTAAAAATATATCGTTGATTGTGTCTCTTTCTCCAACCTATTTTATTGGCACAGTTTTCTTTTATAATCAAAAATCTATTTCAAATTAATGATTACGTATGAAATTAAGATCTTTTATAACCTTGCTAAAGCAAAGCTATCTTGTATTTATAATGATTAAAGTCTTTTTTGTCACATCAAGATTCCTCTTTACTCTTGTTATTGGTTATTGATTCTATTTTGTGGATAGTTCTTCTCTATGTTAGAGAGAGAGCTCCTATTCTCTAATATCTAGAAGATATATTTACAACTAAGAATCCTTTTTATGAGATTGTAAAAGAGAATAGAGCTTGTAAAAATTAAAAAAAAATTGGCCAATAATGCCAACAAAAGATGCGCAATGACGCCAAATTGAAAAAAAAATATATCAAAATGCAAAAGATGTGCAAAGCGCCAATCAATTGATAAGAGGCATAAAATGAGCCCACCAAAAGCAAGCTCTCCTCTCCTTTCAAATCTTTTAAAACTTAGAGGATTTCATGTATCAAAGGCTTGATTTCGAGTATTTTGCTTGTGACAAATTTACTTTGGTACATTATTCTATAAGATATTTTTTTCTAAAATCAAGTGATGAATGGATCCTTTTCTCATATCCAATTAAATTTTTGAGTTAGGTCATTGATTTTAAAAGACGATTTTACCCTAAAAGAAAGTCTTAGATAAGGATAGCCATGATCAAATATTCTACCGTCTGTTTGGATTTTTGATGTTGATTAACTCATTAACTTACAAATCTTTAAAATCAATCACATGGAATACTACATTTTGTTCATGTCTTGGTAAAAAAAAAAAAATTACTTTGTTTCTTAGTTTTCTCCTCCTTTTTGAGATGTCAAAAGGGGGAGAGGTGTTTTTTGTATGCTTGCACTTTCGATTCCACGCTCTAACCTACTGTTTTTGAAATAATTGTCAAAGTGTTTGCCATCATCAAAAAGTGGGAGATTGTTGAAAATTCGGTTTCATGGATTAGGTTTTGATGATTAGCAAACACTCTTGCTTCTTTTCAACTACCTTTTACTACTGACATTTTCAGGATTCAAAGATCGGATGGAAATCGAAACCAGCTCAAGACTGGGTAGATTAGGGTTGAGTCAGTATGTAATTTTCTTTTTTCCCTTTCTTGAGTCAATTGTAAATGTTTGAAGTGACTGATGTTAAGTAACCATACACACACACGCTTGAGAGATTTATAATTTCTATTTTTACTCGCATCATCCCAGACGATATTTATATCGGCCTGGACGATCAAGTTCAAAACAGAAACTCTAATCAGGATTTCTTAATTAAGGCAACCATCATTAACCAATCGACCCAGACAATACTTGTGTTGGCTAAGATGATAGGCTCAAAATAGAAAGAAATAACTGCCATAATCAATTTAGGTATTCTGTATTTTTGGAAATTGGCAAGGACGATCTTGGATCGGCCTAGACGATATGGCACAATTATGCCTAAATTGATCCGGCAATCAAGAAAGCAATTAAGGATGAATTTATATGATCACATCATCTTGAACGATCTCAGGATGGTTCGGGATGATATATTCAAAAACCCTTAGTTGCTTCTGGGCAATAAATATCGGCCAGCACAAATTCAAGGCGATGTTCTGGCCGATCAGGATCGGACAACTCAAATTCAAGGCGAAGCTCTGGACGATTTTTCTCTGATTTGAACTGATCATCCAGGATGATCGTAAGATCGGACGGGATAATCAAGCTAATTTTCAATCGACCAATTCATTTTCAGAGCGGTGTTCTGGCCGATCATTTGTGTTTTGAACTGATCGTATAGGACGATATTATTACGTCCTGGACGATAACGTCGGCAACTTGAATTTATTGAGCTCCTTTGAAGATCTTCTATTTAAGAGCTTTTGTTCAATATTTTAGAACATCCTTGGCTGCTATCTTAACCTGAGAAAACCTAAAGGAGAGAGAGAGAGGATCTTGTGAGGGGGAGCTTGTGAGGGAGTTCACAGGGGTTGCTCTAAGCATTATTCCACTTCTTCTTCCACTAGAGTCTCTTATCCTTGGAAGGGTTGGGAGAGGTAAGCTTCAGTGACTGATCGAGGTTCTTTGCCTGCTTCAGGAGGAAGCAAAAGGAGTGGAGTTCTCTGCCATGCCGGGGGTGACAAAAAGGATGTTTTTGTAAGGGCTTCTCCGCCTAGCTGTGGGGGCTAAAGGAGAGTCACGTTGGTAGTGCAATACTTAAAGGGCGCTTCTGGGGAGTGGATGTAGGTCAAGTTGACCGAACCACTATAAAGCCTTGTGTTATTTTTACTGCTTCCGCACTTTAATTTTTTGCACTTATTTTCATGTGGTGACTTTGGTTTGTGATAATTGTTCTTGTGTTTAAAGAATTTTTTTAAATACCAATTCACCCCCCCCCCTCTTGGTTAGCCTCAGGACTAGTTCATATGGCCTAACATCCCTATCAAACTTTCAAATCTGGCATTTAAAGCAAGCAATTAAGGAAGATTGATATGATCACATTGTCTTGGACGATCGCAAGATCGGCCGGGACAATCAGTTCAAAAAAACCATAGTTGCTCCTGAACGATCAACTTCGGCCAGCTCAAATTTCAGGTGATGGCCTGCACTTATTTTTCTCTGATTTAAACTAATCGTCCGGGACTATCGTGAGATCGGCCCGAACAATCAAGCTATTTTGGAGTCGTTTAGAACTCTTTTAAGATCAATTGTCTGGCCGATAGTCTGTGATTTGAACTTATCATACAGGATGATTTATTATCAACCTAGATGATAGGAACATCTTTCTTCTATTCATCCAAGATTATCCCAGCTGATTAGGCTTAAATTGCACTGATCGTACAGGATGATATACCTATTGTCATGGACGATAATGTCAGAAACTTGAAATTAATGAGCTATTTTGAAGCTCTTCTATTTAAGAGCTATTGTTCTTCATTTTGAACAATCTTTTGCGTCTTTCTTGACTTGATAAAGCATATAGGAGTGAGTGAGAGAGAGAGAGAGAGAGAGAGAGAGAGAGAGAGAGAGAGAGGATCTTATAAGGGGGAGCTTGTGAGGGAGATTCACAGGGGCTGCTCCAAGCATTGTTCCATTTCTTCTTCCACTAGATTCTCTTGTCCTTGGAAGGGTTGGGAGAGGTAAGCTTCAGCGATCGATCAAGGTTCCCGGCCTGCTTCAGGAGGAAGCAAAAGGAGTTGGGCTCTCTGCCTTGCCGGGGGTGGCAAAAAGGAGGTTTATGTAAGTGCTTCTCCGCCTTGCTGTGGGAGCAAATGGAGAGTCACTTTGGTAGTGCAATACTCGGAGGGTGCCTCTAGGGAGTGGACGTAGGTCGAGTTAACCGAACCACTATAAACCCTTGTGTTCTTTTTACTGCTTCCGCACTTAATTTTTTTGCAACTATTTTCTGTGGTGATTTTGGTTTGAGCTTTGTTGTGCTTTGGTTAAAAGATTTTTTAAAATACCAATTCACCCCCCCCCCCCCCCCCCCTCTTGGTTAGCTTTGGGCTAGTTCATAAGGGCCTAACTTCCCTAACGAACTTACAAGTGGTATCAGAGCAGGATTCATAAAAACTAACTTTGAAAACTTTTTGAATTCTGATCCATGGCTAACTTTGGAAATCGTAATACAACGGAAGGATATTTTATTAGTCGACCACCCTTATTTTACAATTTACCTTTTAATCTTTGTAAAACTCATATATCTACTTTTTAACAATCAACTGATTATCGCATGTAGATGTATATTAAAGAAGAATATTCTTCACCTTATCGTGAACTTAATGGAATTAAACTGAATTGCCTTTACTTAATGGACCTTTGATGAAAGAGATTTAGCTTAACTTAATGTGAAGTGTTTAAACTATTTTTTTTGTGCTTTAAAGTCTGAAGATTATATGTGTGTTTCTACTTACACTACTAGTAAAAAGATTTGGGATAGATTGTGCATTACTTATGAAGGAACCAATGAAGTTAAGCAATATTGTTTGAATATTCTCTTGCATGATTACAAACTTTTTTGTAGGAAACCTTCTGAATCAATTTCTGATATGTATACAAGGTTTACTCAGATTGTAACTTCTTATTATGCCTTAGGAAGAGAACTTTCAAATTATGAAAAAGTGAACAAAATTTTGAGATGCTTGCCTTCTTCTTTTGATGCTAAAATCACTGCAATCACTGAATCTAAAGATTTGAATACCTATTCGATTAATAACTTACTTGGATCACTCATTACTTACAAGCAAGGGGTAAATCAAAGATATCTTGATACAGGTGAGAAAAAGAAAGAGAAAACTGTAGCATTGAAGGCCAACAAAATGGACTCTGATTCTTTTGGCTCTGAAAGAGATGACATTTCCTTAATCACAAGGCAATTCAAAAGCTTTCTAAGGAAAAGTCACAAGCATCATAAAAATTAGAGAAAATGTAAAGATAATAAATATTCTAAAGGGTCTTTTGATGTTGTTTATTTTGAATGCAGGAAGCCTGGACATGTCAGAGCTGATTGTCCTACACTTCAGGATCACTCAAGCAAAAAAAGGAGTGAGGACAAACCTAAGTTCAGGAAGGATAAGAAGTGAGTTCAAAAGGTGTTCTGGGCAGAATCTACATCAGATTTATCTGAGACTAAACCTGAAGATGAGACAATAAAATTGTGCTTAATGGGAGAAGATCATCTTGATTAAAGTGATGAAGAAGAGGTATGTAAACCAACCTATGATCAATTATTTGAAATTTGTGAAAAAATTCATGCATCATACAAAAAAAACTTAAGAAAACTCATGCTACTTTGAAATTGGAGCTCTTGAATTTATAAAAAGAGCATGAAATTTTGATCAAAGATCATTCAACAATTGATTCAAATTACATGGCTCTACTTGATGAATTTGATGAGTTAAATAAAAAGCATTTAGAATTGATTGATGAGTATGATTCATTAAAAGCTTCACACACCTCACTTGAATCTGATTTTAAGAAATCTAAACAGATGGAGCATAATTTGAGGATTGATAATAATGCTTTAAGAAGTTCTATCTCGAGATTTAAAATTGAATTGGAAACAATTAAGAGAAATTGGATGACACCCACTATTGATCTAAAGCCAAGACCTCTGAAGAGGCATTATAACCCAAACCATTTAAGAAATCCTTTTCCTGGTGTTAGATGCTTTTCATGTGGCATGCTAGGATACATCTCACATACTTGCACTGTTCACCATAGTACACATTGGGTGTGGAAACCCAAATTTCATGATTCACAGTGTAGCACACATACTTTGCACTCTACTTTTCATAAGAAGGGACCCAAACCTGTTTGGCTTCCTAAATCTAACGGTTGTTGATTTTCACAGGATTTCGCTCACCAAAGACCACATGAGAAGCATATAATACTTGGATAAATAGACGCTCACAGCTCATAATTGCTTAAACTTGCTACTTAATAAATTCTTGATTTGCATTTTTTTTGTTTTTTGTATTTTGTGCTAGCCTTTTTAATTTAGGTGTTTTTACTTTGGGTTTCTTTGCCTTTATGATGATTTTTCCTAGTTCTTAAATTTTGGAGATTTATAGCCAAGGATTAACATCTCTAAATCAATTAAAGGGAGAAACACCATTGATGGTTTGCCTCCCTCTAACCTCTTTTAGTGGTATAATTTTCTTTTCTAAACAAAACTCTATCTCATATTAACAATTAATTTTTGAAATTAAGATCTTCCCTACCTTGCTACAGTACTCTACCTTATATTTATAATATTCAAAGCCTATTATATATCTTTGAAGTTAATTGAAATCTTGCCATTGCATTTATCATATAATTGCTAAAGTCTGCTTTGTGATCTATTCCTCCTTATATTAGAGAGTGAGTTTTTCTTCTCTAATATCTGGAAGATCTACTCACAACTAAGTATATTTTAAGAGTTGTTGAAAAAGGGATCTAGCTTGCAAGAACATAAAATAAAAAGGTCAGTGATGCCAAAAACAAAAAGATGCACAATGACGCCAAATTGAAATATTTATATACACAAAAGTGTATCAAAAATCAAAAGATGCACAAAGAGCGCCATTCAAATTGACAAGAGGAATAAAATAAGCCCACATAAGACAAGCTTACCCCTCTTTCAAACTTTTAAATTTTTTGAAGAATTCATGGGTTACTTGATATTTTCAAAGGCTTGATTTCAAATCCAATGATTGAGACAAATTTCTTTGGTATATTATTCTATAAATTATTTTTCTTTGGAGCAAGTTTTAAATGGATCTTTTTTTAATTAGTTTATTCTGAGTTAGGTATTTTATTTTCAAAAGATGATTTTTGCCCTGAAAGAAGTCTAAGCTAGGGTTAACAGGATTGGATATTCTACCATTTTTAAATTTTGACTTTCTTAACTCAATGATCTTACAAATCTTTAGAATTTAATTATTTGGAGAACTTATCATATGCATGCCTTGCTAATTAAAATAAATTTTAAAAAAATTGTTTATTTTTTTATTTTTTATGGCTTTTTTCATGTTTTAGCATTATTGTTCTTAGTTGATTTTATTATTTTTGGGACTTCTCTAATCATCTCCATCTTTTATTTAAACTTGCAATTCTGTCACATCATCCTGGCCGATATTCCTATCATCCTGGACGATATGATCATCTCTCATAAAAATCCATCTGTTGGACTTTTCTAACTTTGCTGAACTTCATCATCCCGGATGATCCCATATCATCATAGACGATATGATCGTCTACAATCATCTTAATCATATTGGTCGATAACCTTTTGTCCTGGCCGATGCATTTATGAAAATCATCCTATCTGATACACCTGATCGTCTTGGACGGTCCACGTGTAAGTATGTTTAAAATCTTTAAAATCACCAAGGAAGACCATTTTTTGGACAATGGTCCTGGACGATCCACTATTCATTCTGGACGATACACTAGGCACATGATTTAAAACATTTTAAATTTGGTTGGTATGATTCATTATTGAGCATCGTCTTGGACGATCCACCTAATCGGCCTGGATGATCTGCTTCTTCAACAGTTGTCCGGCCTGACTCCTTAGGATAATCGTCTGTGTCTAATTGTTCTGGCCGATATCTGATCGGCCTGGACGATCAGACCACCTTTTTGACCAATTATCTTATACGCAATTATTGAACATGATCGTCCTGGACGATTCTATAATCATCCTGGACAATTCTATAATCGTCCTGGATGATACAGCCGATTCTTTAAATTCAGCCAGATTTCAGCCGTTTTTCTTCACACCTTCTTCCCTTTGCTTTCAACTCTATGTTTGCTTACTGTTCCTTGCTTATGGCTGGCGGAAAGTGCATTTGACAAACTTCTAGAAGCTCCTCGAGGGCCACACTGGACCCTTGATTCAGGGAAGCAGAAGATCAGGCTGCCTACCATCGGTACAAAGAATGTGAGATCACTCTCTCCAGAATAATCAATCCGGTCCACCTCTCATATCCGGTATTAGACCTCTTCCCTCACACTTCTCTGTGCTTTATTCTTACTCTCATTGTCCCCTTCTCTTCTGAACTTCTTTTCGAATTTTTGGCAAACCTCCGCATAAACTCTTCCTACACTGCCCTTACCACCTATGTGAATCGACGCCCTGTTGAGATCACATACCAAGACTGTACTAAACTGTTGTAGCTATCCACCACTAGGGATAAGTTGCATACCATTATCTCTGATCCATATTTTAACTAGTCCTCTGCAAACCACTTTCTTCGCCACACCAACGCCCCCTTTCATATTGGAGAGACTAGCTCTTTACTCAAAGATGCTAGAAAAATCCAACATGTCCTTCACACTTCCATTATTCTAAAAGCCGGGGGCCGAGTCCACATCACTCCACTTCTTTCACTTACTACATTTTATATCATGACCCATAGAGTGTTTGCTACTGACCTGATTTTTTGATATATTGATCATTTGACAACAATCCACGATCCAGATGATAAGAGAAAACCCAACCTTGCTTTAGGACACATCATAGCTTATATTTTAGAAACCAAATATCAACTTCAATAACCTGCTCATCACGACCTTAAACCTCCCTGCTACTCAAATAATTCTTTCAATGTCCTTCACAGTACTCATCTCCACCCATGGGATGGGGAAACTCAGGGAGCCGAGGAGGAGGAGGCTCCTACTCCTATTCCTTAACCTATTCCTCTCTGCTAGCACTCACAACTGGATCAGTTGGTGTAGAGATTTGATCAGTTGGAGACCCGGTTTGACACTTTCGTAGCTCATCACCAACAGCAACACAATGAGGACATGGCCAGTTTTGATGCCTATGCAGCACACCAACAGCAGCAGCATGACCAGGATATGGCCTGGATTGGCTCACAGTTCACTGCCCTGACCAGTTACTTCAACAGCCACCACCACCACCTCCGTCTGATGATCAGGGCCCCTCGTTTCTCTAGTTTTAGTGTCTATTTTTTGTAGTGTGTTTCTTTTATAAATTGTGTTTTTAGTTTAGTTCTAGTTGCTTTAGTTTGTTTTTAGTTTTCTCCTCCTTTTTTAGATGTCAAAAGGGGGAGTAGTATGGTTATACTTGTACTTTTCTAAAATTTAAAAGCTTTCCATATTGTAGTATTGATCATCGAAGTGTTTGCCATCATAAAAAGGTGGAGATTGTTGCAAACCTGCTTTCATGGATTATGATTTTGATGTTAGCAAACACTCTTGTTTCTCTACGACTGCCTTGGCTACTAATATTTCAGGACCACAAGATCGGACAGCAATCATAACTAGCTCAAGATTGGGTAGACTAGGTCTGAGTCAGTATGTAATTTACTTCCTTCATTTCTTGAGTCAATTATAATCTTTGAAGTGTTATGATGCTAAGTAACCCTACACACACTTGAGTGATTTTTCTATCTAACTTAGAGTTTATGTCTTTACTCACATCATCCCGGATGATATTATTATCGTCCTAGACGATCGGGTTCAAAAATAGAACCCCTAATCAGGACATCTTATTAAGGCAGCTGTCATTATCTGATCGTCCTGGATGATACTTGTATTGGCCAGGATGATAGCCTCAAAATAGAAAGAATCAGCCGCCATGATCTATTTAGGTATTATTTATTTATGGAAATGGGCCATGATGAATATGTATCATCCTGGACAATATGATACAATCATGCCTAAATTAATCTGGCATTTAAGGCAAGCAATTAAGGATGATTGGTACGATCACATCATCATGAACAATCACAAGATTGGCTGGGATGATCGGTTCAAAAAACCCTTAGTTTCTTCTGGACGATCAACATTGGCCAGCTTAAATTTTGGGTGATGGTCTGGACGATAAGGATCGGCCAGCTCAAATTCCAAGCGATGCTCTGGATAATTTTCCTCTGATTTGAACTAATCGGCCCGGATGATCAAGCTATTTTGGAGTCGTCCAGAACTCTTTTCAGAGCGATTGTCTGGTCGATAATCTATGATTTGAACTTATCATATAGGATGATTTATTATCATTCTGGACAATAGGAACACCTTTCTTCTATTCATCCCAGATTGTCTCGGCTGATTAGGCTTAAATTATACTGATCATATAAGACGATATACCTATTATCCTGGACGATAATGTTGGCAACTTGCAATTAATGAGCTATTTTGAAGCTCTTCTATTTAAGAGCTATTATTCAACATTTTGAACAATCTTTTGTTGCTGTCTTGACCTAAGAAAGCCTAGAGGAGAGAGAGAGAGAGGATCTTATGAGGGAGAGCTTGTGAGGGAGATTCATAAGGGTTACTGCAAGCATTGTTCCACTTCTTCTTCCACTAGAGTCTCTTATCCTTGGAAGGGTTGGGAGCGGTAAGCTTTAGCGATCGATCAATGTTCTCTACCTACTTCAGGAGGAAGCAAAAGGTGTTAGGTTCTCTGCCTTGCTGGAGGTGGCAAAAAGGAGGTTTTTGTAAGGGCTTCTCCGCCTTGCTGTGGGAGAAAAAGGAGAGTCACTTTGGTAAGGCAATACTCGGAGGGCGCCTCCGGGGAGTGGACGTAGGTCGAGTTGACCGAACAACTATAAACCCTTGTGTTCTTTTTACTGCTTCCGCACTTATTTTCTGTGGTGATTTTGGTTTGAGGTTTGTTATGCTTTGGTTAAAAGATTTTTTTAAAATACCAATTCACCCCCCCCCCCCCCCCCCTCTTGGTTAGCTTTGGGCTACTTCATAAGGGCCTAACGAACTTACATTTTTCAGAGAGCCTCAATAACATTTCACCCTTTTAGTGAGGTAGAGAATGTTGAATCACATATAGCTTCCCAAGTGCAGCGGAGTTGCCAAGACCTTTAACACCAAATAGATCTTCTTCTTTCCAAAACTTTCCTCAACATAGACCTTCAATATGATGGTAATAAGATGTAAGCTTGCTAGAGCAACTATGTGAAAACACCTCCACACTCCCTTGAACACCACAAAGATCTTCTCCCTCTCAAACTCCACACTTTCCTCTCTCCCTTTCAAGGCACTCTCTTCAAGTTCTTTCTAGAAGAACAAAGACTCAAAGCATGCCAAAGAAACTTACCATGTGTCTTGACAAGGGTTAAATAGTGGGCTTAAAAAAACTCTAAAAATTTTATTTGGCTGTCAAAGATCATATAATACGATATCAGGATCATCCAGTATGATGTGCATAATTTGACTCGTTAGTACTATATGATCACCAGTTAGTACTATATGAAAAGTTCAATTTGCATACTATATGAACATCAGCACTAACATTTCATTTTACATGTTAGTGTTGTAAGATCATAAATATGAATGACCAATCATCCAGTACGATTAGTTCAACTAAAATGCAATTTGTATAGGATGAATCATGGGACAACTAAAATCATATTTATTGATCGTATGATATAATCCAATTTGTACAGTATGACAGGAATATTGAAATTAAGTAGATTCAAATGACTAATCATAGGATTAAATTAGGCAAAGTTTTAAACATCGTACAGTACGATCAGATTTATGTAGTAAGATTAGAATAATTTTTTAAATTCAAATTTTTGCTAAATTTAATGGGCTATCTAATTATAATAGATCATCCAGCATGATGTGGTATTCATACTGTACAATTAATTTTATTTCAAAATATTTTCCTAATAAAATAAATATTTTAATTAATTTCTATAAAACCAGATAGTATAGTACGATTAATATCATATAGTATGAAGTACAAAAAAAATTAAAAACATTTTTGCTCCCCTTGTATGTATGTGCACAATCACCAAGCTAACATATATCATTACAAACTTGACTTAAGAAATTTAAAAAAAAAAATTTATAGATTCATTTAACATAACCTATTCTACACAATCTTGAGCCATGAATCTTCAAAGAAAGGTGAATGGTTTACCTGAAATATTAATTAACACACTAATAAATATGCACTACAAATACTGGAAGAAATAAAGATGCAATCAATAATATTTGTAATCAAAAAAATCATAAACTCGAAAGCCCGAGTTGCAACAATCTCTCCCTTTTGTATGATGACAAATAATATTGGTTGAATTTGAAAACTAAAAATAATTTCTCCTAAACTCCCCCTTACTAAAAGAATTACATTAAAAATAGGGGAATGCTTTTTTTTTTTTTTTTTTGACATAAATTTTTAAAGATAAATAACATAAAATTTTAAAAAACCAAAAACACAAATTCAAGTAACCATAATATATTATCCCCCTTTGATATTATCAAAAAGAAGAGATAAAACAACACCTAAAATTAAAATATATGTAGAAGAAAATAACAACATAATAAAGAAATTAAACCATGAAATTATACTTAAGACATAATAAAAAATAAACACTCAAAATAGATAAGAAAAACACATAAACAAAACACACAAATAAATCCTAACATATTTATACCTCATAGTCCTACTCCTATTCTGATGATTTTGAAGCTAGGTCTCCCAAGATATTTTTTGCTTTTTATCTTTTCCCCATATTATAATTAGCTTATATTTACTCTTTTCCTATGCAGGAAGAGTTTTTAAATTGGGGTATTCAAATTTTATATATCTGAGATTCCTATATCGAAAGCAAACAATTTTAAAAGAAAACTTAATTTTTTTACTATTTTTACCTTTGCTCTACTTTTTTTGATGGTTATGCTTATGCATCAATAGACTTTCAAATTTGTTTGTTATAAATGCTATCTTCTTACTTACATAATCTACTAAGAAGTGTTCATCTGTGTCTTTGGCATTTAGCACTATAGTCTCCTCATCATTTGCATCCAAAACTCATTGACTCACACTTTTCTCGTAGGTAATTAATGAGCCTATTAGATTATGTATAGAAAAAAGCATTCAAATCTTTTGATTCACATATAGTTGTGACTTCGATATCAAATTTATTAAGTAGAGAACATATAATTGGAGTAACCCATTCAAAGTTTGAAAGTTCTCTACCTAAAACATGCAAAAATGTCACAATATGAGTAAACCTAATATACATATCTAAGATAGTCTCATAAGGTTTCATGTAAAAAAGTTCATATTCATATAATAATATGTTTAATCTAGATTATTTGACATCACTATTATCTTCATATGTAATGCATAGCTTATCACAAAATTCCTTCCCAGTGATGCAAGTAGAAATAATAATATAATCTTCAGAAGTTAAAGCACAGAAAAAAACTTTAAGCATTTAGCATTCAATTGAGCACTGATTTGTTTTATTCTTCTCCATTCAGTAAAAGGAGTGTCAATTTTGACTCCATCTACAATACGTAACAGAATGGGATAACCTGTTTGAATTATATGTCATAATTTAAAATTAATTAATTGCAAGAAAGTAGTCATACAAATTTTTAAAAAATTAAAAGAAATATTTTTAAATAAAGGTGGTCATGTACTACAAAGTTTCAATTTCCAAAATTTGCCATCATTGTTTATCTCAAGGTTCTCTAAAATATTATTTTTGAGACACCGCTCTAATACCACTTGAAAGTTCATGAGGGATGTTAAATCCTAAAGAACTAGTCTTGAGGCTAACCAATAGAGGGGTCAATTGGATATTTAAAAGCTTCCTTATCAAAAGAAATTCTTTTAAAAGCTATATGTAAAAATGAATTAAATTTACAATAAAAACATAAATTAATATTTTCACCTAAGTAGTTAGTTGAAAGAAAAATAAATACAAAAATAGTTAAAGGAATTAACACACAAACATTTATAGTGGTTCGGTCAAATCTTGACCGACATCCACTCCCCGGAGTAACCAACTCTAGGCATTATATTATCACTATAGTGTCTCTCTTTCAAAGCCCATAACCAGGTGGAGAAGCCCTAACACACTCACTTCCACCAATATGGTGCGGTGGAGGACCAAACTCCTTTTACTGGAAGAGAACCTTAACTCATTTTCATCTGCCTGGTGAAGTAGAGAACCTGTACTCCTTTTAACCCTCCTAGTAAGGTAGAGAATCTTGAATCACTTTCACCTTCCTCGGTGTGGCAGAGTAACCCAGTCCTTTGACACCAAAGAGATCTTATTATTTCCAAAAAATCTCTTAAGAAAACCCATCAATTTGTTGGTACTAAGATGTAAGCTTGACAGAGCAATCGTGTGAAACTCCCTACACACTCCCTTGAACCCCATAAGGATCTTCTCCCTCTCAAACTCTACCCTTTCCTCTCCCTCTTTCAATGCCCTCACTTTTAATTTTCTTCAGAAGAATGATTACTCAATGCATACAAAAGACACTTTCCAAGTGCCTTGACAAAGATTAACTAGAGGGCTTCTAAAAACCCTAAAAATCAATTTAGCCATCAAAGATCGTACATTAAATCTCAGGATCATCCAGTGCGATGTGCAGAATTTAACCTGTTAGTACTATAGATCACCATTTAGTCTTTACAAATAGTTTAACTTCCATATTTGTACTATATGATCATCTATACGAATATTAGTATAAATAATTCATTTTGGTCATTATTGGTATATGATCATCAATACAAATGACCAATCTTCCTGTATGATTAGTTCAACCAAAATGCAGTTCATCTAGGATAAATTAGGGGATAACAAAATTTATTTGTGTTGATCGTACGGTATAATCTAATTCATACAAAATGATCAGAATATCAAAATTAAATAAATTTAATTAACTAATCATAGGATTAAATTAGGCAAAGTTTTAAACATCATATAGTACAATCAGATTCATGTTGTATAATTTGAATAACTTCTCAAACTAAAATTTTTGCCTAATTTAATTGACGACATGCTTTCTAATTATAACAAAATTATCCAGTATGATGTGGTGTTTGTACTGAATTATTAGTTAAATTTCAAAAATATTTATCACAAAAAATAAAGTATTTTAATTAATTTTTGTAAGACCAGATCATATAGTATAATCCATATAGTATAGTATGATGTACAAAAAAATTAAAATGATTAAAATCATTTTTTCTCCCCTTATGTGTCTGTGCACAATCACCAAGCTAACATACATAATTATATGACTTAAATCAAGAAATTAAAAAAATAAATAAATGAAAATTATAATCACATTTAACATAAACTATTCTACCCAATCTTGAGCCCTAAATCTTCAAAGAACGGTGAATGGTGTACCTGAAATATTAGTCAACACACAAATACTAGGAGAAATAAAGAGTTCAACAATAATATTTGTTCTCATCAAAGTCATATACTCAAAAGCCCGATTTACAACAATCTCCTATTTTTTATGATGATAAATAATATTTATTGAATTTGTGAACTAAACATATTTTCTCCTAAACTCTCCCTCACTAAAAGAAATACATTAAAAAGTAGGTGAAGGCCTTTTTTTTGGAAATAAATTTTTAAACCTAAATATCATCAAAAATAACCAATCACAATATATTCTTTCCCTTTGACATTATCAAAAAGAAGAGAAAAAATAACACCTAAAATTAAAATATTTGTAGAAGAAAATAACAATATAATAAAAAATGAAACTATGGAATTATGCTTAAAACATAAAAAAAAATTAAACACTCAAAATAGATAAACAAACATATAAAACATATAAACAAAATATAAAAAAAAAACATACAAACAAATCTTAATATACTTATACCTCATTATCCTTCTCTTATTTTGATGATCTAGAAGCTTGGTCTGCCCAAGAGGTTTTTTACTTTTTATCTTTTCTCCATATTACAATAGGCTTAGTTTTACTCTATTCCTTTTGTTGGAACACTTTTTAAGTTGGAGCATTCAAATTTTAGATGTCCAGTTTTGCTACTCCTAAAGCAAATAATGTTAGAAGAAAACTTAACTTTTTTTATCATATTCTCATTTGTTCCACTATTGTTGATGCTTATGATTGTGCTTCAAAAGACTTTCAAATTTGTTTGTTATCAATATTATCTCCTTACTATCATCATCTACTAAGCCACATTCGTCTGTGTCTTTGGCTTTTAGCACTATAGTCTTCTCATCACTTGCATCTAAAAGTCTTTGACTAATATTTTGCTCGTAGACAATGAGTGAGCCTATTAGATTATCTATAAAATAAGCATTCATATATTTTGATGCACATATAACTTTGCCTTTGGTATCAAATTTATCAAGTATAGAATGTAAAATTTTATTAAACTTTTCAAAGTTTGAAAGTTCTCTACCTAAAGCATGCAATGACGTCAAAATCTGGGTAAACCTCATATACATATCTAAGATAGTCTCATAAAATTTCTTGTGAAAAAGTTTATAGTAATACAATAATATGTTAAATATAAATTGTTTGACTTTACTACTACCTTCATATGTAATACATAGTTTATCCTAATTCCTTTCCAGTTATATAGGTAGAAACAATCATATAATCTTTAGAAGTTAAAGCACAAAAAACATAATTTAAGAATTTAGCATTCAATTGAGCATTGATTTGTTCTATTCAACTCTATTAAGTAAAAGAAATATTAATTTTGACTCTATCTACAACACGTGATGGTATGAGATAACAAGTTTGAATCATATGCCATGTTCCATAATCATTTGATTGCAAGAAAGTAGTCATGCGTATTTTCCAAAATTAAAAGAAATATTTTCAAATAAAAGTGGTCGCGTGATTGAATAAACTTCTATAATGTTATGATTTCCATAATGTACTTTGATTATTTATCTCAAGGATTTCTAAAACACATTTTTTTGAACTTCCCTCTGATAACACTTAAAAGTTTCTGAGAGGTGTTAAACTATAAAGAACTGGTTCGGAGGAAAACCAAGATGGGGTGAATTGGATATTTAAAAACCTTTTGATCAAAATAAAATCTTTTTAAAACTTGGTGCAAAAATGAATTAAGTTCATAATAAAAATAAAAATAAATGTTTTCACCCCAGAAGTTAATTACAATAAAAATAATTGCAAAAATAATGAAGGGAAAGAACATACCAAAATTTATAGTGGTTTGGTCAAACATTGGCCTACATCCATCCTCAGAGTCACCTACTCTATGTATTGCGCTAACACTATAGTGTCTCTCCTTTAGCCCACACAGTTAGGTAGAGAAGCCCTTACACACTCTTTTCCACCAACCCGGTATAATACAGGATCGTACTCCTTTCATAACCAAACAACCTTGACTCCTTTTTACCCTCTTTGTGAGGCAGAGAATCTGGACTCGTTTTCACCCTCCTAGTGTTGGAGAGAACCTTGAATCACTTTTACCTTCTCCGATATGGCAGTGTAGCCGAGTCCTTTGACACCAAAGAGATCTTCTTCCCAAAATCTCCCTCAAGATAAACCTTAAATCCAATGGTACAAAGATACAAGCTTGCCGGAGCAAATGAGTGAAACCACCTCCTTTCTCCCTTAAACCCCATAAGGATCTTCTCCCTCTCAAACTCCACCCTTTCCTCTCTCACTTTCAAGGTTATCTCTTTACGTTTTTCCAAAAGGAAAAAAGACAAAATGCATGCCAAAGATACTTACCAAGTGCCTTGACAAAGCTTAAATAGAGGGCTCCAAAAAACCTTAAAAATTTAATTTAGCTATCAAAGATCATATAGTATAATCTCCATATCATATACTATAATGTATAAATTTTAACTTATTACAATTGTATGATCACCAATTAGTATTGTATGAATAATTCAATTTATATGTTTGTACTATACAATCATCAATATGAATATCAATACAAATAGTTCATTTTGCATGTTAGTGTTAAACGATTATTAGTATGAATGACAAATTATCTAGTACGATTAGTTCAATTGAAATACTATTCATCAAGGATGAATCAGGGAATGACCAAAATCATCTCTGTTTATCATACGATACGATCAGAAAATTACTTAAGCAAATTTAATTGACTAATCACTGGATTTAATTAGGCAAAGCTTTAACCATCTTATAGTATGTTTAAATTTGTACAGTATAATGAGAACAACTTTTTAAATTCAAATTTTTGCCTTATTTAATAGACAATGGGCTTTCTTATTATAACAGATAGCCCAATACAATGTGGTGTTCGTACTATACAATTAGTTTTATTTCAAAAATATTTTTTCTAGTAAAAAATAAAATATTTTAATAAATTTTTGTAACACAAAATCATATAGTACAAACCATATCGTAGAATATGATGTATAGAAAATTAAAATATTTAAATTCATTTTTGCTCCCCTTGTATGTGTGTGCATGATCTCTAAGCTAATATACATCATTGTCGGACTTAACTTAAGAAATTAAAAATTAAATAAAGAAAAAACACATACTCATTTAACATAAACTATTCTACCCAATCTTGAGCCCTCAATATTCATAGAATAGTGCATGGTGTACCTGAAATATTAGTCAACACACAAATACGAGAAAAAATAAAGAGGTAATCAATAATATTTGTTATCATCAAAATTATAAACTTACAAGCCCGAGTTATAACAATCTCCCCCTTTTTTATTATGATAAATAATATTGGTTTAATTTGTAAACTAAAAATATTTTCACCTAAACTCCCTCTAACTAAAAGAATTACATTAAGAAATATATGAAAGATTTTTTTTTAACATAAAATTTTAAACCTAAATAACAAAAAATTTAAAAAAAAATTACAAAAACAACCAATCACAATATATTCTCTTTCTTTGATATTATTAAAAAGAAGAGATGAAGTAACACCCTAAATTAAAATATTTATAGAAGAAAATAACAACATAATAAATAAATGAAACCATAAAATTATGCTTAAACATAATAAAAATTAAACACTCAAAATAGATAAACAAATATATAAAAAACACAAATAAAACACACAAACAAAACACACAAACAAACCTTAACATACTTATACCTCATTGTCATTCTCTTGTTTTGATGATCTAGAAGCCAGGTCTGCTCAAGATATTTTTTACTTTTATTTTTTCCTCATATTACAATGTGCATAGTTTTACTCTTTTCCTTTGTTGGAAGAGTTTTTATGTTGGAGCATTCAAATTTTAGATATCCAGGTTTCCTACACCCAAAGAAAATAACATTAGAAAAAAAAACTTAACATTTTTATCATTTTTACCTTTGCTCCACTTTATTGATGGTTATGCTTGTGCTTCAATAGACATTTAAATTTATTTATTATCAATGCTATCTCCTTACTCTCATCATCTACTAAGCCACATTCATCTACGTCTTTGGCTTTTAGCACTATAGTCTTCTCATCATCTGCATCCAAAAGTCTTTGACTAATACTTAACTCGTAGGTAATGAGTGAGCCTATTAGATTGTATATATAATAAGCATTCAAATATTTTGATTCATATATAATTGGGACTTTGGTATCAAATTTATCGAGTATTGAATGTAAAATTTTATTAACATTTTTCAAAGCTTTAAAGTTCTCTACCTAAAGCATGCAAGACGTCATAATCTGGGTAAACCTCATATACTTGTCTAAGATAGTCTCATAAGGTTTCATGTGAAAAAAATTATAATTATATTATAATATGTAATATATAGATTATTTGACTTCACTACTACCTTTATATGTAATATATAGTTTATCCTAAACTTCCTTGCTAGTTATACAGGTAGAAACAATCCAATAATCTTCATATGTTAAAGAACAGAAAAATAATTTAAGCATTTAATAGTAAATTGTGCATTGTTATGTTCTATTATACTCCATTCAGTAAAAAGAATATCAATCTTGACTCTATCTATAACACGTGCTGGTACGGGATAACTAGTATGAATCATATGTCATATTAGATAATCATTTGATTGCAAGAATGTAGTCATGCAAATTTTCTAAAATAAAAAGAAATATTTTCAAATAAAGGTGGTTGCATGATTGAATAGCCTTCCACAATGTCTTGATTTCCATAATGTGTCACGATCATTTACCTCAAGGTTTTCTAAAACATAATTTTTGCAACCTCGCTCTGATACCACTTAAAAGTTCATGACGGGTGTTAAACTATAAAGAACTAGTCCCAAGGCTAACCAATAGGGGGTGAATTGAATATTAAAAAACTTTTTTATCAAAAGAAAAACTTTTTAAAACTTAATGAAAAAATTAATAAAATTCATAATAAAAATATAAATGAATGATTTCACCTAAGAAGTTAATTGCAGCAAAAAATAAATATGGAAATAATAAAAGGAAAGAACACACTAAAATTTATAGTGGTTTGGTCAAACCTTGACCTATGTCCACTCCCCATAGTCACCTACTCTAGGTACTACACTATCACTATAGTGTCTCTCCTTTAACTCACACAATTAGGTAGAGAAGCCCTTACATAATCTCTTCCACCATCCTGGTATGGTACAGGACCATACTCCTTTCATAGCCAGAGAAATTTGACTCCTTTTCAGCCTCCTAGTGAAGCAAAGAACTTAGACTACTTCTTACATTCCCAGTGAGGTAGAGAACCTTGAATCACTTTCACCTTCCTTGGTACAACAGAGTAATCGAGACCTTTGACACAAAAGAGATCTTCTTCTTCCCAAAACTTTCCTCAAGACAAACCTTAAGTTTAATGATACTAAGATGCAAGCTTACCAGAGAAACCATGTGAAACCCCCTCCATACTCCCTTGAACCCCATAAGGATCATCTCCCTCTCAATCTCTACCCTTTCCTCTCTCCCTTTCAAGGCCCTCTCTTCAAGATTACTCCAGAAGAATAAAAGCTCAATGCATGCCAAAGTTACTTACCAAGTGCCTTAACAAAGCTTAAATAGAGGACTTCAAATAACCTTGAAAAATTAATTTATTCATCAAAAATCATACATTACAATCTCTGGATTGTCTAGTATAATGTGCAAAATTTAACTTGTTAGTAATGTATAATCACAAATTAGTACTATATGATTAATTCAATTTGCCTGTTCATACTGTATGATCATTTGTACGAATATTAATATGAACAGTTCATTTTTCTGCAAATGAATCTCTTCAATTCCACTACACTTTTATTTCTTTTGACTTTGGCTTATCCCTTCCACTCTAAAATCCTATACAAGTTTCTAGAAAATCTTAGGATTTATGGGGATGCTACTGTAATTCCCTCACATGTGTGTTATTATAATGTTATAATAACTAAGGAGAACATAAGAATCCATTTTTAGCTAAATACTCAAGGAAATATAAACCTTTCCATAGCCTCCAGATCCAATTTTGACTGGAGTGTTTTGAATCTCTTACTTCAAATTTCTACGTTGAACTACCACCAATCCTTGGTTTATACTCTAAATCAAAATGCCAGAGTTATCCAGCATGCTCTTAGAACATCTATCATCCCTAAAGCCAGAGAATAGATAAACATCACTCCCCTTCTATCAATTGTCACATACTTAATGTCAAATACCCAAATAAATGAAGCTCAAAGATAAATATTTACATCCAAAACCTCTATTCCATTTTACTCGCAGCCACTAGAAGAATGCAAAACCTCACTCTAGGACATGTGATTGCGTATATCTTGGGTAAAAAATATAAAATCACATATTCAGCTCCTCCTCACCACACTCAAATCTTCTTTTTGGATGCCTCCTTTAAGATGGTCTTTCATAGAGATCACAATCCAAAATACCCACTCTTTGATGAAGAAGGAGAAGCTGTCCCTACAGATGATCGTGCACTTGCACCACCTCCTCAACACTACCAATATGAGGAATTGATTTAGTGGTTTGACAGACTTGAGACTCACCTAGATCAACAGCAAACCCAACATGATAATGATATGGGTTGGTTTAGATAGCAATTTGGAAATATCCAATAACAGTTCACCAACATCTAGTAGTAGTACGACATCTTTAGTCAATTCTTCCAACCACCTCCACAGCCACCTCATGATCAAGATACACCAATGTACTAGTTTTATTTTGTTTTTGTTGTGATTTTTTTTCTTGTTTCTTTTCACCTAGTTTTTGTAATGAATTTTTATTTCATCCCTCCTTATGTTATATTTCTTTTCCTTTTAGTCAAATATATTTTCTCAAAAAAAAAAAATTATTTTCACTTTCAAGTGGCAATTCTTTTTTTTTTTTTTTTTTTTTTTCTAGTTTGCTCTATGCTCTTTGCTCTCTTTTATGTGTTCTTTACTTAAGAAATCTATGGTAAAAGAAAATTAAATTTTTGTTGATCATACTGTATGACTTAGATCATACTGTATAAATTAACTAATACTACATGATTTGGATCATACAATATGAATGAACTCTCCACAATGCTCTTTGTTGTTTGAAATAAAAATAATTTTATTCTAGCTTAAATGTTTATAAAGTAATTGTTAGCATTATTAAAACTTAAAAGATAAATAAATCTTATGAATTTTCATATCCCATCCTATTTCATTTGCATGATAATTACTTATGTGAACTTAGAAATCTAAATCAAATTAGACATAAGAGGGTTGAAATGAAAACTTCTTCACTCTACTACATGTTTTTATATCATGGATATATTCTACAATTTGACAAATGAAATTTATTATTTTTCTACATCAGACTCTTTATTCCGATTAGCAACCTTGAGTTTGCTTTATAGGTTATTCCTCCTTATATAAGAGAGTGAGCTACTCCTGTCTTCTATTTAGAAGATAATCTTTACAAATGAGATTCTTAAAGATTTAGAAAGAAAGCAATTTGTAAAATAAAAGTTAATAGAGGAATAAAATGAGCCCAAAATTAAAAGATGTGCAATGATGCCAAAACCAAAAGATGCACTAAGTGTGTCAAAAATACAGGATGCACAAAGAGCACCAAAAGATGATAAAAGAGGCATAAAATGAGCCCAAATTATTTTAGCTTCTCTTTTTATTAAATCTTTAAATCTTAAAAAATACCTGTGTTGCATAATATATTTAAAACTTGATTTTGGAAAATCCTGATTCTTCATTCATCACTTTTACAGTAATATTCTATTCGATATATTTCATGCTAGTAGTCTAGAAAGTTTCAATTTCTTTATCTAATTGTAATTTTTGAATTAGATGTTTTTTTTATATAAAAGAAAATATAGCTTGTGAAATTATTAAGTTGGGTGTGCAAAATCTAGAAACCAAATCCTTTGGTTAAAATAAAATTAATACTTATCTTATTTGGTTTATTTTATTTGTTGAGTATGTTTATTACATTATAAAAAATGCCTATGAGAGTTCTAATATCTATAATGGTTCTTTCTTTACCTTGAGTTAGCAGGAATTTTGAGTATGTTTGTTTTATGGCATTTCTTGTTTCTACTTTCTATTTTTCTTCCTGCAATTTTCTCTCTTTTTGTGATGTCAAAAGGATGAGTAGTATTTTATTATGTTGTTTGTTGTTGTTGTTGTTTTCTTATTATTTGAAATTAAAAAAAATTACACTCCTTTTTTTACAATTGATTTTAATCTTAGGGGGTGTTTAGAGGAAAGAAACTTTTTTAGAATCCAAAAACAACAATGTTTGACATCATCAAAAAGAGGGAGAGATCGCAAAATTGATTCAAACACTATGATTTTGATGAAAATAAATATTATTATGTATGTTACTACTTTCTTTTTTTTGTGATATTTTGTTTTGTGTTTGTGTGTAATAAAGTTTAAGGAAATCCATCCACCGTTCAGTTTAAATTCGGATCAGCTAAAGACTTAGTAGACTAGAGTTATAGTCATTTTTCATTTTATTATGTATTTTCTCCTTTCCTGAGTTGTATCATATAATTAGGTGGATATCATTGTTGAGTAACCTTACTCACACACTGAGGAAGAGATTAAAATATTTTTTAAGAGAGTTTTTTTTTAAAGTAATTTGTATTGTACGATCTTGTTTTTTGTAGTGTACACTATATGAAATAAATCGTACTATATGATTTTAATTCATACTATATAAAAGGTTTTGCCCTGTCAAAACCCAAGGTTAAGAAAGATATTAATTCTATATTTATCGTACAATATGATTTAGTTTGTATTATATGCCCTAATTAAAATCTTTCTTAATTAATCCCTCAAAATCAGGCAATTAAATTATGGACAATTATTAAGATTGATCATACAGTATGATATAATTCATATTGTATGATTAACCATGTATAAAATTAGTCTTCCCATAGATCATACCAAATAAAATCCATGATTTTTGAATTTATTATATCATACGATGTCCATAGTGTCGATGATCACCCGTGTAAGAAGTTGGTCATCCCAAGGATCGTCCATAATAAATAGAATGAATTATATAATTTGGACAATATGTTGTTTTGATTGTATTGTACAAAATGTTATAACAGATGAACATCTCATCTAAATGATTTTTCAGGATGTTTTTGAATTACATTGATCGAATTATATGATTCGTGTATTGTATTGTACAAATAGAAGATGGATCTCTTGAAATTTAGAGTTTTTTCAAGCCCACTATTTAAGGATTTATAATACTCTTATTAAAAAAACTTTTGCTCTTGGTTGACCTGAGAGAAAGCTTAGAGAAGGAAGAGAGGAGAGATTTGAGAAAGAGAGAAATCTTTGTGAGGGGGAGTTGTAAGGGATTCACAAAGGTTGCTTCACATAAGGATTTCACCATCTTCATCAAGTTTCTTCCTTAGTTACTTGGTGGCTCTGGGGAGACTTTCATCTGCATCAAATCCAAGATTCTCTTCCTACTCCAAGAGGGAGTAAAAGGAATCCAAGGTTCACTTCCTAGTCGAAGAGGAAGTAAAATGATTCCAAGGTTCTCTACCTACTCGAGGAGGGAGTAAAATGATTTCAAGGTTCTCTAACTACTCCAGGAGAGAGTAAAGAATTTCCAAGTTTTCTGCCTACTTTAGGAGGGAGTAAAAGGATTTAAGGTATTCTACATCAATCGGTCGATGGAAAGATTTTAGTGCCTTGTTGTGGGGGCAAAAAGAGAGATATTACTTTTAGTTCAATACTTAAAAAGGAAGTTTCCAGGGAGTGGACATAGGTCATGTTGATCAAATCACTATATTATGATGTGTTCTCTCTATTTAATTTTTTGCATTGAATTTTTGCATTAATTTATGGTCAAGATCTCTGATTTTTATTATTATGAAAATTGTGTTGCTTTAGTATAAATTATTTGTTTTAAAATAATCAAAGAGAATTCAAAATATTTTTCTTTTTACCTTAAGAAATTTTTTAAATAACCAACTCACCCCCACTCTTCATTAGCCTTGCGCTAGTTCATAAAAGTTTAACAACCCTCATGAACTTTCACACTCATGTTGTATTTAATGAATCTGATAATTCTGGAGGGTCTAGGGTAGAAGAAGAAGTTGTTGTAAATATTATCCAAGGATTAGAATCTATAAATCTAGAGGAAAGGGTAAAACTTGAAAACACACTACCTAGAGATTGGAGATATTATTCAAGTCATCCTAAAGAGTTGATCTTAGGAGATCCATCTGAAGGTGTTAGAATTAGGTATATACTTCGAAAAGAAGTAAACTACTCTACCTTCATTTCTATGACCATACCCACTAATATAAATCAAGCCCTATATGAGGAATTATGGATCCTAGCCATGCAAGAAGAGTTAAATCAATTTGTGAAGGATGTTGTTTGGGAACTTATTGAAAAACCTAAGAACTAAAGTGTAGTTAGAACAAATGGGTTTATAAAAACAAAATGGATAATTTTAGTTTTGTGGATAGAAACAAAGTAAGATTAATGGCTAAGGGGTAATACTAGATAGAAGGGATTGACTTTGGAGACCTTTTCCCCTCTAGCTAGATTGGAAGCCACTAGGGTACTACTAGCCTTTATTTGCTTTAAAGGATTTAAATTGTATCAAATGGATGTCAAAAGTACCTTTTGAAATGGGGTTATAAAAGAGGATGTATTTGTTGAACAACCCTTAGGTTTTAAAAATTTATAATTTCTTAATCATGTATTCAAAATAAAAATGGCATTAGATGGACTAAACAAAGCACCCAGAGCATGGTATGAAAGGCTAAGCCCATTACTACTAGAGAGAACCTTTGCTGAGGGGAGTGAAGACACCTCCCTATTTTTGAAAAAGGTAGGAATGAACTACTCATCATATATATTTATATTGACGACATTCTGTTTGGATATTTAGATAAAAATCTTTATGATGAACTTTCAAAAATAGTGAGTAAGAACTTTAAGATGAGTATGATGGGAGAACTGACCTACTTTCATGGATTTAGTATAAAGCAGAAGGAAGATAGATTTTTTCTTAGTCAATAAAAATATATTAACAACATCCTTAAGAAATTTAAAATGGATAAAGCCAAGCCAATAAACACTCCCATGAATTCCACTATTCAGTTAGATGAGGATTTAAATAAAACATTTATTGATCAAAAGAAATATAGAGGAATAATTGGATCACTTCTTTACTTACTACTAGCATACTTGATATTATGTTTAGAGCTTGTTTGTCTCTATTCTAGATTTCAGGCTAATCCAAAAGAGTCCTACTTGACTGTTGTAAATAGAATTCTTGGATATTTCTTAGGAACTCAAAACTTAAGAATTTGGTATCCTATGCATAGTAATTCCTTTGAAATCATAAGATATTCTAATTCAAATTTTGTAGGATATAGAGTTAATAGGAAAAGCACTTCTAGAACATACAATTCATAGGATAATACTTAGTCTCTTGATCAAGTAGAAAATAAAACTCAGTTACATTGTTCATTGCTGAAGCTGAGTACATAGCCTTAGGAAGTTGTGTGGCCCATCCTTTGGTTAAAAGAATAAATTTTGGATTTAGAATTACTTGTACGAACAATTTCAATTCTATGTGAAAACACTAGTGCTTCATGTATTTCAAAGAGTCCAAATCAAAACTTCAGGACAAAATATATAGACATAAAGCATCATTTCATTAGGGACCATGTTACCAAACGAAACAAAAAACAACACTACGTAGCCACAAAAAATTAATATGTTGATATCTTTAAAACCTTCATCACCTTAAGAACTAGATCAGTGTGATAGACATTCATGCTTGAAATTGATGCTTTCTATTTTTGATCTTTATATTTCTGATACTTTTTTTTTGTTTATTTGTTTCAATTTATGTGTTCTTATTTTATGTTTTTGATTTTCTATTAATTTTCTTCAGTGTTTTAAGAATTGGATCATTGCTCACTTCTGATGCTGATTTTATTTTTTTTAAATGACATTTTTGCCCTATAAGTAGTGGTTGACTCTAAAATAATTAAAGAAAGAAACTTTGTTGATTATTTCTCTTCCTCTAAATCCTTTAGTGGTGTATTTTCTTTTTGAATAAAAATCCATTTCATATTAAAAATTAGAATTTGAAGTAGTGATCTATTTTATCTTCATATAATAATATATCTCATATGAATAATATATTAAGTTAGCGAATCTCATTTAGGTTTTCTTAATCAGGTTGTTTTCATTTATCATAAAGATAGCAATCTAATTTAGGGTTTACTCTTCCATATGTAAGAGAGTGAATTTATTCTATCTCATAATTGGAAGATAATCTCTCAATTAAAGAATTTTTTAAAGATTCAAAAAGGATGCAAGCATGCAAAATGAAAAGAGACATAAAATAAGCCCAAAAAATTGAAGAGATGCACAATGACCACTAAATAATTACAAGATGCATGAAGTGTATCAAAAATCAAAAGATGTACAATGTGCACTAAAAGCTGATAAAGAGGCACAAAATGAGCCCACTAAGAGTTAGCTTGCCTATCTTTTAAATCCTTAAAATCTTTGAAGATTCCCTATGATAATTGATATCTCCTATCCTTGAATTTGAAAATCATGATTTATGATTGATTTACTTTGAAATTTTGTTCTATTAGATAATTTTTTGAAATGAAGTTTAAAAAGATCACTTCTTCTATCTAATTTATTTTCTGATTTAGATTTTGTTCTAAAAGAATTTTGACTTGTAAGGAGTTCGAGCTAAGGTTAATATGATCAATTTTTTAGCCTTTTTGAAATTTACCGTTGTCAATTAATTTCTTATTTGTTTTCTAAATTTTTTAATGAGGTAATTTTATCATTTACTGGGAGAATATCGATTAAAAAAAACATGGTTTTTATTTTATTATTATTTTTATTTATTTATTTATTTTTTATTAGTTTTTGCTTAATTTTTATTTTTTAACCCTTCCTGGTCATCACTTTCAATTCTCTAAGTTATTTAATTTTTGTTCACATCATACTTTAAGATCTTACCAAAAATATACCTCTCTGATCCCAGCACATCTAATGGCTAATATTAATCAACTATTGGTGATCGTCCCATATGATTCATACTTCATATTGAATGATCCACATGGAAGGAGTGGTTGGATGATTTGAATGCAGTCAGGGTGATCCATTATAATAAATTGTCTTGGATAATCCATGTGTTATCTTGTATAATCCAGTTACTCAACGATCATATAGGCTAACTCCTTGTGTTGATCATCCTGTGCCTAATTGTTATGTACAATGTCTGATCATAGTGGATGATCGGACTACCTTTTTAATCGATCATATGGATAAATTGATTATACCACATTATCCCGTATGATCTCATGATCGTCTGATTTGATATGGATGATTCTATTTAAACATCCTCAAATCAACATTTTTTCTTCACTCAACAAATTCCCCTCCCCTTCTCTCTTAATTGAGAACTTTTACTCTTGCAATGGTTGGTGGCAAAAGATCTAGAGTGCTTGCTAGTAAGCTTATCTAAATGGGTTATTAATCCTCGTTTCATTGAGGAAGCTGATGAAGCAGCTTGCAACTATTACAAGAATACTGGCATTACACCTTCAAAAATCATCAATCAAAATCTTCTAAACTTTCATGTGATTGATCTATTTGCTAGAATAACTCTTGTCTTTCTCCTTACACTAGTATTTCCATTTAATTTAGAACTCTTATTTTAACTCTTTGCCAACCTTCATTTTAATAATGCTTTTATTGCCTTATAATTAGATATTAATTAAAGGCCTATAGAGGTTACCTATCAGGATTTTCATAAATTCCTTTACCTCTCTATCACTGTAGATAGGATCTGTATTTTGGCTTCATATCCTAATTTTAATTGGATTCCTGCTAACAATATTCTTAGGGAAACTAATGTGAACTACCATGTAGCCTAGGTTAACACCTTAGTTAAGGATGCCCGAACCATCCAATACATACTTCATAATTCTATTATTCTTAAATATGGGGATCAAAGTCATATTACACATATACTTTACTTACCACTTACTACATTATGTGTAACTTTGACTTGAATGCATCTAATCTTATCATTCATTATGTTGAACATTTAACCTGCATTAGAGATCCTAACCATAAAATAAAGCCAAACCTAGTGCTAGGACATCTCATTGCCTTTATCCTTGAATCAAAATATTAGCTACACTTTTCATCTCCACATGATCACCACCCTATATTCAATTCCAATAGCTCCTTCCACACCCTTCATAGTGCTCATCCTCATAATATGCATGAGGAGCATGGGGAAGAGGTAGAAAAACATATTCCTGCACCTATCCCTATATGATAGCAATCTCAGATGGATATGTTAGTCCAGCAATTTGATCAATGGGAGGATCACTTTAACTACTACGTAGCCAAGTAGCAGCAACAGCATGATCATGACTTAGCTCATTTTGATGTTTACGTAATACAGTAGTAGCACCATGACCAGGATATGGCCTGATTTGGTGAGTAGTTTTCCTCTCTTCATCATAACTTTAAGTCAGCGCCACCACTTCCTCCTGATTAGGGTCCTTATGGGTTCTAGTCTATTTTTATTTTTATTATTGTCTTTTCTTTATGATGTAATTAATTTATTTTGTTTAGTGTTTTACCTTTTCCTCCTTTTTATGATATCAAAATGGGGAGTAGTGTGTTATTTTATTTGCTTAGTGTGTTGTTTGATTCTTATGTTTTAATAAAACTAGTTTAGTTTATGCTTACTTATTTTTTATTTTTACTTATAACTGGCATATTTTTAAAAAATAATTTTTTTTTTTTTTGTATAACTCCCCTTACTTTTAGAGTTTCATCTTCTAAGGGTGAGTTTTAGAGAATGTAAAAGGTTTTTGAAAATTTTAACAACAATGTTTTTAATCATCAAAAAGGGGGAGAACATTATATATCTCGGCCCAAATATTATAATTTTGATGATAATAAATATTATTATTTCTTTACTAATGCTATTATTGCATATCTATTTTGTTTTCCCTGCTTACTAATCTTTCAAGTCCATAGGTTCACTTGTAAAGAAAATATGCTCAAGATCAGGTAGAATAGGTTTAAGTCTATTTATAATTTCAATTTCAATGTAATTCTTACCTTTATTGAGTTAAGTCTTGTATCTGGTGGACTCCAAGCTAAGTAACCTTACACACACACTCAAGAAGGTGTGTTAGTGAGCAAGGAGAAAATTGGGATTTTGAATTAATCATATAGTATGATGTAAATCATACTAGATCATCGGTTATATAAGAAACCCTAATTAAGGCACCCATTATTAAGTAAGATTGTTTAACAAATTGTATAGGATGATCAATTATAGACATGAAAAATAGTTGCCAATCATAATTTAGGCAATATTTTAAATCTTTAAATTTTATTCTAATCTTACAGGACGATATACATCATACTAGATGATTTATGACAACATGCTTAAGTTGATATTGTGATTAGGGACTAATTATGGTTAAATTGCTCGATCATATTGTACAAGATGATCTATGATGATCGTACTACATGATCTTTGATATTTTATGGGATGATCACCCATCATCCAAGATGAAAATCATAATTTTTTCTAATCATACATGAGATCGTAATAGACGTTCGAAGAAATGTGTGGGATAATATATAAATCACCACCCATCATACCATATAGTACTGGACGATCACTACAATATCTTGAACTAATCGTCCTGGACAATCATGGAATTGTACTAAATGATAAGTATAAATGTTTGAACTAATCAAACAGGATAATACTGATCATACTAGCTAAAAGGGTTATTTTATACTAATCGTATAGGATGATAAAAGGATCAACCTGGATGATATTTGTTGGTAAATTGAAAATTAGGGCTTTTTTGGAGGCTCTCTATATAATCTCTCATATTATGTTTTGAGAGATCTTTTGTTGTTGAGTTGATTGGAGAGAGAACTTAAGGAAGAGAGAGAGAGAGAGAGAGAGAGAGAGAGAGAGAGAGAGAGAGAGAGAGAGAGAGAGAGAGAGAGAGCTTTATGAGAGAAGAAAGGAAGAGATTCGTGTGAGGGGGAGTTATGAGTTATTCACAAAGTTTGCTCCAAGCAAGGTTTCCACCATCTTCTTCAAGCTTGTTCCTTGGTGGCTTTGGGAAGCATTTCATCAACATCAGATCCAGGTTCTCTACCTTCACTAGGAGGGTGAAAAAAAATCCAAGGTTCTCTACCTGCTCCATGAGGGAGTAAAAGGATTTCCAGGTTCTCTGGCTCCTCCATGAGAAAAAAAAGGATTCAATGAAATTTTCCCCACTAGGTCGATGGAAAGATTTTGTAAGGGCTTTTCTGCGTTGCTATTGGGGCAAAAGCAGAGACACTACTTTTAGTGCAATACCTAGAAAGAAAATTTTTGGTGAGTTGACGTAGGTCAAGTTGATCAAATTACTATAATTCTAGTGTTTTCTTTCTATTTACGTTCTTATATTTTTCTATGAATTATTTTATGTTTGAAATCTCTGATTTTAGTTATTGTGAAATTAGTTTTGCTTCAGCATTGTGGATTAAAATTGTTTGTTTTAAAATATTCAAAAATATTACAAAAAGATTTTCCTTTTGCCATAAGATATTCTTTTAAAAAACCAATTCACCCCCCCCCCCCCCCAACTCCACCCTTTTGATTAGCCTCGGGCTAGTTCATAAGGTTTAATAACCCTCGCAAACTTTCAACTATGACATTTCAAAAAAGGGAATCTAGTATTGCCAAGCTAACTTTCTAAGGCCGTCGTGCTGATAATGCTACAATAATGTCTGTGTTGCTACCGCAACACTTGCAAAGAGAGAACTAGGCATTTCCATGTTAGAATTTGAGCACATATAAGGTAGTGCCACGGTGTTGTTCCATTAGATGCTATGTCCTTGAAGATTCCTTAAAAATTTCTACCAATTTTTGAGTTTTTCCTACATAAAAATAAATAAAATAATATATTTTCACTGAAAATAAAACACATAAAGTTATATGTAATTTATACTTATCAAATTTTTCCGGACATAAAACAACGCTCATGCAAATACAAAAGTCTGTAACTCTAAACCATCAAATAACCAAAAAAATTAACAATTTAAAATTACTAAAATATAAGATAATACATCATAGTCTATAAATAGTAGAAATGAACAAAGTTATAATTCTAGTTTAGAAAAATACTAACAATTATTCTAACATGTCATTATTATGATTGCTTAATTTTAATTTATAGGTTATAGATTTAATTATTAACTTTTAAACTTTTTAATAGAATAATGTAGCTTACATATTATATTGGTTTACAATTAAAATTAAATTTTCACAATCTCACCATTATTTATATTAGTTCTCCCATCTTATCATTTATGAATTTAAGTATAAGATTGTGGTATGTTTATAAACTTTTAACTTAATCCAATTTTTGAATGTACTCTTTCTTTTTCTATTTTTCTTTTCTTATCTTTCTAGAACTCTTTTCAACATATTTTTTACTTTTTGTTTTACACTTACAAGTACATAGTTAATGATTTTGAATATAAATATTCTTAAAATCTCCTTACAATCTTAATAAGTTTAATCTAAGGATTTAATAAGTTCACTAATCCCAAATTTTGTTTTCTTATAATTTTCAATTTTAATTTACAAATAAGTATTGTTTAATATTAATTATTCCTTTTTATTTCATAGGTCAATATGTAAAGGTAATACTTATAAATTAAAGTTAATTCAATAACTTAAATTATCTAAGTTAGGTAGTTATCCATTTTTCTCATATATAAAGTATAAAGAAATATTCATTTGAATTATAATCTAGGGTTTTATTATTATCTTATTTTGCATAATTTTTAATCATCATAATTTTTAAATTTTAATTATGTAATCAGAATGCAGAGATATTAATGAAAGATAATATAAAAACTTAAGCATAAAGAAATTTATTCAAATATAAATTACAATACACATAAACATTAATAAATATCACATGTTTTCATATGAATGATAAAAAAACATAAAACCAATTATTATAACTAAAATAAATTGATGGTTTCAAGATAACTATTACCATAAAACACTATGATAGAATAATGGCTCTCATAGCCATACCTCTAATGAAAACCTCAATTAAAACATGATAATCTTTTCACATAAGAAATTTCATCAATATGCATGTGACTAAACAAAGAACACTACAGGAAAAATGCCTATTACCGGCGGTTCTAACCAGCAATTTATGGACCACCGGTAACACCGGCGGTTTCGCCGGCGGTTTGACCGCCGGCTTTTAACAGCGGCCTAACTGATGGGTTTGGTACGTTAAGCCGCCGGTACTAGCGACGGTCCATAAACCACCGGTAAATCGCCGGACATCAATATAAATCGACAGTTAAACGGCAGCCTGGACCACCGTTGATAAGTTATTTTCTGCCGGCGGTCTGGACCGCTGGAAAACCGCCGGTAAATGCCCTAATACGAATAGACCCGCACCGCACATTTCATTTCTATTTTTTCCTTCTCTCTCTCATTTCAGTCGCTCTGTTGTCACCTCCGCTGGTGATCGACTTCCATTTATCGCCGCCGACGAAGCATCTCTGACCGCCGACCCCAATCCGACCGCCGACGCCGTATCTCCGACCTCCGACTGCCGTCGATCTCACTCTGGATCTCACGTCGCCGACAACCCTAGATTTTGTATTTTAAGGTAAGTTTTTATCATTTTTCTTTGATTATTTGTTCTCACTATACATTTGCAAGTGTTAGAGATATTTTGGATGATTTAGGTAGTAATGCAAGAGGTAATGTTGTAATCATTTGGGTAGATCTAAAATTTTTTTTATTAAGTGTTATTTTAGTTTAGGGTAGATCTAATTTGTTGATTGTGACTTTGGGTTAGAGCAAGATAGGAAGAGAGATATTGAGGGAGAGAAAATAGAGGGAGAGGGAGAGATAAAAGAGAGAGAAAGAGGGAGAGAGAGAGAACAAGAGAGATAGATAGATAGAGAGATATATGAGAGAGCAAGAGAGAGAGAGAGAGAGAGAGAGAGAGAGAGAGAGAGAAAGAGTTTGAATGCCGCCGCAAAGCCGCCGATAATAAAAAAAAACTACCGGTGTATCCATACAAACCACCGGAGAAAACCGCCGGTTTTTGGCATTTTTCCTGTAGTGGAGACCATCCACACACTGAACTAAAAAGAAAATGAAGACTCTCTATAAACATATTCAAAATTCTCCTTCCTCCAAATAGTTTTATCCATAAGGTTTCAAACTATGTCTATTAACTTTGAAGATTTGAAAAGTTCTCTTATCTTGAATTCGTATGGCACCATTAAAATTTATTCTAATAATAGTAAAATGACCAATCCTTTTAGATATAATTTTTTTTGTTGCAATAATTTTTCCTATAATAAAAAGTAAGACATCTTTACCAGGATAAAATTAATCATCTAGAACTACACATCCATGCATCATCTATAATTTTGTATTGTACCATTTTGTATCTTCATGAACTTCATCTCTAAATTCATGAAGTGTATCAATTATTGCAGAACTTTGAATGTTTATAATAGATAAGGAATCTTCATTCTTTAGGCATATTTAACTTTTTCTTTAGGATGAATCTTTTTTATTTTTTTCCACCCTTTAAATTTAGATTTCAAGAAAGGACAAGAAGAGACTTTCAAAGGCTACACTCAAGAAGAATTGACGTGGATAGAAAATCAAATATTCAACTTGCCTTTTTATAATTTTGATAGTTGTAAAAGCACCAAAATTTTAATTTTAAACCGCCATGCCATGACCAAGTGGTTCAGCACTCCTTTCTTTCTTCCAAGTTTTTTTCTTTAATTAAAAACTTTAAATTTCTCAATCTAATCTACCAATAAGACAAGCAACTAGGTTGCTTCCTCCACAGGGCTAAGTTTATAGTCTTCAGCCAGAATTGTCTAGATTTTATCGATTTTATTGCAATAGATTTCTATCATTCTTCAAATGATGCCCATTGGGAACTTTTTTCTTTTTACTTAGGGTTTAGTTCAGTATTGTTAGGTAAAGATCTAAGAGGTCTACTACTAATAGAAATGGCAAGCTGAATCAATAAGGTTTCCAAATTTTTTATTAAAGTAGCTTGATTTTGTAATTGAGTTTCTAACTACATCACTACATCTTCCAATAGTTATTTTGTACTTCCAAATTGATTGCTTTGGTTAAATCATGGATTATATGTTGGTCTAGAATTAACAGCCGGTTGCTAAGGATTATTCCAATTTACCCATTGATAATTTTAACTAGAATTTAATTGGTTATTCCCAATAATTCAATTTGACCAATTAAAACATAGATGGTACCTACAACCTGGATTATATGTATTGGAGAATAGATTATTTTGTTTTTTAATCAATTGATATTTTTAATCCCTTACACATTATTATTTTCAATTAAATTTTGATCCTCGAATTGCATAGATAACATAGTTTTTAATTAGGTATTTTCCCCAAATGTGCTTAACTTCTTAGAAATTGCTGCAATTTTTGTAGTTAAAATTAACAAAGCATAATATTTATACGCTCCTACTACTCTTAGGATTTACCCTATTACTAGGCCACTGAAAATTATTAGTTGTTATTTCCTCTATTAATTTATATACATCCTAAAAATGAATTAGACATTAATGATTCTCTAGATAAAACATCTATTATTTCTCTAAGAGATCCAACTAATCCATTATAAAATGTTTAAATAACCAACCAATCAAGTAAAGCACGGTAAGGGCATTTTCTTTAAGTTTTCTTTAAATCTCTCACAGCTCTCATAAATCGGTTCTTCTTCAAATTGAGTAAAAGATGTAATATCATTTTTGAGTTTAGCAGTCTTTGAAGGTGAAAAATATTTTTGCAAGAACCTTGTGAGCCAACTCATTCCAAGTACTTATGGAGATTGAGAATAAATTCAACCACATCATAGCTTTATATGTTAGAGAAAATGAGAAATAACTAAGTCTAATAGCATCATCACTGCACCATTATAGTTAAATATTACACAAATTTCTAATAAATTGACTAAATATAAATTTTGATTTTAAATAGGAGCTCCCCCAAAATGAGAATTGTGAACCATTTAAATTATGGCAAGATTTAAATCAAAAATATTAGCTTGGATTGTAGATTCAATATTGCTCTAATGAATTTTGTCAACTAAAGAGTTAGTATAATCCCTAAGAGATCTAGATTGATCTCGATCTAAAATAGATATAGTTATTTTCACTATCTTTTTTAATTTTTAAATTTAAAAAAGGGTTCCTTCTATTTTAGCTTCAAAAAAATTAAAGTTTCTTTCTTTGTTTATAAAGCATACAACCATGAATATGCCATCAACAGATAAAATAAAATAAATAAATTAAAAGATGCAAGTAAGTTTAACTTCATAATTAATTTAATAATATAACTAAATTTGCAAAAAGTAAACTACTTCCCCACATTGATTCCAAAAACTTAATGGGGGATGTAGAGTGGATTATTGAACTATATAAAATCTATGGCTCTGTCACCCCTAAATAATGCTTAGAAGTTCTTTAATATAATTAATAGTAAACCCCACTTAATATATGCAAGTATATATGCCGAATAAAGTAATAAAGTATTTGAGTAGAGTGTCAAATCCACAAGAAAATATGCTTACTTAAAACAAACTACTACTATCTACTCCAAATGTAATATTATCCTACCAAAATAAAAAGGATATTTTCAGGGATTCTATCACTAGGTAAAATAGTAAAATATTAGATACAATATTAAAATAATATTTTTTAGATTGATGAGAATAAAATTACATATCTTTCCTACTAAAATTTTTCATGTAATGTGATTAAGGGCATATGCATTATTATATCTTTGTCGAGATTATAGGGGTGAAAAGGATATATGCTCATCTCCTATAATTATAATATCTCTTTAAGAACCTAGAATATTTTACATCTTATGTCTAGGAAAGCAAAACATCTTATCTCAATACTCTTGGTTATTCTTGCATTCCTCCCATCAAGGCTACACATCACAATAAGTTTTAAATACATATATGCCCACTATGTGCATTAAATAAAGTGATGGAAACTATTGAAAATATCTTTTAATAGTTTATAAAATTAGAGTCTTCATTAGTACTCAAAAAATATTTTATATCATTAATTCAAATTAAGAGAATTGTCTAGACATAAAATAAATAATTAACTCATTTTCTTTAAATTCATGAAGGAATGAAAATACATGAGACTGATATTACAAGAAAGTATCAAAGTGTCTTCTCTACACTCCTTTATTTAACTTATAGAGTTTTTTCTAGAAATACAGGCTACATGTTCTGTATGATTGTATCTTGTACTTCGTAGCCTCCCTTAGATTTTACTCTAAGAGGAAATTAGAGAAGTACTCTTAAAAATATTGTAATTACACAAGTGATTGAAGTACCTTGCAAACATTACACTATAAATAACTATAAAAAAAACATAAAAATAATAAATGGCACTACGGCATGTGGAATAATGGTGTCATGACACCCCTGATACGAACTGGCACCTCAGTGCTGAAGCTTTTGTACTACCATGACGCTTGGTGACATGGATTGATTACTTAGTGAAAATTCACATCTTTTCACTGATAGAACAAGTCCCTTGAAAGTTACTAGTGCAATGCTACAGTGCTGTTCATAATATAATGATGCAGTGCCCTAATGCAAAAAATGGTGCTAAGGCATGAGAAATTATGGTGTCGAGACTTTTGAAAATAAAGAATATAACACTACCAAGCTAACTTTTTGACACTATGCTGATGATAATGTTGTGGCCCTATTTGTGTTGCCACTACCTAGCTAACTTTTTGACACTATGCTGATGATAATGTTGTGGCCTTATAAATAGAGAACTCAATGTTTCCATGTAAGAATTTGAGCACCTTGACGATATTGAAGGTAGCTTGATGGCATTGTTTCGTTGAACGACATGGTACTGAAGGCTCCTATAGAATTTCTGTCAATTTTTTGGATTGTTGTGCACAAAAAATAACATAGTTTTATTAAAAATAAAAAATATAAAATAATATGTAATTTACACTTATTAGTTAGATATTGTAGGAACCAATTTTTTTGATATACTAATACTTAAGTCTTTTTCATATATTTTATCTTTTTATTTGCTAAAAAATCTTATTTTCATATATATATATATATTACCTACACTCAATATGATAATCCAAAGCATGCTAAAAATTTAAAAATCCATAATTACTTATGTTTAGGTAATTTTACATAAATCTAATGATTTAATTTCCATTAATCAAAAAATCCAATATTTTATTATAAGTAGTGAAATACTTGAGTGATTTTATTAGGAATTTATTTTATCTAGAATTTTTAATTTTAAATGAAAATATTAGTTATTATTTTATAATTATTTTATTAGAAAATTCTTATAAGTTGTGTAAAATTAAAAACTTAAGTATCTAAATTAAGATTTTGCTAAAATTTCTAACTCAAACAAAAAAGTTCAGTAGTAAGGCAACTAAATTTCTTAAATTTAGAGAAATTTGATTTCATTCTTTTTTTTTTCCAAAATAAAACTTAATAAAAAAAATAAAATACAAGAAACTAATACAACAAAATAAAATAAACAGAAAACTAAAAACTAAAATAAAAAAGACATAATGATCAAGTAAAAATAACAACTAAAAAACTAGCAACAACAACAACATGAAGCCTTTATGCCACTACGTGGGGTTGGCTACATGAATTATTTTTCTCCATTTTGTTTTGTTAAATTCAAATTATCATTTAAACTTAATAAAAAAGGTCATTTCTAATATTTTCTAACCAAGTTTTTTTGGTCTATCTCAACCTTTCTTAACATAAGGAAAATCTAATACATCTACTTCCTTAAACGGGTCATCGGTTGGATGGCATTTTTATGTGACCAAACCATCTAAGGCAACTCTCTCTAATCTTGTCTTCCACTATAGCTACTCCAAACTTTTCACTTGTATGCTCATTTCGTAACTTGTCTCTAGCAGTAAAGCCACTAATCCACTTGAGAATCCTCATCCTGCTTTATGGTGCAAAATGTTGGCCATTAAAAGGGAACAAAAAAATAGAAAAATTAATAAAATAAAAAATGAATTACTGTTACTATTACTACTAGTGCTTTTGTCAAGGGTCCTACTCTTAGATACATCTCAAAGTGGGTAGGGCAAGAAAAAATTTTTGATGACCGTAGGAGTCAATCTTCTAACTCCTAAACACTCCAACCATAAATACATTGTAGTCAACCTTATAGTAAAACTACCTTTGTGTTTGGAGCATTATGTGGTCATAGCGAGAGTTATACCTTATTCAAAGCCGATCAGTTGTTGCCCAAAGTGATTCACATAAACTTTAATTTGGTAAACTCTATCTTAGAGGTCCAACACTTTATCATCTAACATCCTAGAATCTATACTCCACTATTATAGGTTGGTTTAGTTGGCGATATCCCTAAAGAAAATTTAAATACTCATCAACATCAAAATGAAATCAGGTGTTTGGAAGATCTGATTAATAGACACAAGAGTAAAAGAGGCCCTCTTACAATACATGAAAACACATCCATTTTGGGGCTCCTCCACATTACCAAATAATTCTTGAATGATACAATAAGATTAGATGACTAGGAAATATCAATTATGCTCCACATTTGATCCATTTTAACAATGGAAGCTAAAAGGGGTTATCTTAAGACACAACATAATAAAACCTAGAACTTGAAAGGATCATGAATACAAATGGAAAATGTAATTTCAACCAAAATCATATTTATTAACAATCCAATGTTGTGGCCCTAGCTTGAGTAACACTGCGTTGCTCGGTCAAATAGGTCAACACAGGTATGAATTGTCATTCCCCAAGATCTAAATTAGAGGAATTATCTAATTTATACCAAATTATAATTCCCTAATATCTAAATTGAAAGAATTATCTATTTCATTTTTTCTAAATTATCTACCAAAGCTTCTATAAATATATCCAGCAAAAGTAATTAAATATTGCACAGAAGAAAATATTTTACTATATTTATTCGCCAAAATCATATTTACAATAGCTAGGAGAACACTAACAATCAATAAATTTATCAATAGCTCATGACTACAAAATAATACAACAAAATATAAAACTAAAGAACAAACCTGAACATCACCATCCCACTCCACAGAGCCCTAATCTCGACTTGAAATCAATAAAATAACATAATGATCTTATAAAGCCCAGCATAAACCCAAACCTCACTAAAGCTCTCAATACAATATTTAAAGAATCAATATGCATACTCATCTCATTCCGTTAAATCTATATCGTTCAATAACATTAATGATTAATAATCACTACTATGATCCAATATGATAAATAACAAAAAATTGAAACCAACACACTTAAATTCATAAATTAATAATAGGTGCAAGAACGTAAAAACATTACAAATAAATAAATTGGTACTATAAATCATGAACATGTAGGTGTAAATATCATTAGTCTTGCCCATCTTATTGATTTTCTATAATATAAAATGAATACATGTATTCATTCATATAATATATATACACACACGTTACTAATCTATCTGATAATGCTATCAATGTATGTGTTAGTATATGATTCATCTATCAATGGTATCAATGTATGTATATATCAATATATAATTCAATAACATAGGATATCCAACTTCAATGTGATGTTTTCATTCCTTCATTTATAATCATTATTTTATTATATCAACATCATTATAATTATTGTTGCATCATCTTCATAATTACTATTATTGGTGGCTTTTAATTAATCCTTAGGAGTCATTTCCCTCTACCCATCATCATAATCAGTCATCAATTACAGGATATAACCTAGATAACACCATAAACAATCTTTAAAGAAATGTTTGTTATCCCACCCTCCTGCATAGGCTATTATCTTTAACAGCTAACTCGCACTAAATATAGTGTTAACAACTAGCTTTCCTTGCTAACATTCAAATACTACATTTATTTTATATCGAATAAAACAATTTATATTTTATTTATGAGATGCAACATGAAACATTTAAATCTATAAAATAAAGAAAATCTATATATTAATCTATAATTTCAAAGAATCATAATTTTTTTGTTTGGTAAATTCAATAATATTACAATCCAAATATTCATAACATGCGTATCTATTTTATACAAAAAGTTACAAGTTAAAAGTGCGATAAATCAGGAGAAAATATATTTTTATTAATTTAAAATAGATTAAATTCATCAAACTCAAAATTATTGAAAATCAAAATGAGATTTAGGTCCCTTTCCACAATCAAATAACCTATTATAACTAAAGTACGTACGAAAATAAGCAAAACTCAACTTTTGTTACCTTCCCATTCTTCTTTTCCTCTCAATTTCCCTCTCTTCTTCGATAGCAAGCCAAGCATAATAGGGAAAGAAGCGGATGGATGGCTCATTTAGTGCTTAGGATTTAGCACATATATATATATATATATATATATATATATATATATATATATATATATATATATATATATATATATATATATATATATATATATATATATATATATATATGCTATTAATAACCAAGCACCATAGAGCTGCATGTTAAATCTAGAATTACTGTAAAACTGATTTTTAATGCCGAAGCATCTATTTTTGGCACTATTGTGCTCTTAATCCTAGCGCTATAGCGCCACCAAGCATAACACCAAAGCACTCCCATTCAAACTGAAGCGCTATAAGGGGGTAGCATTGCATTGTCAAGCTAAATAGTTTTGATTTAATTCATATACCCATAACTAATTATAATATGCAAAAAATAATGTATCTAAGCTTCATCAAACTACATGATTTTCTAAACTCAATAAAGAACACCAATCACAAAACTCTTTAAAAGAAAACACATATATCAATCAGCTTATCTATCAAACAATGCCAAGTTTATAAATTTTAGCCAAACTATGCTAAAGATGAGCAAGCTCTATAAAGCTTCTAAGGAAATCAACATAACCTCTAGAATAGGATATCAATCTCTAACCATTGACTTTGAAAATTTGAGTAATTTTATGATCTCATATACCAATAGCTCCATAAAGGTATACATTTACTACAACAAATGGTCCTGAGCACTTAAACATCAATTTTCCTTGAAATAATTTGAATCTTGAATTATGCAAAAGAACAAAAATTTCTTTCTAATAAGCTTACGATAATGTCACTTCTTAATTTGCTCCTTATACAACATCGCATTCTCATAAGCCTTATGTCTAAATTCCTATAACTCATTCAACTATATCAATCTTTTTTCCAACATTCTTAAGCTTATAATTCAATTCTTTCACTATCTAAATGTTCTATGCTCTAATTCCAAAAATAAATCATAACCATTTTCAAAGATCAATTTATAAAAAGGCATTTTAATAGGTGTCTTAAATGCAATCCTATAAGCTCAAAGTGCATCATCTAATTCCAAAGTTCAATCCTTCCAATTTGGATTCAATTTTTTTAATCTCCATATTACCTATTTCAACATGGCTGGTAGTTTGGAGTTGATAAGCATTTAAAACTCTATAATTTAATGCCATATTTTAAAATCAAAGCCTCCACTTACATATTATAAAAATGGCTTCCCTTGTCACTTATAATTACTCTATATATTTTAAATCTAAAAATAATATTTATATAAAGAAATTTAATAACCACTAGAACATCCATTTTTACAATTACTACTCCCTCGATCCATTTTTAGATATAGTCAATTACTATCATGATATATTAATTCCTAAAAAATTGCACTAAAAATCTCATAAAATCAAGTCCCCAAACATAAAAATTCCTCACTTCTAACATAAGGCTAAGAAACATTCCGATGTTACCTACCCTCCGACAACAATCACGTCTTTTAAAATATTCATTTGCATTCTTAAATAGGTAAGGCTATTAAAATCTTGATTGAATGATCTTAGAAGTAGTTCTAAAATCATCAAAATTATCTCCAAACTCGGAATCAAGTTGTACACCCATGACTACTTATGCGGGTACCTTCTTGCAAGTACATACAGGTCACATTTGGGCAAAATGGAAGGAGATCCACACCAACATGATAGTATATTCTAGGAGCTCGCACAAGAGCTTGGAAGGAGTTGATCTCTAGATCAAGATGGACTACAGCCATATTTGCCCTTCTTATCGAGGGCTACCGTACAAGTTCTTCCTTTATGCAAACATATATGTATTCCTCTTAGCAAAAGTCAAGTCTTATATACGAAGAATATCAAAAGTCAATCTGAAGGCACATATCTCAGTTAAAAGACCTCTTTTGGATTTTCCACTGAACTCAAAGACCCTCGATAATTCTCTACTAACCCTTCTCGCTTAAAAGGGGAGAACAAGATCGGATCCAACTTAATGCTGGCTTGATCTTAGAAGACTTGCATCAGAACATTAGCCATTCATCTCGCTTCAATGGCGCTACACCATACCAACCTCCCACTCAACGTAGACTCTCTTATGAGATTCATATGCCACTTATCACACCAGGTTGAACTCTATCATAACCAGATGGCACAGCTCTTGTACTATGTATAAATTTTATTATAGTCCTCCAAACCCTATAAATAAGGTTTTGTGTGTGTGTGGGGGGGGGGGGGGGGGTGGGGGGGGGGGGGGGGGGGGGGGGGGGGGTGGATAAGGGTAGAACAAAAGAAGAAAACGAAGTCAAAAAAGAAAAAGAAGGAACAAGTTAGGAGTTTGTCAAAATATAAAGATATATTATACTAGTTTTCCTTTTTTTTGTGGTCATAGATCTACATAAGAGAACCTTCATTCCTTTTAGTCTTATATTCTTTGCTGGGATAATAAAGATTTCATTCATATCTACCTTTCATTCTCTTGCTCTTCCTCTTCATCTTTTTCTTGCCTTCATTATACTTACTTCTAAGCTCGCAAACTTACAGGTTGCACAAAGTATAGTCACATCTTCCACCTGACAAATCTGGGTTCAACACATCACGTTACCTAATAATGAATTCAATATCATTCTTAGAGACACATTACATATTAATTTGGTCTTTACAATTCCTAAATAAAAATGACTTATCTCAAAAATAGAATTTAACATTAACAATAAATTTATGCCTTTGAGTAAAAGACATGTTGGTAGAAATAATAGCACTACCAATGTAGCCCATAATATCAGGATATCATATTAAAGTACACCAAACAAATGCTCATCCTGAAAGATTTTACTAACTTCACACTCATTATATGTATGTTCTGAAAGTTGATTAGGGATGTTAAGCCCTCATGAAATGGCCCAAGGCTAACAAAGAAAAGAGGTGAATTGGATAACTTTAAAATTAAAGATAAAACTCAAACCAAAATCACCACAGAAAATAAAGTGCGTAAATTAAAACACGGAAGCAATAAAAAGAAAGAACACATCGGATTTATAGTGGTTCGGTCAAACCTTGACCTACGTCTACTCCTTGGAGGCGCCCTCCAAGTATTGCACTAAACCAAGTGTCTCTCCTTTCGCCCCCATAGCTAGGCGGAGAAGCCCTTACAAAATCACTTCCACCTTCCCCGGTGCGGCGGAGTTGCCGGGTCCTTTGACACCAAAGAGATCTTCTTCTTTGGTGAACTTACCTCGAGATAATCCTTGAATCCGATGGTACTAAGGTGCGTGTTCGCCGGAGCAATCGAGTGGATCCCCCACCACACTCTCTTGAGTTCCTCCCCCTCATAGGATCTTCTCCCTCTCAAACTCCACCCTTTCCTCTCTCCCTTTCAAGCTCTCTCTTCAAGTTTCCCCCACAAGAATGAAGCTACAATAGCTGCCAAAGACACTTACAAAGTGCCTTGTCATAGCTTAAATAGAAGAGCTAAAAATGAGCTCATTAATGCAAGTTGCCGACATTATCATCCAGGATGATAGGCATATCGTCCAGACCGATTAGTTCAAATTCAGCTCAACGGCCTGGGACGATTTGGGACGATCAGAAGAAAATTGGTTACATCGTCTTGGACGATATCACGATCGTTCCGGCCGATTAGTTTAAAACTGATTTCAATCATCCTAATCATAGCCTTGAATTCGAGCTGTCTGATGTAAATCGTCCAGGACATCGTCCCGACTGATCAGGCAATCATCCCGGCCGATGTGATCGTATCAATCAACCATTAATGCTTTCCAAAGATACCAGATCAATTTAGGCATAATTGAGTTAGATCGGCCTGGACGATATAAATATCGTCCTAGCCAATTTCCTAAAACAAAGAATTCCTAAACTGATAATGGCTGTTGATTCTTTCTGAATTAAGACTATCATCCTGGCCAATACATGTATCATCCAGGCCGATATCAATGACGGCTGCCTTAATGAGGATGCCCTAATTAGGGTTTCTGATTTTAGACATATCATCCAGGATGATATAAATAACATCTCGGGCAATATTGCCAAAAATAGAAATCTTATAGGGAACAACAGGAAATCTTCCAAGTTATAAATCATTAGATCCCACACCAAATACAATAGACTCAAGAAAGAAAAAAGATTACAAACTGACACAGACCTAGTCTACCCAATCTTGAGCTGGTTCCAAATTGCAATCTAATCGTGTGGACCTGAAACGTTAGCACAAAAGGAAATCATAGAGAAATAAGGAATGTTTGCTATCATCAAAATCATAAACCACTGATCCGCAATAATCTTCCCCTTTTTGATGATGGCAAACAATTCAATTTAAATTTTTAAAAAGAATAATTTCTTCTAATCTCCCCCTCACTAGAATAACACTTTTAAAAAAAATATGGGAGATGAAAATATTTTTGTTGTTTTTAATTTTTTGAAAACAAGATATAAATATGATAACAGTACAAAAATTCAACAATACTTTCTCCCCCTTTGACATTATCAAAAAGAGAGGAGGCACAAACAAAAGCAAAAATGAATAAAAGAAAATAAAGAAAACGTTTCTGTATCTAGTGAAAAGCAAATATTCTTAAAATGAGAAAGTTACCACTTGGTTTTAATCAAAAACTTAGTAGAATTGGATTGATAACGCATAGTCCAGAAAAGGTTAGAAATTCATAATTTGATAATCCTAACTCAAGTTCTTAAAAAAGGTAAAAACTTTTTGATTCAAGATCTAAATCAAGGAAAAAATTATAGAGAGAAATAATAATTTTTCAAAAACTCTTTCCATAAAATATATCTAATAGAAGATCAATGCATAAATTTTTGAATCAAGAAACAAGATTTTCAAACTCAAGTATCGAAAGTATTAGGGATTTTCTTAAGCTTTTAAGAAGTACAAGAATGGTAAGAATTAACTTTGTGGGCTCATTTTATGCCTCTTGACAATTGGTTGGCGCACTAAGCATCTTTTGATACACTTTATGTATTCTATATTTTCAATTTGGCGTCTTTGTGCATTTTTTTATTTTTGGCATTATTGGCCATTTTTTTTTTTGAATATGCTTCCTTTCTTAAAACTTAAAAATAAAGGAAATCCCATCTTAGTGACAAAGTGAATTACTTGATTAAGAAAATTATGAGTTAGATTCAAAAACTTGCAAAAGATTCCTATGCGATAAATAAAATGTAGGGAGATAAAAAAAAATTTCAAAACCCAATTTAAAAGATGAAAAAGATTTTAAATCAAAACTAGGATAACCTTTTTTAGAAAACAGAGATTGAGAGTTAAAAATAAATGAGTTTCCTTCATTTGACTGTTTTAGAGAATTCAAACACAACTTACCAAAGATTTCAAGAAAAATCAGGAAGTATATTTTTCATTTTTAGAAAAGTGAATGTGTGTGTTAATCAGAGAAAAACTTTCACGAAAACATAAATTTCAAATAATAAAAAAAATAAAAACATAAAAATAAAAAGGAAAAATACAAAAACACGAAAGGCTCTTAACCATTATCTCTCTATTGGTCTGATGCTTCAGAGACCAGATCTGCCCATGAGATTTTTTTCCTTTCATTATTTCCCCAGTTTAAATTTTTCTTCGCCTTGCCCTTTTCTTTTGTAGGAAGAATTCTTAAATTAGGGCACTGATTTTTCATATGTTCAGGCTTCCTACATCGAAAGCAAACAACGTCAGAAGAAATATGGACATCCTTACCATTATTACCTTTTTTCCACTTTTGCTTATGCTTTGGTGAGCTTTGTGATTTTCTTGACAAGTCATTGCATTCTTCACCAACTAAGCAATCTTTTTCCGTATCTTCAGCTTTTAGAACAATCGTTTCACCTGCATCCAAAAGTCTTTGACCCAAACTTTGCTCGTAGGCAATGAGTGAGCTAATCAAATTATCAATAGAATAATCATTCAAATCTTTTGATTCACAAATAGCAACAACTTTGGCATCAAATTTTTTAAGTAAACAACGAAGAATTTTATTGACTATTTCAAAATTTGAAAACTCTTTTCCTAAGACATACAATGATGTTACAATTTGAATGAACCTAGTGTACATGTCTAAGATCGTCTCATAAGGTTTCATGAAAAATAATTTAAAATCATGCAATAATAAATTCAATTTGGATTGCTTGATTTCACTAGTGCCTTCTTATATGGTGTGCAATTTATCCCAAATTTCCTTACCGGTAGTGCACGTGGATACTAACATAAAATCATCATAATTTAAAGCACAAAAAAAGCAATTTAGAGACCTTGCATTCAATTGAGCATTGAGTTGTTCTTCCCTGTTCCATTGACTAAAAGGAATATCAATTTTAATTCCATTAACAATTCGTGACGGTGATCAATAACCAGTTAAAATTATATGCCACATACGAAAATCTATCGATTGTAAGAAAATAGACATATGAGTTTTCCAAAAATCAAATGGTAGGTTATCGAACAGGGGAGGTCGGGTAATAGAATACCCTTCCGTAGTGTTACGATTCCCAAGGTTAGTCATGGATCAAAATTCAAAAAAGTTTTCAAACTTAAATTTTCGAATCCCGCTCTGATACCACTTGAAAATTTGTTAGGGATGTTAAGCCCTCATGAACTGGCCCAAGGATAACAAAGAAAAGAGGTGAATTGGATAACTTTAAAATTAAAGATAAAACTCAAACCAAAATCACCACAGAAAACAAAGTACGGAAATTAAAACGCGGAAGAAGTAAAAAGAAAGAACACACCGAATTTATAGTGGTTCGGTCAAACCTTAACCTACGTCCACTCCTTGGAGGTGCCCTCCAAGTATTGCACTAAACCAAGTGTCTCTCCTTTAGCCCCCACAGCTAGGCGGAGAAGCCCTTACAAAATCACTTCCACCTTCCCCGGTGCGGTGGAGTTGTCGGGTCCTTTGACACCAAATAGATCTTCTTCTTTGGTGAACTTACCTCGAGACAAGCCTTGAATCCGATGGTACTAAGGTGCGAGTTCGCCAGAGCAACCGTGTGGATCTCCTACCACACTCCCTTGATTTCCTCCCCCACACAGGATCTTCTCCCTCTCAAACTCCACCCTTTCCACTCTCCCTTTCAAGCTCTCTCTTCAAGTTTCCCCCACAAGAACGAAGCTACAATGGCTGCCAAAGACACTTACAAAGTGTCTTGTCATAGCTTAAATAAAAGAGCTAAAAATGAGCTCATTAATGCAAGTTGCTGACATTATCGTCCTGGCCGATTAGTTTAAATTCAGCTCAACGGCCTGGGACGATTTGGGACGATCAGAAGAAAATTGGTTACATCGTCCTGGACGATATCACGATCTTCCAGGCCAATTAGTTTAAAACTGATTTCATTCGTCCTGATCATAGCCCTAAATTTGAGCTGTCCGATGTAGATCGTCCAAGACATCGTCCCGGCCGATCAGGCAATCGTCCCGGCCGATGTGATCGTATCAATCAACCATTAATACTTTCCAAAGATACCAGATCAATTTAGGCATAATTGAGTTAGATCGGCCTGGACGATATAAATATCGTCCTGGCCGATTTCCTAAAACAAAGAATTCCTAAACTGATAATGGCTGTTGATTCTTTCTGAATTAAGACTATCATCCTGACCAATACATGTATCATCCAGGCCGATATCAATGACGGCTGCCTTAATGAGGATGCCCTAATTAGGGTTTCTGATTTTGGACATATCATCCAGGACGATATAAATATCATCCCAGCCGATATTACCAAAAATAGAAATCTTTTAGGGAACAACAGGAAATCTTCCAAGTTACAAATCAACAGATCCCACACCAAATACAACAGGCTCAAAAAAGGAAAAAGATTACAAACTGACACAGACCTAGTCTACCCAATCTTGAGCTGGTTCCAAATTGTAGTCTGATGGTGTGGACCTGAAACGTTAGCACAAAAGGCAATCATAGAAAAATAAGGAATGTTTGCTATCTCATCAAAATCATAAACCAGTAATCTGCAACATGTTCTTTCAGCTCTAATCTACATAACTAAACAACCATCGAGTTCTTAGTTACTTGGCAACGTTTTTGTCATAAGGCATTTGATAGAAAAATAATAAATGTATTCAAGAACATTGGTGCCAATTAAATATGGCTTGAATTTATCAAAGGCAAAGACAATGGCTAATGTCTCTTTTCAATAATTCTAAAGTTAAATTGAGTTACATTTTAAGGATCTAATAATAAAATATATAGCATGAAATTTTATATCTTTTCTTTGTCGAAATATAAAACCAATAGCATAATCACTAGCATTACACATTATTTCAAAATAGTGTCCAATTAAGTGTAACAATGGTAAGTGCAATGATTAACTGATATCTTAAAAGATTGAAGGGCATTCACTATCAAAATCAAAAGGAACATTTTCTCAATTAAATGGTATAATGGATTTAATATTTTCAAAAAATTCATAATGCATCTCCTAAAAAAATATGCATTCCCTAAAAAACTTCTTATTCCTCTAATATAAATGGGTGGTGAAAGATTTTTTTATTACTTCCACTTTACTCCTATCCACTTTTAAATCTATCTTAGAAATTTTATGCCATAAGACTACACATTCTACGATAATGAATTAACATATCTCCGGATTAAGCATCAAAATTAATTATACACATCTTTTTATCACCATAGTTAAACGTTACAAATAAGAATCAAAATTGACATCAATAATAGAGAAATCATCCATGAATGTTTCAATACCTTACTTAATTTAATTACAAAAATTTGTTATTATATGACTCTGAAAGTAGCAAGGGCATTGTATAAACCAAAAGACTTCCTCCTACATGCAAAGTTCCCATAAGGAGTGGTAAATGACTTCTTTTTTTAGTCATATGGGGTTATAGAAATATGATGGTACCTTGAATATACATCTAGGAAACAATAAAAAGGATGTCTAGCTAACATATCTTACATTTGTTCAATGAAAAGCAAAGTAAAATGGTCCTTTCGAGTTGCATTGTTCAATTTCCCATAATCTATACATATTCTATAACCAATAATCGCCTAGTAGGTATCAATTCATTTTTCTCATTGGCAACTATAGTTAGACCTCCTTTCTTGAGAACACAATATATAGAAAAAACTCATGCACCATTCGAAACGGGGTAAATAATTCCTATATCAAACCACTTAAGTATCTCCTTCTTAACAACTTCTCTCAAAACATAATTCATTCTCCTTTAAGAATCAACATTGGGAAAGAAGTTTTCCTTCATTAGAATCTTATTCCTTAAAAAGGATGGACTAATTCCCTCACCAACAACCCTAATAAACTTTCATTCTTAGTCTTCTCCTATTTCAATAATGTTAAAAGATAAGGTTGTCTCTTCTCTTAAAAAGACATATTTCAAATAGGCAAGAAAGGCTTTCAACTCGAAAATGGGTGCCATTATAATTGATGATTTCAAAGACATACCTAGGGATGATATACAAAACACTTCAAATCTATTCTTAAAAATTGTAGGGGATTCATAGATCATATGGACAAGATCTCTATCACCCTCTCTGATGTCATTCTCACACAAAAGAATCTCTAAACAACTATCCTCCAAAAACCTTTCACATAATAATCAACTAAATCTATTCAATGATAATCCTCATTTTGGTTACTAGGAAATTTCATTTATTTCAAGATATTTAATGTGACTTTTTGATCTTACACTCTCAATGTCAATTCTCACTTTTGCATATATATCACTGCCCTACCAGTAACTAGGAATGGTCTACCCAAAATAATAGATATCTCCATATCATCTTCCATATAGAAGATAATGAAATCCTCATAAAACATAAACTAATCTACCTTAACTAACACATCCTCCATAATCCCCTTTCAATAGGTAATTGAATGATCTACTAACTAATAGGTAATAGTGATAGGTTGGATTTCTCCTAGATCAAGCCTTTTGAATATGGACAAGAGCATCAGATTGATTCTAGCTCCTAAATCACATAGTGCGCTCCTACAAAAATTTACCATATAGCCATAGGAATGATAAAACTATCAAAGTTCTTAAGCTTTCGAGTGAGTTTGTTCTGCAAAATCAAAATACGCTCATCAGTCAAAGCTATGATCACAAAATATCCTAATTTTCTTTTCATGCTCAAGATTTCTTTCATGAACTTAGCATATGTACATACTCATTTTTTTAATGCTACTAACTAAAAATGGAATGTTAATAATGAACTTTTTAAATACATTCAAAAACCTCAAAAAATTCCTATCAAAATTATGCTTTAAGAAACATTGGGGAAATGATAGTGGTGTCCTCTCAGTAACCTCTATAACATATATTTCTACTTCTTTATCATTATGAGGTTTTTCATTAGTTTTGGGGATCTTTATTAGTTCTTATGCAATTAAATCCTCAAATTTATACTTATTCATATTCACTTTTCTAACTCTCTTTCACTCATTAATTGAATAACTTTGCATTATTTCTTACCCTTTTCTCTATGATTAATTTCAATATTAATGGGTAAAATTCTTTAGAGTTTATTATTTAAAATTCTTTGGGGTTATTGGTAAATGATCCAGCTAGTTGTCCTGATTGGATTTTAATATTTCTAGAGGTAGCAGACTTAACTTTGCAATTGCATGCCCATTTGTAAAGCAAATTCTTCTAAAAATGGCTTCTTATTCTTAGGTTGGTTGTTTGATTTAAATTTAAGGGGATAATTAGGTCTTGAGTTTACAAATATTATTTTGAGGATTGTGGTTCCAATTCCTTACTTGATTTGGTTGGTTAGAATTCCAATTAGTAATATTATGTTGACTATTATTTCAGCTGAAATTGAAATGATTTCTCCATCCATGATTATATATATTAGAGTCGGAATTATTAGTTCTATTATTGATTGCATTAAAAGATTTTGCTCTTGAATTAATAGGATCACTAGATGCTTGATAAATGTTTTCATCTAAAATCACAAGTGAATTCTGATGTGAATTAACTCTAAGATTAACTAACTTTATGAAATGACAACTGCTTGAGTAGTTTAATTGATTAAAGCACTAGATTCATGAACATCAAGTATCTTTCTAGGATTAAAATTTTGAATGTCCATTGAAAATTGTTTATATTCACCTCCTAAATGAAAATATATGCCTCATTAAAGTGCTTTAACATCATAGAATCACTAGTAGTATCATCAATATGATTGATCTAAAGGAACCTATAAGGTCATTATAAAAGGTTTGAATGATTAACCAATCAAGAAGGGTGTGATAGAGAGAGAAACTTCTGTTCTTTTTCAAAATTTTCTTCTTCTTCCATTTTTGCAGCTTTTTTGCATATGATGAAAGCGACGGTGGAGTCCTCTGATGGTCACCAGAATTAATCCGGTAGTTCAAATAATGTATCCCGATCTTCTATTGGGTCAAAGGATCAGAAAAAATTCTCTAAGGTTGCTCCACTGGTGATTAGAGAACCTCTTTTTATTCATGTTAAAAAGGATTCCCCTATTATCGGTAAAGGCAAGGGTATTGAAAATGGGTTATTGGTCAATTCTCCTCAACCCCTTGTCAATTTGTCTTTGTCTGCTAGGTAAAATGACTTTGAAGAATCTTCTTCATTTGGTTTGAAGCTCTTTGTTACTAGATTTTGTAATGTCGAGCTGAATTCTCTGGAGAAAGATCAAGTGTTGAGTAATCCTTTTAGTGCTTGTGTAAATGCTTAAGAATAGGAAATTGATGGAAGTTGTTTTATAGAAGCCCTCGTGGACAAGGTAGTTCGACCTTCTTCTGATAGTAATCCTTAGGCTAAACATCCAAATATTAAAATCAATTTCATAAATGAAGAGACGTTCCTTTCGAAAGATGGTGTGGTTGTTAAATTTTATGAGCCTTGTGTTAAGGCTACTTCAGAAAAACTTTAATTTTCCATAGTGGTTAAAGTTTTTGGAAATGATGTTCCAATCCATTTGATTGCTGATGAATTGCGTAGACAATGGTTACATTTTGGTAAATTTCACCTAACTTCGCTTGGGTTAGGATGGGTCTTGTGTTCGTTCACATCTCTTGAAGTAGTTGAAAAAGTATTAGCTGGAGGCACATGGTATGTGAAGGGTCATATTGTGGGAATTGATAAGTGGTCTTCTCAATTTTCTCCTAATTCCTTGAAAGGTCTAACCTCTCTTATTTGGGTTAGAATGCCTCACCTTTCGTTGTTGTGCTGGGATGAAGTTAATGTGCCAAGGACTGCATCTATGTTAGGAACTCCTTTATGGATTAATGGCAACATGTTCTATTGGGGGAGAATTGAGTTTGCTAGGGTGTGTGTCTGCATGGCTCTAGATAAATAATTTCCTTCAGGTATTTGGGTGGAGGAATCAGAAGGTCATTTTTTTCAAAAAGTTGAATACGAGAAAATGTCTACTTTTAATTTTAAATGTGGAAAGATTGGTCATTTTATTAATGAATGAAATCTAAAGGAGAGCATTCCTGGAAATGAAGGAGTTTGTATTTTTACTGGAGAATCCAATGGTGTGAATGTTGCTTTACCATATGTTGTGAGCTAGGGGTCTTCTTATGGTCCATGGGTGCATGTCAATAATAGGAAGAGGAAATTCAAACCATTTAATAGATTTAACCAATTGAAGTCTGATCCAAAGTCAAATTTGGTGAAAAACGATCCTGTATATGTTAAAAAAGCTCATTTATCATATTTTCTTCCTAAGGCCCAGGTTCCTGTTGCTTGTGGTGAAGATAATTTGGAGACTATTAAGGAGATTTTTTTAGATCTTTCAATGATAGTTGAAGAAGAATAAAGTGGTGTTGATCATATTGCTTTAGCTGAGCAAGCTAAAAATTTGGTAAATGAAGATGCTCCAGATAAATCAAGGACCCTTTCTTTCGTGAATATTGCAAATGATGTTGCGGATGGTAAGGATTTTTTGCTGTCAACCCTAAAACTCTATCTGATGTTATTAAGTTTAAAATTTTGGAATCCTATTGTGATGATGAGGATCCTAAGGCTCATCCATTAAAAGTTAAATTATTGGTTGATGACTTATAAGAGGGGGAACTTGTTAATGAAGTGGGAAAGGCTTCTAATCATGATAGGAAGAGAGATATTTAATGTTCTGTTGGGGAGAAATTTAAGCAATAAAAAAACTTAGATCATTGGGTAAAGCAAATATTCTTCAACATAATAAAAAGGTGATGTATTTAATAGGGTAGGAGAGGGAGTAATCCCAATTCTTATCTTTAATGTCTTCTATAACCTTTTAGAATTGTAGGGGGGCCTAGGAAGAGTGAAGCATCCCAATAGTTGAAGGAATTTGTGAAAGATTATGATGTGTTTTTTGTTGGGCTTGTGGAAACTAAGATTTCACCTATTGATAGATTTTATTTCAATATATTTATTGGTTAAAATTGGGACTTCCTTCTATTTTCTGTTGAGGGTTTATCTGGAGGTATTACGGTTTGTTGGAGGTCTAACATGGCCTCTTTTTGTGTTATAGAATCTTCTTCTCGAGGTATAGTTGGGGAGCTTAGTATTGCCAATAAAGGTATGTGGCTTGTTGCAACGGTTTATGGTAGTAGAGATTCCTATAAAAGAAGAATCTTATGGAATAAACTTGAAGTTCTTTAAGGTAGTAAGCTTCCTTCCATAGTGAGAGGGGACTACAATTATATATTGTCTCAAGAAGAGAAAAGAGGAAGGAAAAAGTTTGTGCTTTCTCAAGGATCTCAAGATATGAGTATGTTTATGAATAACTATGATTTTCATGACATAGGAGTGATTGGTCCAAAATTTATTTGGTGCAATAATAAGAAAAGTGGTGCTCGTATCCTTAAAAGGTTGGATTTGTGTCTTCTGAAAATAGTTGCTTTAGAAACTCTCCAATTGGCGGCTGTTCGGCATCTAGCTAGAATAGCTTCAGACCACTGTCCCATCTTGATTAAGCTATTCTCTTCATGTTTTTGAAAAAGGAGGTTTTTGAAATTTGAAGATATCTCAGCTTCAGCATCAATTGTGTCCAAGTCTTGGGATAAGAAAGTTCAAGGAGATGTGGTTCAATCTCTAAATCTGAAGTTCAAGAGAGCAATAAGGGCCTTATATTTTTGGACTAAATCAAAACATTAGAACCTGATGAATTTGAAGAACTGCCTTAAGAAAGATATTTTAGTATTGCACGAAGAAGAAGCTGAAGGTGGTGGTCTGACTAAAGATAAATTGTTGTTTCTAAAAAGCAAGGTACATCAGCTTAATTCTACTCTTGCTAAACTTAATACATGGTTGAGGCAAAGGGCTAAAGTGAAGTGAATAGCAGAAGAGGACACCAACTTTATGTTTTTTCATGCATTTGCTATGGGTAGGCATAATGGAAATTGTATTAATCATATTAAAGACAATAATGGATTGTGGGTTGAAGATCAAAATCAGATTGAAGAAAGTTTTTATGACTTATTTAAAACCAAATGGAAGGACAAGAAATGCAAATTGAAGGGATGGCCGCCTCCTTCTCAAGTGCTGGATGATGCTGATAAAGGAAGCTTGCTAGCTGATTTCACAATGGATGTTCTGGAAAGAGTTATTGGACAATTGGAAGCTAATATCTCTCTAGGTATTTATGGTGTTTCATACTATTTCATTAAAACTTATTTGTCTATTATTAAAGATCATGTATGGAAAGCAATTAATTCTTTTTTTATGTATGCTACCTTGAGTTCTAAGTGGAAGGAAACTTTAGTGATGCTTATACCTAAAGTGAATAATCCTTTGAATCCCTCTAACTATTGACAAATTAACCTTTGTTTTTCAATTTATCAGATTGTGGCAAGGATGCCATTAAATAGATTGAAATATTTCATTCCTAAGATTATTTTAGAAGATCAGTCTACTTTTGTCAAAAGTCGTTCTTTATCTGACCACATTTTGATTGCTCAAGAGTTGTTTAATAAGTTCAAATTTTCTAAATCAAAGAAAGGGTTGATGGCAATAAAAATTGATATGGAGCAAGGTTTTGATAGCATGGGGTGGTTCACTGTTAAGCAAGTTTTAAAGAACTTGGATTTTCCAGGAAAATTTTCTAATCTCTTACTTTAGTGTTGTTTATCTGAAGTTTTCTATTATGATTAATGGCAATAATTCGAAGTGGATTGATACTAAGAGTGGATTTAGATAAGGGTATCCCTTGTCACCTTATCTTTTTATATTGTGTTCTCAATTACTTTCAGACGCTTTTGCTCAAAGAGGGAAAAACATTGTAATTAAAATTGCTCCAAATGCATAAAAATTTTCTCATTTACTATATGCAGATGACATTATTATCTTTTTAGAGGCCAAGTATAGATGTGTGGAGAAAGTAAGAAAGATCCTAAAAGACAATAGAAAATGGTCTGGCCAAAAGGTGAATTTTTAGAAATCTTCTATTCTTTTCAGAAAGTCAGTTAAAAGGAGTAAGATTTCTCTTTCTAACCTCTTGGGTTTCAAAGTTGTTAAAGAAATTAAGTATCTTGGTATCAAGATTTCTTTAAGAAGATTGATTGTTTCATATTTCCAAAATATGTTGGAAAAAGCAGTTAATCGTTTGAATGTTTGGGGAAACCGGTTCTTATCTTTAGCAGGGAAGTTGCTCCTTATAACATCGACATTTCTTTCTCTTCCTGCCTTTTTATCTACTCATTATTTAGTACCTATGGGAGTGTTAAATGATTTGGATAAAATGTGTAGGAATTTTTTGTAGAATAAACAAGATGGTAGTAAGGGTCTTTATTATGTTTCATGGGAAGCATTATGTAAATCTAGAAGTATGGGAGGCCAAGGAGTTCAATCAGTTGTTGCTAAAGTTTGTCCATTGAGGGCTAAATTTGTTTGGAATTTCATTTCAAAGCCTTCTTCTCTTCTTAACAGGACTTTGATCTCTAAATATGGCATTCATATTTGGAATTATGAAACTAAAAGAAATTTCTCTCCCACATGGAAGATCGTTTTGAGTGGAGCTAAATTTCTTCTTCCAATTGTTAGATGGAAAGTTTCTAATGGTTATGAAATAAATACCATTGAGGATGTTTGGATTTTTGATAAATCAAGTGGAAAGTGCCCAAAGTTTGTTGTGGATATGAATCAAGATATGAAATATCTGGCGAATTTTATACTGGATGGAGTGTGGGATGAATCCTGTTTGTTATAGTTTTTGGACAATATTTGGTGAAAGTTATCATGGTTGTTCATATTTACCCAGAATTGCAAAGTGATCAAGTGGAGATTATTTCCAAATGTTTTGGCAAATCTATATATGCTTTAGTTGCTCAAAAGTTGAGTGGAAATGGTGATGAGGACTCTCATTGGAAGTGGCGAAAAAATCGAAAGCTAAGGCCCCGTGTTGATTTATTCTAGTGGAGTTTAATCATCAATGTAATTCCTTCAAATGAGTTCTTGATATATAGAAGGTTGTTGGACTTTAATGGATGCCAGAGAGGATGTAAGTTTGCTAAAAATTCTGAACTTATTGCTGTTAATTGTGTGAAGCTCATTCAAGTGTTTAATATTCTTATTAATTGGGGGTTCTTGGTTCCGATTTTTTTATTACTTGAGGAGTGCTTTTTGGGCTTAGAAGCTTATGTAGATTCTAACCCATTCATTGGTAATGTCTATTGTTCCACTGTTTTCTTTTCTTGGACAAGCAGGAATAAGATAAAACATGATGGAAATGAGGATAGTGTGGTATTCATTGCAGCTAATGCAATTAGCTTTGCTACTGCTTCTTTTTGTCTTAATTGTAGTTCGGATTACTGGGAAACCAACCAGCTGATGTAGCTGTCTTGTTCTTCTTGGCATCCTCCTCCCCCAGAATGGATTAAGCTTAATATTGATGCCTCTTTAATGAGTAACTATAAAGCTAGTATAGGAGGTGTCTTCAGAGATCATAAAGGTAGATTTCTATGTTCTTTTGATGTTAGTTGTATGCATTGGGATTCAACACATTTGGAGCAGTTTTCAATAATGTCTATTAGAAAATTTGTTCAAGAATGGATGTTAGATTATAAGAGTATCATTATTGAGGGTGATAATCATAATGTCATCAATTTGATTCAGAGGTTGTTGAATAAAGATGATCAAGGAGGACTATCTAAAGCTAGAAGAGTTATCTTTTCTCAAAGATTTCAATCAAGTTCTTTTTTCATTTTGCAAATAGGAATTGCAATAAGTTAGCAGATTGTTGTGCTAACTATGCTCGTTCTATATATTTTTTTTGGATGACTTAAGTAGTAATACGATTCCTCCTCCGTTTATTTCTTTGTTAAAGGAGGAATGTGATTGTGGATCAATCACTTAGTAGTTTGTAATTACTTTTTTAATAAAATTGCTTTATGCATTCCTTCAAAAAAAAAGAAGAAGAAGGGTGTGATAGAACATTTCCTAAAGAGTTCTTTAAATCTCTCCAATGATTCATAAATAGACTCATCATTTAACTCGATAAAAAAAGTGATGTTATTTTTAATCTTAATAGTTTTAGATAGTAAAACATATTTGGGAAGAAATTTATGTTCAATTTCATTCATATTTATTTTTGAGCCTAGGAGCAATAAATTTAACAACATTTTAATCTTATCCTTAAGTGAAAATGAGAACAACATAAGTATAATAACATCATCATTAGCTGTATGAAAATTAGGGTCTGCTAGTGATGTTCCCCAAACTAAAAGTTTTGCACCATCTGGATTACTATAAGTTTTAATTTAAAATTATTAGGTTGAATACTAGGTTTGCTTATACTTTGATAAGTACCTCCAATCATAAGGTAGGTTTGAGTATTTCCTAAGCAATCTAAGTCAATTATATTCTGGAATTTGTTCAACCATTTTAAAATTTCCTTTGAAATTTTTTAGTTTTCCTTTCTTTTTTTCTTAATTTTTTTTTTATTACAGCGTAAAATAGTTCTTATGATTATTTAGTGCTACGCATGCAATAGTAAGCAACACAATAAAAAAAAACATAGAAAACTAAACAACAATAAATTATCAATAAGCAAAGCAACACTAAAAAAATAAATTTTGAAAAGAAAACTATACTAAACTAGTATGGGTTCAACAATATAAAATGCACAATAAGATATAATTAATATTAGTCCCTCTCAATGATGCAAAAAATTTGACAAGCAATTTATTTTGGCTTTGCAAATAATGCAAAGCTTCATGTTTTAGCTTACACGTACGGTACCCAGAAATATATTGATAAAAAAGGTGTTGATCCCACGATGAACAAACTAGAAATTCTTAAGTTCACTTTTATATTGCATAGTTAATTAAAAAATTTATCAAGTCTAAAATGTTTTAAAAGGTGTTGCATATTAAATTTAACAAGTCTAAAATGTAGGGAAAATTTTTACTATATATAAAAATTATGAACATATAATATTTAAAAGTACACGATTGCATCGAGTGGTACTCTATCTATTGTTGTTGTGGATCAAAGCTTAAGTACTCATTGTCTCTATCGAGCACATTAGAGTATTAGCTAAGATCTCTCCTAACTGCAATTATTCTTCCTTCTTAAGACCTTATAATTCTAATCACCATATGTCTATATTATGGCCAAACTATATTTTAAAATATCTAATTATTCTTCAATTAATCCGTTGATGTTCTATATCACACTAAATTTTAAGTTTACGAAGGCTTTTACATAAATCAATTGGAGCATGGAGAAAATAAAAACAACATAATACTTTAAAGATTAAACCTACCCTAAGCAACACATGCCTTTCAAATAATCATAAATTCAGATAAAATATTTCGCCATATATGGAGATGAGGAAACACATACCAAATATTTTATTTTACTTAATAAATAACAAATTACAAAATCAACACAAGATAAATAATGTAAAGCAAGGTTTAGATATGCCCCAAAATTAAAATACAACTCATTTGAACTTTCTCCATTTTGATCCACACCAATGCAACACTACAAATACAATCTACTCCCTCTCAAGACAACCCTCACAACCACACCCTCACACAAAATGACTCCACACCATGCTGTCTTAGTGGCGTTGCAATGCTGCTGGACCAAAGCATCAGTTCACTATTCATCGCTTGGGTTCACTAGTCAAACGTCTCCCACCTTGGCACTGGGTGATTCTCCATTGCAGCGCTCCGTCTACCATTGCGACACTGCTTTGATCGCGCATTAGCACTAAGCTCTCTAATCCATTTCTGAAAGCTCTCTGTTGCGGCTCTAAAATGAACTTTGGCACTGCGGCACGAACTTTATGGCAATGCTATGTTGGTTCAATTTTTTATGCGCTAAGCTCTCTAATCCATTTCTAAAAGCTCTGCGTTGCGTCGCTAGAATGAACTTTGGCACTGCGGTGTTGGCTTTACGCTGGCTTTATGGCAATGCGATGTTGGTTCAATTTTTCTAAATTTTTTATTGTTTTCTTGCACAAAACATAAAGATTACAAGTGCAAAATATCCTAATAAAAGTCATTTGCAATTAATAAATTTTATATTATAACTTAGTTGTAGTGTCCCTCTTTAGTAGTTGCGGGTCTGCATGATGAGCATTGGTTGCATTATAGAAGAGCTGAGTCAAGAATTAGGCAGATGTTGCGTTAGTGCAAATTATGATGCTTGTAAGGTCCAGTTCACAAGAAACTGGAACATGTGGCGGATACACGGAAGATCCAGTTTACAAGAAACTAGGCAAATTTTCATCAAACTTGAAAGGTCAAAAGTAGCGCTTACCCAGTTTGGAGAACATTGAAGTATGAAGTAAAGTCTAACGGTAGGGTTGAAGTTTAACAAGCACAAAATCGCTTTCCTTAAGTTGGATGTCTTGACATTTCTTATCTCCATTCTATTTCATTCGATATTGGGTACACTGTAGATTTAGACGAAGTTGGCGAAGAACTAATCTCTTAATTTGTGCATCAAGATATGCATGTCATCATAGGCAAGGGATCGACCTAAGTACAGGTTAATGGGTGGTGGATGGTGAACATACAATACTTGAAAGAGTGGCATGGCAATGACTGAATAGAAAGAGGTGTTATAGGCCAGTTCAGTTTGTCCATCGAATTCGGGGTGATAAGCTGAATTGAAATAAAGCTTTCAATGGATCTCTTTAAAAAGGGTGCACCAAAAGGTGGTAATGAATAGAAGATCATGGTCAGAGATAATTATTTTGGGAATTCTATAGAGGAAGTAAAATTCGGAAAATGAAGTATCACCATCAATGAGCTCAAAAGAGAAGATAACAGCAAGAAAATAAAAAAATAAATAAAAAAAATTCAGGTAAAATCACTTCATTCGAAAGCTAAAAAGTAATTTTAAGTTGGTAACACCATCAAACGTTAAAATATGGAACTCAATAAAAACAAGCCACTGGAGAGTCGTATGAGTCTATCAACTACAAAACCCTCAAAAAGCAAACTCACCCTCAGCATTTTTCCATGCCTCAATGGAATCACCTTTAACAGCTCTCCTCATTTCTTCTACTACATTCTTGGCTTCCTTCACATTGGAATTCTTGATCAATCCATGGACCAATCCTTTCACAGCTTGAAATGGAGGGACCCATTTCTTACTCAAGCACAGGTTACAGATCTCCAAAGCAGAATCAAATTCAGCTCTCTCAACCAAACAACCGAGCAAAACTATATAGGTTGTATAATTTGTAGAGGCTACGCTGCTATCCCTGCTCTTCATTGCATGTATCCTCCTGAAAACCCTCATTGCTGAGCATGCATCCCCTTCATTGCAAAACCCATCAATTAAACTATTAAAGCTAAAAACGTTTGGGCAAATGCCCTTTGAAACCATCACATCCAAAAGCTCCTCCGCTTCAAAGGTCCTTCCTTTACTGCAAAGATGAGCAATTCTGCAGTTGTAGGTCGATACATTAGCATCCATCTTCTTTTTTGTTAACTCCTGTAGAAGCTCCTCGAATCCCTCCTCGTTCTTCTCTTTTAAATAGCCATTCAAAACCATATTATACGAATTGATATCAGGCATAAGATCACTTTGCGGCATTTCATCGAGCATGTTTCGGGCGGCTACAACGTTGCCATCTTCACAAAGCGATCGTAGAAGAATATTACAAGAAGCTATTCCCGGAGCAACCCCAAGAACACGTTCGGCTTTCTTGAATGTTTCAAGAACGCGCGCATGCTGACAGCACTTGAGGAGGGCGCTGAGGAGAGCGCAAAGGGAGCGCTCTGAGCGGCGAACTGCGATGCGGTCAAAGGTTGAAGCGGCGTGATCAGGCATGGAAGCTCCGCCGTATAGAGAAATGATGCGCATAAGAAAGCCCTCTGATTTGGGGGTGGAAGAATTTGTGATCTGGTGTTCGAGGAGAAGCTCGATTAGGTCGGGACGGCGAGCTCGAGCAAGCTTTTGGATTGTGATCTTGTAGATGACGCGGTCTCCGTAGAAGAGTGGTGTGGTGGCGGCAGATTTGAAGAGATCGACCAAGCGGTCAGGGTTTGATTCTTCGCGGATGGAGGATTTGATGCGAGAGATCGTGGCAGCACATAGAATGTTGGAGGGGAGAGATGTATCAGGAGTGGCGGCGGCATTGGAGAAGGGCCGAAGAGAGCATGTGAATCGAGAGTTTTTTCTTAGTATGCTGGCCGCCATGGGAAGGGACAGGAGACTGGGAGAGGTTTTTTTTTTTTTTGGGTGTTGAGTTGGTGCTGAAAGTGTGTGAACCATGAAAATTTATTAATGGTTATTTACTATGAAATAAAACGGGCTTAAAAGAAATTTAAATTATGAAATTTAAAAACCTTTGATATTTGACTTCAAGAAAAAAAGTGAAGAGTAAAATTTCAAGTATATTTGATTTTTATGTTCTGATAAATTCAAAATGCAATGCAATAGTAAAGCTTAATTTGTTATTGTTGCTCTCTGGCCAACATCTGCCATCTTCCCCCATCCAATTTTGTCATTGTTATCACCATTTTTCATCACCTTCCAGTCCATTGCTATCGCTATAAACGGTTGCGAGCAACTTGCAATTGTCTGCCATAGCCCGCTAGCAACCACCATTCTAATTGAGATATAAATTGAATTTAATTTCTTTCAAATCAAATAAAAAAAAATCACATGTACTTAGTTTACACCATGTATAAATTTTTAAATACTTTGAATATATTACATTTCCTTTATAATAAATTTTTGTTTACTCGCATTTATTTTTCTTGAAAATAAATTGCCTCTTAATAAATTTGGATCATAATATAATTATAATTTTTTAACCCAAGGAACCTGGTGTACATTAGGGTTTGATAATTATAAATATTATTAGTTATACTAATCAAAATTTTAATTATATGTATATGCGATTATTTTTTTATACTAATGTTGCAGGTAACACACAAGAAATAATTTAATATAAAGAAGTCTGTTTGAGACAAGAAGATCAATAAGTAAAGTGTCTCAATTTGTATTTTTTTCATTCTTCAATCTTTATGTACCCAAAGCATATAATGAGTTGAACAACTAAGCCTATACACAAGAGCTAGTAAAAATTAAGCCAAATTTATTAAAATACTTGATTCTTTAATCGCTCATATAATATGATCTAAATTGTATGGTATGATATAGATGTTTTTTTTTTTTTTTTTTTTTTTTGCAATTTATGTAAATTAAGTTAGATTAATTAATAAAAGTTCTAAAATTTACACAACTGATATCATATATGACATATGTCATATTAGACCATCAGTTAGTTTAAATTAAAACTACTAAATTCTAAAATCTCTAAAAATAAGTAAATTAAAATTTTGAGCTGATCATACAAAACGAACCAGTTCGTACAAAACAAAATTTTACTTCTCATATTAATATTTACTTTTTTTAAGAACATGAATTAAGGAATAGAATCAAAGTAGATATTATATTGTATCATATTAAGCATATAGTTAGTTCGAATGAATATTGTTCATATAGGATGATTTAATTCTCTATTTCAAAATATTGAGTAGATAGTACTATATGATCATAATCATATTGTGTAATGGAATAGAGATTTTGCTAAGAAAAATCTTGAATAGATAGAATGATCTAGTTCCTTGTTGACATCATTGAATAGATCATAATCTATGATCAATTCATCGTACAATATTATTAGCCTATGAAATTAACTTATTAGAGTTTAATGTTTTTCTTTTAAGTCCTAATATAAATACTCAACAAAAACAAATTAGAGTATGTGTGTAAGTATCAAAGAGTCTCTGAGAGGGTGTCTGAGAGGAGCCTAGAGAGAGTTTTTTTGTAGATTCCTGGAGAGAGTTCTTAAGAGCTTCACACATAAGGGATTTTTTGAAAGGTTGCCAAAGAAATCATTATGTGAGAGATGTGCCCAAAGGTTGTTTATATCAGTTTATGTCCTTGTTCCTCTTGTTATTGTCTTTTAGAGCTCTTTTGGTGAAAGAGCTCTAGAGAGTCATGGTGTGAGAAGACTTTATCTAGCCTCGAGGTTAGAAGTGTTGGGACTTCCAACGTTCTAGGTACAAAATTAAGGATGCTTCTAAGTGAGAAGTAATGTAAATGTTTTCCTTCAATTCCCGGTGAAGGAGAGGGACTTCACCTCCCCGCTGAGAGTATAAAGAGTTTGTTAGTGGAATTCTAAGAGAGTGAACTTCGGGAAGTGGACGTTGGTGGAAAAAAAATTGTGTCACCACGCAGATTTTGATTTCTCCTATTTTGTAATTGAATACTGCATTAAGAATAAAGTACAATCTCGAGAGATTGACACAATATTCTATAATGGATTCAATATCAAAATAGGGTTTTGAAAATGGATATTTCTATAATCAAACATAGTTCAAAGAAAAATATAACATCTCAAAAGAAGAATTTGAAATTCTAAAGAATGTGTTTAAAAATAGAAATAAGCTTTTTGAAAAATTTGTTCATTCTTTTATTTAGATATAGCAAGGAGAATATTATGTCATCTTGAAAGACAAACATAACATTCTCCAAGACATCCAAAAACAAGAATGAGTTTATAAAAATTTGTTAGGAAAGTTGCTATTTGCATATTTTACATTATTGCAACTTGTATAGTTTTGATGATTCCAAATATTATTGTTTTATGTGTTGTTATCTCCTAACATTTTTTGGAAGATTTGTTTTTGCTCTTGTGTGTACTAATATTTCAGGAAAATCGAACCCCAGACTACGAACACTTCAAATCAGATTCAGCATGAGATACTCTGTGAATTTGAAGCTTGTACTTTTTATTTGAATTAAATTTGAGAGGGAGTGATTGTAATTGAGTGAATAAATACACACACACTTAAAGGAGATCTTGAAAAAGTTTTTGTACTGATCGTACGGAACGAACATTGTTCGTACGGGACGATCAGATCAGTTATCTCCTTATAAGAGCAATAGAACGGACAGGAACTGAACTGGAAAATTTTTCTAAGGACTGATCGTCCAGACGAAATCATTTTTCGTCCCAGGACGATGGGTTCTCTGTAAAATTTTTGTCCAGACGAAGTCCAGTTCGTCCAGGACGATGGGAACCGACTATGACAGTTTCTGGCAATGTTCTGCAGTTTTCGGAACCAACTTTTGATATAACTGTTCGTACCGGACGAAATTTTTCGTCCCGGGACGAACCAATTTCGTCCAGGACGAAATTGGTTCGTACAGATGAACAAATGGTTCGTACGGGACGATCCGGTGCGCAGAAAAACATATTTTTAGCAGTTTTTTGGACGGTTTTTCATGTCCTTTCTATATAAGGAGTCCTAGAAACTATTACAAGTGCCTTTGAAGTTGTTTTCTCTTGAGAGGGGTCATTGAGTGTGAGAGTTTGGGAGAGATTGTAAGAGTGAAGAGTGAGAGATCAAGTGAGGGGTTTGTGAGGGATTCACAAGATTACTTGAAGAAGAAGATCTCTTTGTTTCTTCCCATCTCCTTTGAAGGCTCTCAAGTGAATTTCAACAACATTGGTCCGGTTCTCTGCCGACACTTGGAGAGTGTAAAAGGACGACAAAGTGTATCTTTGACAACCATTGTGTCTTCGTTCTTTGGGAGAAAACTAGAAGAGAGAACTTTAAAGAGAGAGAGGAAAGGGTGGAGTTTGAGAGGGAGAAGATCCTTGGAGGGGATTTCAAGGGAGTGTGAAGGGGATATTCACACGGTTGCTCTGGCGAACTTGCACTTCAATACCATCGGATTCAAGGGTCGTCTTGAGGGAAGTTTTGGCGAGAAGAAGATCTCTTTGGTGTCAAAGAACCCGGCTACTCCGCCGCACCGGGGAAGGTGAAAGTGATTTTGTACAGGCTTCTCCGCCTTGCTGTGGGGGCAAAAGGAGAGTCACTTTGTGGTATTAGTGCAATACTCGGAGGGTGCCTCCGGGGAGTGGACGTAGGTCAATATTTGACTAAACCACTATAAATCTGGTGTGTTCTTTCTTATTTTTCTTCCGCATTTAATTTCATTGCAAGTTGTTTACTCTGGTTAAAAAGTTTATTTTTTAAACTTTAAATTTAACTTGCATTAATAATTAAAAAGGTTTTGTAAAAATCCAAGAGTTGAAGTATAATTTTTAAATTATCAATTCACCCCCCCCCCCCCTCTTGGTTAGCCTTGGGACATTTAGTTAGGCTTAACATCCTATTTACTTGACCCCAACAAGTGGTATCAGAGCTTTGTTTCAAAATCATAAGTTTAGACTACTTTTTGAAAAATGAGTATGGCTAATTTTAGAAACCGTAAAACGTTAGAAGGATATTCAATTGTTAGACCACCTTTATTTGAAAATGTTTCTTTTGATTTTTGGAAAATTCGAATGTCTACTTTCTTGCAATCAATAGATTATCGAATGTGGCATATGATTCAAAATGGTTATTCTGTACCATCACGTATTATAGATGGAATCAAAACTGATATCCCTTTTTCTGAATGGAGTAGAGTAGAATAAATTTATGCTGAATTAAATGCTAAATGTATGAATTGTTTGTTCTGTGCTTTAAATTTGGAAGATTATATGAGAATCTCTACATGTACTAATGGCAAGGAAATTTGGGACAGTTTATGCATTACATATGAAGGTACTAGTGAAGTCAAGCAATCTAAGTTGAATTTTTTGATGCATGACTATGAACTCTTTAGCATGAAACCTTATGAGACGATCTTAGACATGCATACTAGGTTTATTCAAATTATAACATCATTGCATGCTTTAGGTAAAGAATTTTCAAACTTTGAAATAGTCAATAAAATTCTACATTGTTTACTTGACAAGTTTGATGCCAAAGTTGTTGCTATTTGCGAATAAAAAAATTTGAATGAATATTCTATTGATAATTTGATTGGCTCACTCATTGCCTACGAGCAATATTTGGGTCAAAGACTTTTGGATGCAGGTGAAACAATAATGTTAAAAGCGGAATACATGGAGAAAAGTTGCTTAGTTGGTAAGGAAATCGATGACTTAACAAGCAAATTGAAAAGTCCACTAAAGCACAAGCATAAGCATCAACAAAAGTGGAATAAAGGTAAAAATGGTAAGAATATTCAGATTTCTTCAAATATTATTTGTTTTGGATGTAGGAAATCTGGACATCTAAAAAGTCAGTGCCCTAATTTGAGAACTCTTCCTACTAAAGAAAAGGGCAAAGCTAAGCAAATTATAAAATGGGAAAATAATGAAAAGAAAAAAATCTCCTGGGCAGATCTAGCTTCTGAATCATCAGACCAGGAGCAAAATGATGTTTAAACCCTTTGTTTATGTGTTTTTTTGTGTATGTTTTTTTTATTAGTTGTGTTTTTTATTTTTGTTTGTTTTATGTATTTTTCTATTTTTAATTTTTGTGTGTTTTGTATGATTTTGAAATATTTTCATATCGAATTCCATGTTTCTTGTTGTGAGACATTTGGAATGTGATATGAAAATTTTTATAGTTTGTGTACTTGTATTTTGTTTAGTGTTTTTCTATTCTTTTATTGCTTTAGATTTTTTTTATGTTTAAGTGTTTTTGTTCTATGTTTGAAATATTCGTTAGCCTATATGAAAAACCCTTAAATTTTTGATCTTACAAGTGCTATACTTTGAACTGCAACATAAAATTTAATTCATTAGAAAATCTAATTTTCTAAATTTAAGTTGTGTTTATAACTTGATATTATTAAGATTGTCAATTTCATGTCTCTTATTTAGACTACTTTAATTTTAATATTATTATTGCAATTGTGACGTTTTCTTATTTTGTATTTCACTTATCAATTAATATTTATGCACTTAGAAAGATTTGAAATTTTAGATTATTGATTTTGGAAAGAATACAATTACTCTTGAAAATTGTACAAATATACAAAAAATCAAAAGAAATATGCAAAGATTTGCAATGTGAAAAATAGGCACAAAATAAGCCCAACAAGTGAAAAGATGCACAAAAATGTGCCACAAAATTGAAAAAGATGCGCAAAGCGCCACATGTGGTAGTTATTTCTTTCCTTAATTTTTTAATCTCTTAATTCAAAATTGATCTTATGTACATTTATATTACATATTGAAATATGAAATATAAAATTTTTATATCATCATTGTTACAATGATTTTCTCTATCTTAAATGTCTAAATATACTCATGTGTTGATTAATTCTTTTTAGTTTCTATGTTATATCTCTTCTTAAATTCTATGAATTTTATGATTTGGCTAATGTTTTAATTTTATTTGCATAACTTATGTCAAACACTTTAAAGGTTAAATTTTTAAATGATTTTCATATGTCTGCTTACATTTCTAGTTTTTTTCTTCTTCACTTTTTGATGTTGTCAAAAAGGGGGAGAAATTGTTTGTTGTGTCTTGTGTATTCGTATTGTTGTGTGTTTATTTTATTTAGTGTATGTGTGTTTGTTTTCTTTATTTTGTATTTCTAAAAATTTTGAAAACAAAAATAATTTTAATGCCTCCTTATTTTCATATGTTCATTAATTCAGGGGGAGTTTAGGAGATTCTTAGAATTTCAAATTATACAAACAATAATTATTTTGCCATCATCAAAAAGGGGGAGATTATTAGGAAAGTTGCTATTTGCATATTTTACATTATTGCAACTTGTATAGTTTTGATGATTCCAAATATTATTGTTTTATGTGTTGTTATCTCCTAACATTTTTTGGAAGATTTGTTTTTGCTCTTGTGTGTACTAATATTTCAGGAAAATCGAACCCCAGACTACGAAGACTTCAAATCAGATTCAGCATGAGATACTCTGTGAATTTGAAGCTTGTACTTTTTATTTGAATTAAATTTGAGAGGGAGTGATTGTAATTGAGTGAATAAATATACACACACTTAAAGGAGATCTTGAAAAAGTTTTTGTACTGATCGTACGGGACGAACATTGTTCGTACGGGACGATCAGATCAGTTATCTCCTTGTAAGAGCAATAGAACGGACAGGAATTGAACTGGAAAATTTTTCTAAGGACTGATCGTCCAGACGAAATCATTTTTCGTCCCAGGACGATGGGTTCTCTGTAAAATTTTCGTCCAGACGAAGTCCAGTTCGTCCAGGACGATGGGAACCGACTATGGCAGTTTCTGGCAATGTTCTGCAGTTTTCGGAACCAACTTTTGATATAACTGTTCGTACCGGACGAAATTTTTCGTCCCGGGACGAACCAATTTCGTCCAGGACGAAATTGGTTCGTACAGATGAACAAATGGTTCGTACGGGACGATCCGGTGCGCAGAAAAACATATTTTTAGCAGTTTTTTGGACGGTTTTTCATGTCCTTTCTATATAAGGAGTCCTAGAAACTATTACAAGTGCCTTTGAAGTTGTTTTCTCTTGAGAGGGGTCATTGAGTGTGAGAGTTTGGGAGAGATTGTAAGAGTGAAGAGTGAGAGATCAAGTGAGGGGTTTGTGAGGGATTCACAAGATTACTTGAAGAAGAAGATCTCTTTGTTTCTTCCCATCTCCTTTGAAGGCTCTCAAGTGAATTTCAACAACATTGGTCCGGTTCTTTGCCGACACTTGGAGAGTGTAAAAGGACGACAAAGTGTATCTTTGACAACCATTGTGTCTTCGTTCTTTGGGAGAAAACTAGAAGAGAGAACTTGAAAGGGAGAGAGGAAAGGGTGGAGTTTGAGAGGGAGAAGATCCTTGGAGGGGATTTCAAGGGAGTGTGAAGGGGATATTCACACGGTTGCTCCGGTGAACTTGCACTTCAATACCATCGGATTCAAGGGTCGTCTTGAGGGAAGTTTTGGCGAGAAGAAGATCTCTTTGGTGTCAAAGAACCCGGCTACTCCGCCGCACCGGGGAAGGTGAAAGTGATTTTGTACAGGCTTCTCCGCCTTGCTGTGGGGGCAAAAGGAGAGTCACTTTGTGGTATTAGTGCAATACTCGGAGGGTGCCTCCGGGGAGTGGACGTAGGTCAAGATTTGACTGAACAACTATAAATCTGGTGTGTTCTTTCTTATTTTTCTTCCACATTTAATTTCATTGCATGTTGTTTACTCTGGTTAAAAAGTTTATTTTTTAAACTTTAAATTTAACTTGCATTAATAATTAAAAAGGTTTTCTAAAAATCCAAGAGTAAAAATATAATTTTTAAATTACCAATTCACCCCCCCTCTTGGTTAGCCTTGGGACATTTAGTTAGGCTTTACATCCTATTTACTTGACCCCAACAAAATTCATCATTTCTAAAGTTGAATATATCAAGTAGGAAATTTTATTATCTGAAAAGATAATAATAACATCCTACAAACATATTTAAGATTAGAAATGAAATTTTTAAAGATATCTGCATTCCCAAAGATTCTTCCCTTGTTTTATATGAATAAAACAAGGTTTATTTTAGTATGGGGTTCTCAAATCCCTATAAGAGCAAGCTCCTACAGTTAATTACATCCTAGGAGGAATGCTCCTAAGAAAACTCTCGATTAAAGTAGTGATTTCATACCCTTTTGACTACAAAGTAGAAGACAAGGAAATAGAAGTAAAGATTTTCCAAGGAGAAAGCTCAATGTTGAACATTTATTAGTGAGTCAATGGAGGAAAAGTAGGAGGTGTCGGATTTTGAGAAGCTCAGAGACAACCTCAGTCTATCTTATGTTGGGCTTTACATTTTAAGAGAAAATTTTATGTTTAAGTTGACATTTTATTAGAAATTTGGGATTATATTCCCGGAGGGCGAGGACATAAGATCTAAAAAGAATCTGCCTCAGAACCTAAATCTAATTTGGGTACTATAAAATAATGACCCGAACCTAACTAATGAAGTGTAAATCTGGACTTATCCCGGCCTGGACTGGGGAGTCAGCTAACCACCTAGGCGCTTTAAAACTATGTATCCAGTCTCTTATGAAAGATGGGTAGGGATGTTGTTTAGGTTTTAATGAATTGGGGGCCGACATCTAAGATAGACCCTAATTGGCCCCTCAACTTATGCAGGGTGAGAAATGTTTAAAAATGCAATTAATATTTTAGACTCTTTTTTAATTTGTATCTAATGCAATGCATGCTAATTGATTCGAATGCATAAAATGAATATGAAGCAGTTTTAAAATTAGGCTTAGAAAATAGGTTTTTTCCTAGAGATTGCACAACTTCCCCTTGACAGAACTGTACCCTCATAGGTCAAGTGGTCTGCCAGAACCCGCAGGCGGGGAGGTGCCTAACAAGGAAGAGAAAGTATAAATATGCTTATGCTGACTCTCGGCGGTCTCGAGCTTACTTCTTAGATCGTTTAGAGTTACTATGTGAGCCTAAAAATTTTTATTTAAAATTACAAGTAGAAGACTTTTAGCGTACCCTTACGAAAAAAATCTCTCCGATTCGAATCCAGGCTAAAACAAAACACGACATGCAAGGGCCCTAAAAAAAGCTACTGCACAAACAATGTAAACAAACAAATTAAATAATCCAAAATTATAATATCCAATGTCCAATGTCCATATTACACCCAGAATTTGCAGAAAAGTAAAGTGGTCGGGCACCACTGCCAACAAACCCAGATTCTAATCCTAAGAATGACGCAAGTGATTTTTTTTTTAAATGGGATATACTATTCCTTGAATCTTTATTTCTTCATCTTCTTTCTTCAATCTTATCGTTCTACCTTTTCTTCTTCTACGAGCTTCTATGGTCTGCCGGGTTCTGGATATCCAAATGAAAAGAAACTCATCCCTGAGAGGGGTATTTTCTTTTCTATTTGGATATTGAATCATCCTAATTTGGCTTTCCAAATAAAAGAGAATAATCCTTTAAGGTATATTCTCCTTTCTTTAGATTCCAAATTGGATGTAATATCCCATTTTCAAAAAAAATCACTTTCACATTTATTGACTCTTGATATATTATATTTACATTACATTTCATTTCACAGAAAGGGAAGAAAAATCTAGTCCACCTGCAGGGTTATCCTAAGCAATTTATAATAAAAATCATCCCACGTAGTTATATATATATATGCAATTAAATTTAAATTATTAAGCCACACTTGGCCACACTCTTCTTCATTTGGGGGCTAAGTAGCTGAAGCACCTGTAGCATTTATTTATTATATATGCTAATAATAAATAAATGGAATGAATCAGAGGGACGAATGGAATAAGCAATGGGCTGAAGGCTTTGTCCGAATGGGGCTGGACGGTCTTCTCTATGTGTATGCATTCTAAGGATTTTCTAAGAAGAATTTTATCCTTAAATGAAAAGTTTTGTTATTACCCAACTGCAGAAGACAGAGTAAATGTAAACTTAGGGAGACCTAAATGGGATCCACATCAAGTTCGTTTAGAAATACTCACAATCACCGGACTACGACCCGGTCTTCACCTCTATCCGTGTACATGGAGGTGTTCCCTCGATCCATTCCTCACAGGCTGAGAGGTGAAAGCACTTCGGCTGAACACCAATTTTGAGGTTTCACTTTTGTTTATATATTTATTTTGAAGCGGCTGGGATAACTTGTTTATTATCATGTTCGGTTTTAAGAAACTTATCTGGGTTCTTACAGCAAACAAAAATAAAAAAAAAAATGACTTTTACAACTTCATGAGGGAATGAGTTATCAAATATCCAAAGGATTGTGCCAAGAATTTTAAAACTAAGCCTTTTCCCTCTTCTAAATCATAGAACTGTATCTTACCTAGTAAGACATAAATCATTAATTATAGAAAGAATTTTCACAAAAATATGATGTATATATGAAGATGTGAATATATATAAAGAAGAAAAATGCCGTGGGGAGTTCGGTTCTCTCTGTGTGAGATAGGGAAAGGAGCAGTTCGGAACTGCAGTGAGAGGGAGCGGTTTTTGCTGTGTGAGAGAGTGGGGGAGGCAGTTTTGTGAATTGTTGAGTGAGAGGGAGATGGAATCGTTCGGGTTGAATAGGGAGTTCTGTGAACTGCCGCAAGAGAGAGAGAGAGCTGAGTTCGATTTTCCAAAAATGAGAGGGGGAGAGGGGTTGGACCGGGCCTAACTACACCTGATTATATTTTATTTCCAATAAATTAATGGCTTAGATTAATTACAACTTAAAATAAAATCAAGAGTTAGTTTATAACTCAAATTGATTTAGAATATTATTTATAAAATAATTGATAATTTAAAATATATATTTTGAATTAATTTTAAAAATAGAAATAATTTTAAAATATTAATTTTATCTTATTTATAACAATTTGAATTTGATTGAGTCGAGGCGAATTTATTTAGGTTGACTTAAAAGTTCGAGTCTGTACTACGTCAATGGGTGTCCACCTAAGGGAAATCCTATGGGCGACGTCCATACTAGGCTACGAAGACCTAGGTGCTAGAGTCGATTCCGGGGAAATTGACCTCGAATAATGAGGTCAACAAATGGACCCCCAATAGGCATGATAAACTTGCCAAAGTTTATCGTGCGTATTGGTGTTGACCGAAATGATCAACTAGATCCAGAATTGAAGTTGAAGATTTGAGTATACAATTTGAAAAGATTTTGAGGTTTGATAGAAAATTAGGATAAAGGTTGATAGAGTTTTGAGTTGATTTAGTGATTTTGAAGTTGATGTTGGCATGAATAGAGATTTTGAATGTGATTTTGGTTTGAATATGATTTTGATAAGACTAGAGTTTTCTTTCTAGTCCAAGAGAAAGGATGCCACCAAGTGGGCACTTACACCTAACTCAACGAACTAAACGGCGTATTCTAAGAAAAGAAAGCAACCTATGGAAAAGATTGTATTTAATCTTGGAAGGTTTAAAAATTTAAGTTTTACACTAGGATGGTGCCACGAGGGGTGTTCTCCAACTCTAGCGAATGATCGTGATGAAAGGATGCCTAAGTGTGGGGACTCACTCCAAACCTTAGAGGATCAGAAGATCATATGAAAAGGAAGCCTAAGTGTGGGGACTCACACCTAATCATAGAGGATCGATTTAAGGTTTAGAATTTACACTAGGATGGTGCCACGAGGGGCGTTCTCCAACTCTAGCGGATGATCGTAAGGAAAGGATTCCTAAGTATGGGGACTCACACCTAACCTTAGAGGATCGGATGATCATATGGAAAGGAATCCTAAGTGTGGTGACTCATTCCTAACCATAGAGGATCGATTTAAGATTTAAGATTTACACTAGGATGGTGCCACGGGGGGCGTTCTCCAACTCTAGCGGATGATCATGAAGAAAGGATGCCTAAGTGTGGGGACTCACACCTAACTTCATAGGATCAAATGATCATATGGAAAGGAATCCTAAGTGTGGGAACTTACTCCTAACCATAAAGGATCGATTTAAGATTTAAGATTTACACTAGGATGGTGCCACGGGGGGCGTTCTCCAACTCTAGCGGATGATCATGAAGAAAGGATGCCTAAGTGTGGGGACTCACACCTAACTTCAGAGGATCAATTGATTATATGGAAAGGAAGCCTAAGTGTGGGGACTCACACCTAACCATAGAGGATCGATTTAAGATTTAAGATTTACACTAGGATGGTGCCACGGGGGGCGTTCTCCAACTCTAGCGGATGATCATGAAGAAAGGATGCCTAAGTGTGGGGACTCACACCTAACTTCAGAGGATCAAATGATCATATGGAAAGGAAGCCTAAGTGTGGGGACTCACTCCTAACCATCGAGGATCGATTTAAGATTTAAGATTTACACTAGGATGGTGCCACGGGGGCCATTCTCCAACTCTAGCCGATGATCGTAAGGAAAGGATGCCTAAGTGTGGGGACTCACACCTAACCTTAGAGGATTGATTTAAGATTTAAGATTTACACTAGGATGGTGCCAGGGGGGGCGTTCTCCAACTCTAGTGGATGATCATGAAGAAAAGATGCCTAAGTATGGGGACTCACACCTAACTTCAGAGGATTAAATGATCATATGGAAAGGAAGCCTAAGTGTGGGGACTCACACCTAACCATAGAGGATCGATTTAAGATTTAAAATTTATACTAGGATGGTGCCACGAGGGGCGTTCTCCAACTCTAGCGGATGATCGTAAGGAAAGGATTCCTAAGTGTTGGGACTCACACCTAACCTTAGAGGATCAGATGATCATATGAAAAGGAAGCCTAAGTGTGGGGACTCATACCTAATCATAGAGGATCAGATTTAAGGTTTACAATTTAATGAAGAAAAGATGCCGCTAGGGATGCTTATACTTAACTTCTGGATGAAGATTAGGATGCAACTAGCGATGCTTATACCTAACTTCAAGAATGTCAATAGGATGCCGTAGGAGGACTTATACCTAAAGACAGATTTAATTAGGTTTGGCTGCCGTAAGAGCAGACTTAAGCCAGAAAGCCAATAGGATGCCGTAAAAGGGGACTTAGACCTAAAGACAGATTTAATCAGGTTTGGCTGCCGTAAGAGCGGACTTAAGCCAGAAAGCTAATAGGATGCCGTAAAAGCGGACTTAGACCTAAAGACTAATTTAATCAGGTTGGTGAATTTTTAAAGTAAAGTTGATTTCTTTAAAGCCATGGCTTATTTCCCTTTCATCACAAATGACATTAACAAATTGCAAATATTCTATTAGAGATTTTATCATTTGTATATGTCATTTTCTAGAAGGGAAAGAAAAATATTTTGAAGATTAAAAGACTTGAAAATCTTTTGAATAAAATTTTGTTTTATCCTTCATTATAAATGATCTTTATAACTTACAAATAATCCACTAGGGATTATGTTTTTATATCGGATCATCATATGTGAGGAAAACAAAAGGGGAGTAGTTTGATCATCTTTGATAAGTAAAGACTTAACAAAGAATCTCGACCACTGGAGAAGAAATGCAAGATTTTGTTTAAAGATTGATTCTATGATTGAATTTGTTTTGATTAACTCAAAGAAAATCATATGAATTTTCTAGAGTTTTCATTTACATGTTCTAAGAGAACTAAATGCAACATGATAAAATTTTCCTTAGAAAATTTTAACTTTTGCATGAGTTGTTATACAACAATGAGTATATTTGAGCATCCTTTATAGTGAAAATACTGAGGAATACCAAATACTCATAATGATTGAGAAAAGTTTGATTTTCATCAAAAAGTGAAAGCTTTATTTTTTTATTTGATAATTTTCTTAAAATATTTGACTGTGCTCGCTTAAGTTTTAATCATCTTAACCCAATCAAAATGATATTGGAAAAGATTCAAAAACTCAACGAAGGATTGGTTGACTCCCTCTAAATTAAATAGTTTGAATATGACCAGAACGATTTCAATCAAAAGTTAAAACTTAACAACTTCTTTCAAAGAAAATTGTAGTTTCAAAATATTTTGAATTTCAATGCTATGAAAAGATTCTTTAATGGGAATAGAGTTATTTAGACTCTAACATCCAATTCTAGTTTATGATAAAGATATATCTTGAATTGAATTTTATATCTTTTTGACGAAGTTACCATAGACTTTATCAGAAATAAAATCCCTCCAATTCTAACATCTAAGATAAGTCAATAATTGACTAGGTCAAATTGTATCTTGATTTTGTTTTAAAGTTTGACAAAGATTCAAACAAAGGTATCATCGACATCACTAAGGATAGAACCCCTCATGTTCTAACATCCTAGTTCAGTCAATAATAGATTTAAATTTGGACTTGACATCTACGCATAATGAATGAGAACATTAGACAATTATCTCAAAACCAACAAAGGGATGTCCTTTAGTTTAGTTTCAAAATTTTGAATCTAAAGAAAGTGATTTTTATATCCGTAAATATCACTGTAGGTTATCTAGCATAAGGATCCTGTCTAGAATCTCATTCAAATTACAAGATGTTCAAAAGAGAGTTGAAGATATTTGGATAATAGTTTGTTTATGCATCTTAATTGGGTTAGATATGTGAAACCCAATAATGCACAACCAGCACTATTATAATTCCATTTAGATTGATCATCTATGTGATTTTTCTTGAAAATGATTTGAAGATATGAACTGACCTACTCAAGTTGCTAACTAGAGAGGTCCCAAAATTTAGATTTTGTTAACCCAGATCAAAACTCCCTATAAGCAAAATTTGGGTTTCCTTCTTCATCTTTTTTTTTTCTTTTTTTTTTTGAACTAAGATCCAAAGAAATTAAACTGGAGGTGAAAATTCAATCATTTCAAATATTTAAGATGGTATATGTATTTTACATCTAATAGAACATCAATGCTTGATGATGAACAAAAATTTTGAATTCTCAAAGTCAAATTTTAAAAATACTAAAGGATAAATGGGTCCTTTGATATTTAAGATTTAGAAAGGGAAGCCACTTTTTTTTTTTGCTACACATTTAATGAATGTGTCTCTTTTTTTTTTTTTTCTTTTCCTTCTTCACTTTTTTTTTAGAGGCTTCCTTTACTTAAATCTTGTAATTATTATTTCAGTTGTAAAATTATCTTCCAAGTATAAGAGTAAAAAAAAATTAACTCTTATACAAGGAAGATTAATTTACAAATTGGACCCGATTCTATAGTATGAATAGACAACTTAGTTGAGATAATTATAAAATAAATTCATCAACTCGCAAGATGCTTATGAGATGTATAACGATAAAAAGACGAATAAAACTTCCATCTCCTCCAATTTCAATTTGACATAAATCTTAATTTAAAAGAAGTTATTTATGGATATCATAATGGGTGAACCCAAATATGATAATTTTTTTTATCACTACTGACGAAGGAAACCATTAAAGATGTTATGAAGTTGACTAACTTAGTATCAATTCAAGAAATATCAATTTATTTTGATGGAAAATCACATGATAGAGGGAATATTAACCATATCATGGATTAACCATAATAAAGAACCTTGAATCGTCCTAAGTTTTGACCAAACAAAAATTTAAGATGATCAATCTTTAATAAGAACTGTTCATGAGTTTTCTCAAATGGAGTAATAAAGCCAAGAGTAAACTTAGCTAATATTTGATTTTAAAATATTACTATAAGAGAAAACTTCAGATGATGAACAAAAGCTTTTATGTAATTGATTAGGAATTTATTTTCATCACATGCCATAAAATCTCTAATCTATCAGAGTTAAACAACATGGTAGAGGACAAATCGTCGTATCCATGTAGTACTCTTAAGAAATAGGATTTATAGGCATCTTAAACTTTAACCTATAATAAGATTAAAGATGAGGGAATTCAGAATGATTTCCAAATTTCAACACATCAATCGATAATTACACATTTCTAAATTTAGAAAAGTTATAATATGGTTGAATAGAAAATTTGAAAATATATTTGAATTTAATTCAACGATTGCTAGGAACCTAGCAAAATTAGCTAAACTTTTATTTTTTGAGGTTCCAAAAGGAAATGAGATTAAATATATCTTCATCTTAAGCCTTAATCCAACCAAGTGGAGGGAGGGAGGGAACACACTTTTCTTTTTAGCATTGATAACCATAGGTTTTATTCTTTAAGTGTTTAGAGGAGTCAACCACAATGAAGTTTTAATTACAATTTAAGGAATATAGGGGTAAATTTCTTTTTAAAAGAAATCAACCTGCTATTTTTTCTAGCAAAATTATTTTTATAAGCTTGACTTGTATTTGAACTTTCAAACTTTTCTCAATGTAAATTGATTTTAATCTTGAAAATCTTGCATATATCAGATTATGGACCCTGTCCTAGCAAACATATCAAGCTACAAAGGACATGTAACTATAATATGTTAATAGGACAAGCAAAAAGTTTTGATTTAAAGGTTTGAGCTTTTGGACCTTGTCCTACCACACATATTAAGCTATAAAAAAATATAACTATAATATGTTGGTTTAGATAAGGAGAAAACTTTGATTTAAAAGCTCAAATTTTCTTTAGATTTGTCCAACCACATATTGAGTTATAAAAATATATAACTGCAACATATTAGCTAGGACACAGAAATTTAAATTTTTTGAAGACTTAAAGATTTTTGGTACCCAATCCAAATAATACATTAAGTTATTAAAAGAAGTAACTATACATATTACTAAAGATTGTGTAAATTGATTTTGGACCCAGTGCTAACTCAAACATCAAGCTACAAAAAAAATGTAACTATAACATTCGAATTAGCACGGGGATTTACTTTACAAAAAGGTCGTATAAAGGAGCTTCCCATTAGTTTTCTAACGGGGTCCAAAATAAGACCTCTAAAATAAATAAATTTAGATACCGGCCAAATTATCCAATAATGAAATGAATAAAAAAACTGGCGGAAGAAAGGTAGTTACAACTTATGGCAAGCACAAGTATACTACTGATTAAAGGGTATAAAACACTGCTAAAGATTGAGAGAAGATTGATCCCCAGCTGAGTCGCCAGAAAAACCTTGGTGGAAAAAAAATTGTGTCACCACGCAGATTTTGATTTCTCTTATTTTGTAATTGAATACTGCATTAAGAATAAAGTACAATCTCGAGAGATTGACACAATATTCTATAATGGGTTCAATATCAAAATAGGGTTTTGAAAATGGATATTTCTATAATCAAACATAGTTCAAAGAAAAATATAACATCTCAAAAGATGAATATGAAATTCTAAAGAATGTGTTTAAAAATAGAAATAAGCTTTTTGAAAAATTTATTCATTCTTTTATTTAGATATAGCAAGGAGAATATTATATCATCTTGAAAGATGAACATAACATTCTTCAAGACATCCAAAAACAAGAATGAGATAATAAAAATTCATCATTTCTAAAATTGAATATATCAAGTAGGAAATTATATTATCTGAAAAGACAATAATAACATCCTACAAACATATTTAAGATTAGAAATAAAATTTTTAAAGATATCTGCATTCCCAAAGATTCTTCCATTATTTTATATGAATAAAACAAGGTTTATTGTAGTATGGGGTTCTCAAATCCCTATAAGAGCAAGCTCCTATAGTTAATTACATCCTAGGAGGAATGCTCCTAAGAAAACTCTCGATTAAAGCAGTGATTTCATACCCTTTTGACTACAAAGTAGAAGACAAGGAAATAGAAGTAAAGATTTTCCAAGGAGAAAGCTCAATGTTGAACATTTATTAGTGAGTCAATGGAGGAAAAGTAGGAGGTGTCGAATTCTGAGAAGCTCAGAGACAACCCCAGTCTATCCTATGTTGGGCTTTACATTTTAAGAGAAAATTTTATGTTTAAGTTGACATTTTATTAAAAATTTATGATTATATTCCCGGAGGGAGAGGACTTAAGATCTAAAAAGAATCTGCCTCAGAACCTAAATCTAATTTGGGTACTATAAAATAGTGACCCAAACCTAACAAATGAAATGCAAATCTGGACTTATCCCGGCCTGGATTGGGGAGCCAGCTAACCACCTAGGCGCTTTAAAATCATGTATCCAGTCTCTTATGAAAGATGGGTAGGGATGTTGTTTAGGTTTTAATGAATTGGGGGCCGACATCTAATATAGACCCTAATTGGCCCCTCAACTTATGCAGGGTGAGAAATGTTTAAAAATGCAATTAATATTTTAGACTCTTTTTTAATTTGTATCTAATGCAATGCATGCTAATTGACTCGAATGCATAAACTGAATATGAAGCAGTTTTAAAATTAGGCTTATAAAATAGGTTTTTTCCTAAAGATTGCACAACTTCACCTTGACAAAACTGCACCCTCATAGGTCAAGTGGTTTGTTAGAACTCGCAGGCGGGGAGGTGCTTAACAAGGAAGAGAAAGTATAAATATGCTTATGCTGACTCTCGGCGGTCCCGAGCTTACTTCTTAGATCGTTAGAGTTTCTATGTGAGCCTAAAAATTTTTATTTAAAATTACAAGTAGAAGACTTTTAAGCGTACCCTTACAAAAAAACTCTCTCCGATTCGAATCCAGGCTAAAATAAAACACGACATGCAAGGGCCCTAAAAAAAGCTACTGCACAAACAATGTAAACAAACAAATTAAATAATCCAAAATTATAATATCCAATGTCCAATGTCCATATTACACCCAGAATTTGCAGAAAAGTAAAGTGGCCGGGCACCACTGCCAACAAACCCGGATTCTAATCCTAAGAATGACGCAAATGATTTTTTTTTTAAACTGGGATATACTATTCCTTGAATCTTTATTTCTTCATCTTCTTTCTTCAATCTTCTCGTTCTACCTTTTCTTCTTCTACGAGTTTCTAGGGTCTACCGGGTTCTGGATATCCAAATGAAAAGAAACTCATCCCTAAGAGGGGTATTTTCTTTTCTATTTGGATATTGAATCATCCTATTTTGGCTTTCCAAATAAAAGAGAATAATCCTTTAAGGTATATTCTCCTTTATTTAGATTCCAAATTGGATGTAATATCCCATTTTCAAAAAAAATCACTTTCACATTTATTGACTCTTGATATATTATATTTACATTACATTTCATTTCACAGAAAGGGAAGAAAAATCTAGTCCACCTGCAGGGTTATCCTAAGCAATTTATAATAAAAATCATCCCACGCAGTTATATATATATGCAATTGAATTTAAATTATTAAGCGACACTTGGCCACACTCTTCTTCATTTGGGGGCTAAGCAGCTGAAGCACCTGTAGCATTTATTTATTATTAATTAATTAGCCCCCTTTTTCTGCCCTGCACTAGTGTGGCCATCTGCAGGAAATCATATTAATAATCCAGATCGCTCCTAGCCTATGGGTAATCTAATCGTCAATCAAACCAATATCACAGAGTGCAGTAAGAGTAAGTAAGCAAACACACCAATATTTTTACAACCAGCATGGAATGAAAATCGAGAAAAAGCCCGTCACACAGTAGTAAGAAAATAAATACCGGCCTAATCTAAAACTAGAGTTGGTTGTCCTAACAAACAAATCTAAGTGTGTGCAGTAGGCTGTGAGGTTTTGAAATATCCTAAGTCATATATTGGCTAAAGTTTTCTAATTGATTGAATTCTAATTTAGAGATGTTTGCTAATTCTAAAGTGAGATGTCACTAAATTTTCTATGTTATAAGTTTCTATCCTAAAGTGCGCATGTATTCTAAGTCTAGATTTTGTAATACTTAATCCTTAATTTTTGTCCTTAAATGTCACTACTGTTGTATGGGATAAAAATTTGTTATTACTAACCCTTAGGAAATTTCGCGTATATGTAAAAGGGGTTTAGGGATCTAAGAGCAAATAAAAGTAAACCTAATAAAATTGAAGTTACTACAGGGACCTAAAGGAAGTGTTCATGCATACCACATCAAGGGGCCCCTAAAGGTTTTCTAAGTTTAGAAATACTCACAATCACCGTGGGCTACGACCCGGTGGTTCCGCCCGTAGCACCTCTACCCTGCTGGATAGAGGCGACTGACGTCATTAGCTCCTTGTCCTTTTGTTCCCTCGACCGGTACCATTCCTTGCAGTTTATGCAAATAAAACAGGAAAAACAAGGAAAATAGGGATTAGAAAGCACTTTTAATAAATTATAATAAAATAATTGAAATTTACTAAAAATAAAGACGTACCTTTCTTCGGGCTTGAACACTGGTTTTATTGACTTGACTTTTGAAACCTTTCTCTTTTGAACACGTGTTATATATTTATTTCGAAGCATAAGAAAGTGGAAAGAAAGAAAGGGATAGAAAAAGAAAGAGAAACTTTTACTCTTCTTTAAAATTTTTACTTTCCAAAAAAAAAAAAAAACTCAAACTCTTTACTCCCAAACCATCCACACAACCCCTTCTTCAAAACTTACACATTTTTACTTTTGCAAACTCCATAAATACCTCTTTCAAAACATATACAAATCATTTTTCATTTTTCTCATTTTTTTAACATACATTTTATTTTCCTATACTTTGCATTTCCTAACTCTCAAAACATATACAAACCTCACAAATCTCTCTTACACATCACCTTTTCAAAACTACAAAATTCACTTTTCAAACTACACCCATACTTTTTATTTATCCTCCAAAATTATTATTTCCCATTTTCTAACGATAACTTGTTTCTTGTCATGAAAGAAAAGAGAAATTCCATCATTCTCTTTCTCAAATCACAAAACAATATAGAATATCTAAAAAAAATTTGTTTGCCACAAAGAAACTTATCTGATTTTCTTATATTTTATATTGAAAGTAAATTGGACTGACAAATCTTATCTTACTCAATTCCTTCATCAAATTCATGCCAAACAAAAATTCTAAAAAAAAAAAAAAAAATTGACTTTTACAACTTCATGTTTATTCGACAATTTAAGAGACCTTCCAACATATTTAAAACACATTTACATTAAAAATATATGTAAACCCATATTTGAAACATATGGCGCTTGAATAATTTTCAATATAAATTCCAATCTTCACATCTTATGTTATCAAATATCAAAAGGAAACTTTTAACTCAAATCTATATCTGTATATTCAAACTTGCCAAGAATTTTAAAACTAAACCTTTTCCCTCTTCTAAATCATAGGAAGAAAATATATATGGCTATCTTACCTAGATTCCCAAGACATAAATCATTAATTCTAGAAAGAATTTTCACAAAAATATGTCTATGTATATATGAAGATGTGAATATATATAAAAAAGAAAAATGCTTGCTATTGGTCATTAAAATAAACTTGAACTATAACATATATCAACCCAATAATGAAATTTTAATGAAATATGAAGGAATGATTCCATTTCACATAATTTACTGTATTAAATAAGGAAATTGTTTACAGCCATCTAAGGGAGGAAAGTGCAGTCATTAAACTCTTCAATTCAAAATAATTTATGTTAAAAATAGAACTATTTAAATTAAGAGGAGATGATCTATATACTCTTGCAAACCTGAACTCAGTTGAGGCAAGAGGTGAAGTTGGACGTTGGCTAGAGCTGGAGATCGGTCCGTGCGAATGGAATGAATCAGAGGGACGAATGGAATAAGCAATGGGCTGAAGGCTTTGTCCGAATGGGGCTGGACGGTCTTCTCTGTGTGTATGGGGAAGAGAAAAGTTCCCAACTGCAGAAGACAGAGTCTTAGGGAGAGGGATCGTTTGTTCTGGACTTCTTCGTGTACATGGAGGTGATCGGCTAAGAGGTGTTCGGCTAGGGTTTGTTCGATCTTTGGGTTCTTACAGCATATGGAGGGAATGAGGGATTGTGCGAACTGTGTAAGAGAAAGAGACCGTGGGGAGTTCGGTTCTCTCTGTGTGAGATAGGGAAAGGAGCAGTTCGGAACTACAGTGAGAGGGAGCGGTTTTTGCTGTGTGAGAGAGTGGGGAGGAAGTTTTGTGAATTATTGAGTGAGAGGGAGATGGAATCGTTCGGGTTGAATAGGGAGTTCTGTGAACTGCCGAGAGAGAGAGAGAGAGCTGAGTTCGGTTTTCCAAAAATGAGAGGGGGAGAGGGGTTGGACCGGCCCTAACTACACCTGATTATATTTTATTTCAAATAAATTAATGGCTTAGATTAATTACAACTTAAAATAAAATCAAGAGTTAGTTTATAACTCAAATTGATTTAGAATATTATTTATAAAATAATTGATAATTTAAAATATATATTTTGAATTAATTTTAAAAAAGAAATAATTTTAAAATATTAATTTTATCTTATTTATAACAATTTGAATTTGATTTAGTTGAGGTAAATTTATTTAGGTTGACTTAAAAGTTCGAGTCTGTACTTCAATGGGTGTCCACCTAAGGGAAATCCTATGGGTGACGTCTATACTAGGCTACGAAGACCTAGGTGCTAGAGTCGATTCCGGGGAAATTGACCTCGAATAATGAGGTCAACAGACGTAAGTCAGGTTGATTAATATTATAAACATTTGATTTGCAATTTATTTTTCTATTTTTTATTTCTATAATTTATTTTCATGGTTTACTTCTGGTTCCATCATCATTTATAATTTAAAATAGAAATAATTTTTTTTTTATTTTAAAATTTGTTTAATTTATTTTTGTACCCAAAAAAAAATTATAGAATATAATTTTTATTCCCTTAATTGTGAAAAACTATTTTGAGAGCAAAGAGGATTTTTATTGCTCTAAATTTCTAAGTACTTCCATTGCTAATATTTATATTTTAAAAGGCACCAATTCACTCCCACTCCTTTCTTTTGTGCAATAAACTCTTTAAATTGGTTTCAATGCAGATTCTTAACTAATTGGTTTAAAAACCATAAGTTGATCCTATAATGTCATAAATTACAAGACAAGATGGAAGGGTTGTATTACTCATCCATCGCTTGTCGATAGCAAACCCTTTGATTTCTAAAAGAATTTATTTATAAGATTTTAGAATGTTTAATCTGATACAAGTTGGATATGCACCTTCACATCATATTATTAATAGCATGAAAGTAGAAATTATCATTATAGAATGGAACTTAGAAGATAGAAAATTAGCAAAACTTAATGTTAAATGTTGGAATAATTTTTCCATCGCACAAAAATCTTAAGATTATATGCATGTATTATCTTGTATGACATCCAATGAGGATTGGACTAGAGTGTGTATCACACATGAAGGTACATCTGAGGTTCAATAGTCATGCAATGAACATCCTTTTGCGTTACTATAAATTGTTCTATATGAAACCAAATGAGATCATCTCTGACATATACAAAAGATTCAAATTGAGCAGGAGCTTGAAGACAAAACCAAGGTCATTCATTTGATTTAAATTCAGTTAGTGGTGTTGATTTAATTGGACATAATTTCATGCTTTCAATCGTTCATTTGTTCATTCGATTATATTTGGAAAGTGTGTGCACAATTAGCCTAACTGACAATGTAATTCCACTATCTATGGTATTTAATTAATAAGATTATTTGAGCTTTTGAAATTCATCTCTTCACTCTCACTTGAACAAAATAAGTGTTTAAGAGCTCTATGGATTCAGTAGAAGGAGATCTAAAAATGCTTAATATTCTTAAGATTTAATTCTAAATATATTAATGATAATTTCATAAACACATTTCACAATATTTGTGAAACTATTTGGTATAATCAATCCCAATTGGGCTCAAATTTTTAGGAATTAGTCCAAAATTTCCAAGTAATTTGAATCCAATTAAAACTTCAATTGGAATTATAAATTCCTAAGTAAAATTTTGACCTATTTATTCCAAATTCAATAATTTTAAATCCATAGATCATCTAGTGGGATTTTCTTCTATGCATTTTTAAATAGATGTAAAAGGGATAGTTATCCATTGACTTCATGTTAATTATTGGTCAAGATAGTCATTTATGAATTTTCTAAATTATAGATTTATTTGCTTTGGAAACTCATTTAAAACACTTGATGGAAAAAAATCAAGGTTGTTTAAACCTTGTGTTTGCAATAACTCATTATTTAAATTTCATACCAATCAAAGTTTATTTGGAATATCATTTAACAAACCCTATAAACACCTATATAAAGGACATGGAAATTTCATTAAATTATTAAAATTTAAATAAAATCATAAAAATACAAATTATATTGCATTCAACTCAAAATCAATAAATATTTAACAGAAAATTTCAAGCCCAGTCATTAAATATCAAATAATAATAATAGTAATAAAATTAAAGAAATTTTAATAATTAAATAAATAAAATCTTGAATGACTTCAAACTCTAATAAACATCATTTTAGGTCACTCATGAGCTATAATGATGATTTTAAGTTGATTGTAGTTGATTTGGTTTAAAACAAAATGCCCTAATTTAACTAACTAAATAATTAATTAAATAGGGCTAATTTATAATATATTATAACTAGATAAATAAATATTATAAAATTCAGACTAAATTAAATTAGATTCTAAATACATCATAGAATTTAATTAAAAAAATAAACCTAAAAAATTTTGATTATAAAATAAAAAGTCAAACTTTGGTCAGACCATTTATAAATGAAAAAACGAATATACATAAATAAATAAATTTAAATAAAAAATTAAATTAAATCATTAAACTCAACTCATTTAAATAAGGCCTCTTCAAATAAAATTAATTATATGAATAAATTTAAATAAATAACTTTAAATAAAATGAAGGCTACATGTGTTTGCTATATCGCTTAAGGGGTGAATAATAAATTTCAATTTAAAGCCTAGAATTTATTAATTTATAGCAAGTACTTTATGAAAGTTCATCAAGAATGTTAAGCCCTTATGAACTAGTCACGAGGCTAACCAAGAGGGGAGGGGGGGGGGGGGGGGTGAAAAACATCTTTAAATAAAAGAGAAATCTTTTTATATCTTTACAGCGAAAATGAATTGAATCAATAATAAAAAGATCAATCAGAGAGTTCTCCCAAGGAATTAATCACAACAAAAATAAAATGCAGAAATAATAATGAAAATAACACACCAAATTTATAGTGGTTCGATCAAACCTTGACCTACATCCACTCCTCGGAGGCGCCCTTCGAGTATTGCACTTAACTCAGTGTCTCTCCTTTATCCCCCACAGCTAGGCGGAGAAGTCCTTACTAAATCGCTTCCACCTTCCCCGGTACGGCGGAGTAGCCGAGTTCTTTGACATCAAAGAGATATTATTCTTCTCAAAACTTCCCTCAAGACAAACCATGAATTCGATGGTACTAAGGTGCAAGCTTGCCGGAGAAACCGTGTGAACCCCCCTCCACACTCCCTTGAAACCCCCTCCAAGGATCTTCTACCTCTCTCAAACTCCAACCTTTCATCTCTCCCTTTCTAGTTCTCACTTCAAGTTTCCTCCAAAAAAATGAAGCTTCAATGGTTGCTAAAGACACTTTCAAAGTCTTTGACAAAGCTTAAATATAGGAGCTCAAAAAAGGCTCTTAAATGCACCAAACTGACATTATCATCCAGGACGATCGCAAGATCGTCCCGTAAGATTCGCTTAAAAAGAGGGCTTAGAATACCCAAAAAACTCAACTTTTTTGCCACACATCGTCTAGGATGATCGAAGGATCATCCCGTACGATGTGCTTAAAAGGAGGGCTTCAAAAAACCCTAAAAACTCAATTTTGGTGCTAAAAATCATCCTGGACTATCGCAGGATCGTCCTGTACGATGTGTAGAATTTGACCTGATAGTCCTAGACAATATTAGGATAGTCCAGGATGATCAATGCAAAATTATACATAACATCCAGGAAAAATCAAGTATATTGGCAAACATCTTCCTGTATGATATATAGATCTTCTAGGGTGATCATATTGAAAATTTTAACAATAATTAATCCCCTAATCATAGGATCAATCTAGGCTTTATTTGTATTCATCATCCTGGACGATCAAGATTTTCCAGGATGACTTGAACAAAAAATAATCTTAAAATCTTGCCAAAATTAGCATTGGCGGCTATTTTCCAACATCATAAAGGATCATCCTGGATGATTGAAAACCATCCCGTATGATTAGTTCAAAACTTGATCTTCTAGATTTGACTAGATCTCACTCTCCTGAAAGTGTGTGTGCATGGTCACCAAGCAAGCATACTCTTTTATAGAACTTGACTCAAGAAATTAAAAATGCATCAATGAATATTACAAATAAAACATGTAAAACATGTTCTACCAAAACTTGAGTCTTGAATGGTGCATCGTAATCCTTTAGTGTACACACAAACAAACATATATTATAAATATAAGTAGACAACAGAAAGTGAGCCATAATATTTGTTATCCTCAGAAACATAAACTCATAAGCTTGAGTTGCATTAATATCTTTTTTTTTATGATGGCAAATATTATTGGTTGAATTTGCAAAATTAAAAATATTTTCTCCTAATCACCCCCTCACTAGAATAAAAATTTAAAAATAGGGGAAGACAAAATTTTTGTTATTTTTTTTAATAGGATATAAATTCAATAATACATTCTCCCCCTTTGATATTATCAAAAAGAGGAGGGGCTCAAATAATCAAAACAAGAAAAATGATTAAAAAATAAAACGATCCCTAATCTAGCAAAAAAAAATCAAATATTCTTAAATTGAGAAAGTTACCTCTTACTTTTATTCAAATACTCAGTAAGGAAAATGTATTGATAATGCATAACCTAGAAATGTTAGAAATTCAGATATTGTTAATCCAAGCTCAAGTTCTTTTAAAGGCTCAAAAACTTTTTAATCAAATATCTAAATTAAAGAATATAGACAAAGAAACACTAATTTTTTAAAAACTCTTTTTATAAAATATATCAAATAGAAGATTAATGCAAAAATTGGTGAATCAGGAATCATGGTTTTCAAACTCAAGTATCAAAAATATTAAGGGTTTTCTAAAGCTTTAAGAAGTACAAGAAAGGCAAGCATTACTTTTTGTGGGCTCATTTTATGCCTCTTATTAGTTTTTTTGGCATACTTTATGCATCTTTTAATTTTTTACACATTTTTTGTATCTTTTTTTAATTTTGGTGTCGTTGCTCATCTTTTGATTTAGTGCCATTGACAATTTTTTTTAATATGCTACCTTTTTGAAATTTAAAAAAAAATTAAACCCATTCTATTGATAAAATGAACTACTTGATTAAGAAAATTATGAGGTAGATTCAACAACTTGAAAAAGATTCATATGCGATAAATAAAATATAGGGAGATGAAAAAGATCAATTTGAAAATCCAATTTATAATATGATGAAGATTTTGAATCTAAAGTAAAATAACCTCTTTAAGAAAAGAGATAGAGAGACAAAATCATGAGTTTCTTTTCTTTGACTATTTTTAGAGAAGTCAACCACAACTTGCATAAGAATTTAAGAAAAACAGGAGGTATGCTTTTCATTTTTAGAAAAGTGAACATACGTGTTGATCAGAGAGAACTTCACAAAATAAAAAGTAAAGATAAATTTAAAGTAAAGATAGAACAAAAAAGAATAAACCTAAAGAAAACACATAAAAAAAAAACATACACAAACAAGGGTTTAAATATCATCTTGCTCCTGGTCTAATGATTCAGAAACAAGGTCTGCCCAGGAGATTTTTTGCTTTTCAATATTTACCCTTTTTATAATTTGCTTAGCTTTACCCTTTTCTTTTGTAGGACACTAATTTTTTATATGTCCAGGCTTCCTACATTCAAAGCAAATAATGTTAAAAGAAATCTTAACATTCTTACCATTTTTACCTTTATTCCACTTTTGTTGATGCTTATGCTTTGGTGAGCTTTTTAATTTGTTTGATAAGTCATCACTTTTAGACTTGAAAAAATTAGTGTCCGTGTTATTGGCCTTTTGTGCCACAGTTTTCTCCTTCTTTTTCTCACATGCATCAAGTTTTGTTTGATTCACCCCTTGCTCGTAAGCAATGTGTGATCCAAGTAAGTTTTCAATCGAATAAGTATTCAAATATTTAGATTGAATAATTACAATAATCTTAACATCAAAAGAGGAAGGCAAGCATCTTATAATTTTATTCACTTTTTTATAGTTAGTGAGTTCTCGTCCTAAGGCATTTAAAGAGGTAACAATTTGAGTAAACTTTGTATACATTTCAGAACTTTATTCAGAAGGTTTCATACAAAAAAGTTCATAATCATGCAATAAAATATTCAATCAAGATTGCTTAACTTTATTTATTCATTCATAAGTAATACATAATCTATCCCAAATCTCTTTACCAGTAGCACAAATTGAAACACGTATGTAATCTTTAGATTTTAAAGTACAAAAAAAATAGTTCAAATATTTTGCATTAAGTTATGCTAATTCCCTATCATCAAAAGTCTATTCAGTAAAGGAAGATCAATTTTAATATCATTAATTTCACATGAATAAGGTGAATAACCTTCTTTAACAAGCATCCACATGCGATAGTCAATTGATTATAAAAATGTAGATATACGAGTATTTCAAAAATCAAAAGGAATATTATCAAACAAAGGTGGTCAGGTAATAGAATACCCTTCCACAGTATTATGATTACTAGAGTTAGGTATGGATCAAAATTCAAAAGTTTTCAAAAATTCATTTTTATGAATCCTGCTCTGATACCACTTGAAAGTTCGTCAGGGATGTTAAACCCTTATGAACTAGTCCTGAGGCTAATCAAGAGGGGGGGGGGGGGGGGGGGTGGGGTGGGGTTGAAAAACTTCTTTAAATAATAGAGAAATCTTTTTATGTCTTATAGCATAAATGAATTGAATCAATAATAAAAAGATCAATCAGAGCGTTCACCCAAGTAGTTAATCACATCAAAAATAAAGTGCAGAAATAATAAAGGAAAGAATACACTAAATTTATAATGCTTTGGTCAAACCTTGACATACGTCCACTCCTCGGAGGTTCAGTCTTTGATAAAGCATAAATAGAAGAGCTCCAAATAGGCTCTTAAATTTACCAAACCGATATTATCATCCAGCACTATCACGGGATCGTCTCGTACTATACGCTAAAAAAGATGGCTTTAAAATACCTTAAAAACTCAATTTCAATGCTACACATCATCCAGGATGATCGAAGGATCGTCCCGTACAATGTGCTTAAAGGAGGGCTTCAAAAAACCCTAAAAACTCAATTTTGATGCCAAAAATCATCCTGGACGATCACAGGATCATCCAGTACGATATACAAAATTTAACCTTTTAGTCCCAGATGATATTAGGATAGTCTAGGATGATCAGTGCAAGATTGTACAGATTGTTCAGGATGATTAGAAGAAAAATTATGGTATTTTGGCTTGGACAATTTATGAAAATTAAGTATGTCGGCAAACATCATCATGTACGATATATTGATCGTCCAGGATGATTGGATTGAAAATATTAACCATAATTAACCCACTAATCACAGAATCAATTTAGGCATGATTTGTATTTATCATCCTAGATGATTAAAATTGTCCGGGATGATTAGAACAAAAAATAAATATTAAAATCTTGCCTAAATTAACAATGGCGGCTATTTTCCAATATTATAAAAGATCGTCTTGGACGATCCAAAATTATCCAGTACGATTAGTTCAAAACTTGATCTTCTGGATTTGATTAAACCTCACTCCCCTGATAGTGTGTGTGCATGGTCACCAAGCAAGCATACTCCCTTACAGGACTTGACTCAAGAAATTAAAAATACATCAATGAATATTACAAATAAAATATGTTCTACCAAAACTTGAGTCTTGAATGGTGCATCGTAATCCTGAAATGTTAGTATACAAACAAACAAACAATATTAAAAATATAAGTAGACAACAGAAAGTGAGCCATAATATTTGTTATCATAAAAAATATAGACTCATAAGCTCGAGTTGCAACACATTGAAGTTGTTAATTAAGATGTTTCTTTAAATCCCAAATCAAATAAATCATTAAGGATTAAATGGAGTCATTATTTGTTTGTTTTATCTTTATGGATAAAACAAACACATTAATTAGAAGCCTAAGACTTATTGATTGATGTCTTCATTAATTACTACTTTTTAAAACTTAAATTGGAAATAACTTAAATAATTAAAATAACTAAAAATATATAAAAAAATAAATTATTAAAATTAAACTTAGACTAAATACATTGGCTTGATAACAAATAATTTCAATTTAGAAACAATAGCAGTCACTAATTAACCTAGATTAATCTAAATTACATAGCTTAGTACACACTTTAGAATTTCTTGATCGGATAAAAAACTTTAGTTTAGGCTAGGGCGATGTATTTGAAAGTTCGATGGGGATGTTAAGCCCTATGAACTTAGTCCCAAAGCTAACAAAGAGAGGTGAATTGGATAATAAAAAGGATTCTTTAAACAAAGAAATAAAATCACAAACCAAATCACCACAAGGAAAACCAAGTGCGGAAATTAAAATGCGGAAGCAATAATAAGAAAAGAACACACCGGATTTATAGTGGTTCGGTCAAACCTTGACCTACGTCCACTCCTTGGAGGCACCCTCCAAGTATTGTACTAACACAAAGTGACTCTCCTTTAGCCCCCACAGCTAGGCGGAGAAGCCCTTACAAAATCACTTCCACCTCTTCCGGTGCGGCGGAGTTGCCGGGTCCTTTGACACCAAAGATACTTCTTCTTTGGTGAACTTACCTCGAGACAAGCCTTGAATCCGATGGTACTAAGGTGCGAGTTTGCCGGAGCAACCGTGTGGAACCCCCTCCACACTCCCTTGAGTCCCCCCTCACAGGATCTTCTCCCTCTCTCAAACTCCACCCTTTCCTCTCTCCCTTTCAAGCTCTCTCTTCAAGTTTCCCCCACAAGAACGAAGCTACAATGGCTGCCAAAAACACTTACAAAGTGTCATGCCAAAGCTTAAATAGAAGCTCTCAAAACGAGCTCATTAATGCAACTTGCCGACATTATCGTCCAGGACGATAGACATATCATCCTGGCCGATCAGTACAAATTAAGCTCATTAGCCCGGGACGATTTGAGACGATCAGAAGAAAATTGGTTACATCGTCCAGGCCGATCTCACGATCGTCCTGGCCGATTAGTTTAAAACCGATTTCAATCGTCCTGATCATAGCCCTGAATACAAGCTATCCGATGAAGATCGTCCAGGCCATCGTCCAGGCCGATCATTCGATTGTCCCGGACGATGTGATCGTATCAATCAACCATTAATGCTTTCCAAAGATACCAGATCAATTTAGGCATGATTGAGTTAGATCGTCCTGGACGATGATAATATCATCCGGGCCGATTTCCTAAAACAAAGAATTCCTAAACTGATTATGGCGGCTGATTCTTTCTGAATTGAGATTATCGTCCTGGCCGATACAGGTATCGTCCAGGCCGATCTGTTGACGGCTGCCTTAATGAGGATGCCCTAAATAGGTTTTCTGATTTTGGACAGATCGTCCAGGACGATATAAATATCGTCCCGGCCGATATTACCAAAAAAGAGAACTTATAGGGAATAATAGGAGATCTTCTAAATTATAATCCAACTGGTCCCACACCAAATACAACAGACTCAAGAAAGGAAAAAGATTACAAACTGACTCAGACCTAGTCTACCCAATCTTGAGCTGATTCCAAATTGCAGTCCGATCGTGGGAACCTGAAACGTTAGCACATAAGGCAATAAGAAATGTTTGCTATCATCAAAATCATAAACCATAGATCCGCAACAATCTCCCCCTTTTTGATGATGGCAAAACATTTCAAATTGAATTTTTAAAAAGAGCAATTTTCTCCTAATCTCCCCCTCACTAGAATAACAATTTTAAAAAATAGGGGAGATGAAAAAATTTTTGTTGTTTTAAAAAAATTTTTTTTTGAAAAGAAAAAAGATACAACGTTCTCCCCCTTTGACATTATCAAAAAGAGAGGAGGCACAAACAAAAAACAAAACGAACAAAAAACATTCCCTGATCAAAAAAAAAAAAAAAAAATGTTCTTAAAATGAGAAAGTTACCTCTGAGTTTTAATAAAAAAACTTAGTAGAATTGGATTGACAACACATAGCCCAGTAAAGGTTAGAAAATCAAGAATTGATAATCCAAACTCAAGTTCTTTAAAAAGGCTCAAAAACTTTTTAATTCAATATCTAAATCAAGGAATAAATTAGAGAAAGAAACAGTAATTTTTCAAAGCTCCTTTCATAAAATATATCTAATAGAAGATTAATGCACGATTTGTTGAATCATGAGTCAAGATTTTCAAATTCAAGCATCAAAAAATCAAGGGTTTTCTTAAGCTTTAAGAAGTATAAGAATGGTAAGCATTAAAATTTAGTGGGCTCATTTTATGCCTCTTGACAATTGGTTGGCGCACTGCGCATCTTTTGATACACTTTGTGTCTTCTATATTTTTCAATTTTGGCGCTTTGCGCTTCTTTTATTTTTGGCATCATTGGCTAATTTTTTTGATTATGCTACCTTTCTAATATCTTAAATACCAAAAGTAAACCCATACTATTGATAAAGCGAATTTCTTGATTAAGAAAATTTTGAATTAGATTCAACAACTTGCAAAAGATTCCTATGCGATAAATAAAATATAGGGAGATAAAAATTTAGTTTCAAAAACCAATTTAAAAGTTGAAAAAGATTTTAAATCAAAAGTAGAAAAACCACTTTTAGGAAACAGAGATTGAAAGTCAAAAACATGAGTTTCCTTCCTTTGATTGTTTTTAGAGAAGTCAATCACAACTTACTAAAGATTTCAAGAAAAATTAGGAAGTAATTTTTTCATTTCTAGAAAAGTGAATGTGCGTAAGATCAGAGAAAAAATTTTACGAAAAAAAAAAATTTCAAAGAATAAACAAAACAAAAACGCAAAAATAAAAATAAAAAAAATATAAAAACAAAAACACAACACAAAAAAAATACGAAAGGCTCTTAACCATTATCTCTCTCCTGGTCCGATGCTTCAGAGACCAGATCTGCCCATGAGATTTTTTGCTTTTCATTATTTCCCCAGTTTAAATTTAACTTTACCTTACCCTTTTCTTTTGCAGGGAGAATTCTTAAATTAGGGCACTCATTTTTCATATGTCCAGGTTTCCTGCATTTAAAACAAATAATGTCAGAGGAAATATTAACATCCTTACCAATTTTACCTTTTTTCCACTTTTGCTTATGCATTGGTGAGCTTTGTGATTTGCTTGACAATTCCTTTCTATCGTCACCAACTAAGCTTCCTCTTTCCGTATCTTCGGCTTTTAGAACGATCGTCTCACCTGCATCCAAAAGTCTTTGACTCAACCCTTGCTCATAGGCAATGAGTGAGCCAATCAAATTATCAATAGAATAATCATTCAAATCTTTAGACTCACAAATAGTAACAACTTTAGAATCAAATTTATCCAGTAGACATCAAAGAATTTTGTTAACTTTTTCAAAATTTGAAAAATCTTTTCCTAAGGCATGCAATGATGTAGTAATTTGAATGAACCTTGTATACATGTCTAAAATCATTTCAAAAGGTTTCATTGAAAACATTTCAAAATCATGCATTAAAATATTCAACTTGGATTGCTTGATTTCACTAGTGCCTTCGTATATGGTGTGCAATTTATCCCAAACTTCCTTGCCAGTAGTGCACGTGGATATTAACATAAAATCATCAGAACTTAAAGCACAGAAAAAACAGTTCAAAGACTTTGCATTTAATTGAGCATCCGTTCGTTCATCCCTATTCCATTGATTAAAAGGAATATCAGTTTTAATTTCATTAATAATACGTGATGGTGATGAATAACCAGTTAAAATCATATGCCACATACAAAAATCAATCGATTGCAAAAAAAGTAGACATGCGAATTTTCCAAAAATCAAATGTAATATTTTCAAACAATGGTGGTCTAGTGATTGAATATCCTTCCGCAAAACTATGATTAGCCATGGATCGAAATTCAAAAGCTTTTAAAAACTTATTTTATGAAAACCGCTCTGATACCACTTGAAAGTTCGATGGGGATGTTAAGCCCTATGAACTTAGTCCCAAAGCTAACAAAGAGAGGTGAATTGGATAATAAAAAGGATTCTTTAAACAAAGAAATAAAATCACAAACCAAATCACCACAAGGAAAACCAAGTGCGGAAATTAAAATGCGGAAGCAATAATAAGAAAAGAACACACCGGATTTATAGTGGTTCGGTCAAACCTTGACCTACGTCCACTCCTTGGAGGCACCCTCCAAGTATTGCACTAACACAAAGTGACTCTCCTTTAGCCCCCACAGCTAGGCGGAGAAGCCCTTACAAAATCACTTCCACCTCTCCCGGTGCGGCGGAGTTGCCGGGTCCTTTGACACCAAAGAGACTTCTTCTTTGGTGAACTTACCTCGAGACAAGCCTTGAATCCGATGGTACTAAGGTGCGAGTATGCCGGAGCAACCGTGTGGAACCCCCTCCACACTCCCTTGAGTCCCCCCTCACAGGATCTTCTCCCTCTCTCAAACTCCACCCTTTCCTCTCTCCCTTTCAAGCTCTCTCTTCAAGTTTCCCCCACAAGAACGAAGCTACAATGGCTGCCAAAGACACTTACAAAGTGTCATGCCAAAGCTTAAATAGAAGCTCTCAAAACGAGCTCATTAATGCAACTTGCCGACATTATCGTCCAGGACGATAGACATATCATCCTGGCCGATCAGTATAAATTAAGCTCATTAGCCCGGGACGATTTGAGACGATCAGAAGAAAATTGGTTACATCGTCCAGGCCGATCTCACGATCGTCCTGGCCGATTAGTTTAAAACCGATTTCAATCGTCTTGATCATAGCCCTGAATACAAGCTGTCCGATGAAGATCGTCCAGGCCATCGTCCTGGCCGATCATTCGATCGTCCCGGACGATGTGATCGTATCAATCAACCATTAATGCTTTCCAAAGATACCATATCAATTTAGGCATGATTGAGTTAGATCGTCCTGGACGATAATAATATCGTCCGGGCCGATTTCCTAAAACAAAGAATTCCTAAACTGATTATGGCGGCTGATTCTTTCTGAATTGAGATTATCGTCCTGGCCGATACAGGTATCGTCCAGGCCGATCTGTTGACGGCTGCCTTAATGTGGATGCCCTAAATAGGTTTTCTGATTTTGGACAGATCATCCAGGATGATATAAATATCGTCCCGGCCGATATTACCAAAAAAGAGAACTTATAGGGAACAATAGGAGATCTTCTAAATTATAATCCAACTGGTCCCACACCAAATATAACAGACTCAAGAAAGGAAAAAGATTACAAACTGACTCAGACCTAGTCTACCCAATCTTGAGCTGATTCCAAATTGCAGTCCGATCGTGGGAACCTGAAACTTTAGCACATAAGGCAATAAGAAATGTTTGCTATCATCAAAATCATAAACCATAGATCCGCAACAGTATTCACCTTCTTGCACTTGTTATGATTTTATATTATTCTAATGGATGAGTGTTGATGTGTTATTTACTTTCATTATAGTCTATAATGTCATGTAGATGTTTAGATTATACATTTCATTACACATGTTTTATACTAACTCCTCCAGGGAGTTGAGTCTTTTTCTTTTAAATACAAAATTAAAGTGTAAATAAGTAAAGAGTTATAAATTATAAAGAGTTGTGAAATTTAAAATATAAATTACTTATAAATTATAGAAGTCTAGAAGAATGTTTATCTTCCTTTGAAGTTCATCTTTTTTGGATTTCTATACTCTGTATATATGAGGAGCAAGAAGACCAAAAGACATTGAAGATTTAAATAAGCAATTTACATTTATAAAGACTTACATTATTGTATAGATGTAAAAATCTAAAAATTGTTTTTAGTGGAGCATGACCAGGATTACTTTGTAGCAGATTATGGTTTGTATACTATGGCATATGCAACTTTCTTTCTTTTACATTATGTTATTTATGCACACTTCATACACATAGATTGTATAGGTTAAAAAAGATTGTATTTTACTTTTTACTACGTACACTATACCACACACACTAGCAAAAAGAAGGGGGGTTAAGAGATGGGGTTGCTCTAATATTCCCAATGAGTTCAAGGTTGTTATAATACAAAATTTATTTTATAAAGCTACTCATGTAGTGTTCATTAGTAGCTTTTTAAAAGATTTAGAATCTAGCATAAAGTTATGTCAAATTATTTTAGTTATATGAGCTTGAACCCGTGACTGCTTTAAATCTCTAATTAAAGTCATAACATAAATCTTTGATTCCACCTGAAACAAGAGCTATCTACCATGCATACATTAGGGTTGAAAATCATGATTTTAGTAAAGTTCTTAGTGTTTGAATAGTTGCTATTTGAATGATTTATATTTGTGCAACTTATGTATTTTTGATGATTCCAAACATTATTGTTCAGATGTATAATTATCTCCTAACAATTTAGAAGATTTGCACTTGCTCTTGTGTGTACTAACATTTCAGGAAAATCAGACTCCAGACTACGAAAACTTCAAATCAAATTCAACATGAGAAATGTTGTTTATTTGAAGTGTCTTTTCTTTGAATTAATTTTTGAAAGGGAGTGATTGTAATTGAGTGAATAAAATCACACACACACAAACTAAGGAGATCTTGAAATTCTCTACTGATCGTACAGGACGATATATATCGTACTGGACGATCTGTCAGTTATCTCCTATAGAGCATTTGGAACGAATAGGAACTTGCTTCGAAAAATTTTTCTAAGTCCTATTCGTCCAGGACGAATTTTTATATCGTCCCCGGCGATGGGCGCTCTGGAAAATTTTCGTACAGACGAAAATAAATTTCGTACCGGACGAACAGCTCTCTGGAAAATTTTCGTCCAGACGAAACCATATTATCGTCCCCGGCGATGGGCGCTCTGGAAAATTTTCGTCCAGACGAAATAAATCATCGTCCAGGACGATCAGCTCTCTGGAAAATTTTCGTCCAGACGATCAAATTTTCGTCCAAACGATAAACCGACTTAGGACAGTTTTCAGCAGTTTCTAGAACCGACCTTGTAATAACCGTTCGTACTGGACGAACCTAGTTCGTACAGGACGATCAGCTGTACGAAGTCATTTCGTACACATATACAAATTGGGTCGTTTCAGATCGTTTAAGTAAAATCGTCCAGGACGATCCACGATCGTACCGGACGATCCACTGCGTACAGAATTGAAAACTTGCAGTTTTTGGGCGGTTTTTCTTGTCTTTTGTATAAATACTTCAAATTAGACTGCCACCCAATCTTTTTGTCACTTGAACTTCGTGCCTATTGAGAGAATAGTCAAGGGGAGAGTGGAAGAGAGCATTCAAAGGAGGATTCCTACCATTGGAGCAAGAAGGCTTCACTTGGATTGCTAAGGTAAGAATCTCTACTTGTGAAATTGGATTTCTTCACTCCTTTCTTTCTTTCTTCTAGGTTCTTGTGAGAAGATCATTCAAGAAGGTCCGGTTCTCTGCCGACACTTGGAGAGTGTGAACAGCCGTGGGTTCTCTGCCTACACTAGGAGAGTGTAAAAGGAAGAAGGTTCTCTGCCTACACTTGGAGAGTGTGAACAGCTGTAGGGTTCTCTGCCCACACTAGGAGAGTGTAAAAGGACGACGGTTCTCTGCCAGCACTGTGGATTGTGTAAAAGGACGACGGTTCTCTGCCGCACCGGGGAGTGGTGAAAAGAGGGTTTTGTATAGGCTTCTCCGCCTTGCTGTGGGTGCTAAAGGAGAGTCACTTTGTGGTATTAGTGCAATACTCAGAGGGTGCCTCTGAGGAGTGGATGTAGGTCTGGTTATAGACCGAACCACTATAAATCTGGTGTCATTTACTTTATTGCTTTTACGTTTCCGCATTTTAAATTTCTGTTTTAACAACTCTGTGGTTGAAAAACAATTTTCTACAAACTTTAAAAGAAAATTTCATTTCGGTTCAACATTAGTTTTAAGAGGGTTTAAAATTTTTAAAAACTACCAATTCACCCCCCTCTTGGTAGCCTTGGGACATTTACTTAGGCTTAACAACCTAATTACTAGACTCAACAAGTGGTATCAGAGCATAGTTTCAAAATCATAAGTTTGAACTACTTTTTGATTAACGTAGATGGCTACATTTGGAAACCGAAACACACCTGAGGGTTACTCTATCACTAGACCTCCACTGTTTGACAATATTCCTTTTGATTTTTGGAAAACACGCATGTCTACTTTCTTACAGTCACTTGACTATCGCATGTGGATGTTAGTCCAGGAAGGTTACACAAAACCAACTAGATTAGTTGATGGAATTAGGGTAGATGCACCCTATGCGGATTGGACTATTGAAGAACGTGACTTAGCACAATTAAATGCAAAATGTTTAAATAGTTTCTTTTGTGCTTTAAAATCTGAAGACTACATGCGAGTTTCTACTTGTAAAAGCGGAAAAGACATATGGGATAGACTTTGTATTACTTATGAAGGGACAAATGAGGTTAAGCAATCTAAGGCTAAATATCTTGTTACATGACTACGAACTATTTCGCATGAAACCTAATGAATCTATATCTGACATGTACACAAGATTCACTCAAATTGTCACCTCTTTGCATGCACTTGGTAGGGAATTAACTAATGCTGAAATGGTTAATAAGATTCTTCGTTGTTTACCTACTGCATACGATGCTAAAATTACTGCAATTACAGAGTCAAAAGATCTGAACATTTATTCTATTGACAATCTTCTTGGTTCACTCATTGCTTACGAGCAAGGAGTAAGTCAAAGAAAGATTGATGCAGGTGAACCAAGAAAGGACAAGAATATTGCACTAAATGTGGAAGAGTCAGAAAGTGAACACTCACAACCTGAGGATGAAGATGATATAGCACTGATGACTAGACAATTCAAAAGCTTTTTAAAGAGGAAGCAGAAGAGACGCCAGCAATGGAATAGAGGTAAGTATAATAGAAATGGCAAGGTTTCTAATGAAGTAATTTGTTATGAATGCAGGAAACCAGGTCATATAAAGACTGACTGTCCAAAACTCAAAGCCTCTCCTAGCAAGGAGAAGGTAGAGGAGAAACCAATGGTAAAGAAGGGCAAGAAGAAGTTTCAAAAGGCTTTTTGGGCGGACTCAGCTTCAGACTCATCTGAGACTGATAAAGAAGAAGAAGTCACCAACCTTTGCTTGATGGCAGATAAAGCTGAACAATCAGATCAAGAAGAGGTATGTGATTTAACTTATAATGAATTGTTTGAAGTTTCTGAACACATGCATGATGCATATAGGAAAACTAAAAAGATGCATGCTAGTATAGTTTTAGAATTGGAAGAGCTTAATAAGGAACACGAAATCCTTAGGAAAGATCATGCTTTAATTGATAGCAACCACATGAAACTACTTGATGAATATGATGACTTGAATAAAAATTTTGAGAATTTAAAATCATCCTATGCTGAACTTGAAAAAGAATTTGAGAAATTTAAGGATGAATCTGAACACAAGACATATAGGGTAAGTTATACAAATCGAATCTTGGAGGAAATGAATTCATTTTACAAACTTACTATTAGAGCTCTCGAGGATAATAGGAACCCCCCTAAACTTGAAGATTTTACAAATCCTAAATATTATCCTAAATTCATGAAATCCCTTAGAAGACAATCATATGAGAGAAAACATAGGAATATTTTTCCTAATGTTAAATGTAACAATTGTGGATTTTTGGGACATATATCTCACACCTGCACTTTAAAGATTAAATCTAATTTGGTGTGGAGAATTAAGATGCATAAACCTAGACATATCACACATGCATCTGATTATAAATTTCATAAAGGTGAACCCAAACTAGTTTGGGTTCCCAGGTCTAACATTTGAGAATTTTGCAGGTATACTCTCACACAAGACCTCGTGAGAGTATATGGTACCTGGACAGCGGATGTTCTAAGCACATGACTGGAGATACTGCTCAATTCATAACGCTGGAAGCCAGGAGTGGAGGCAAGGTTACACTTGGAGATAATACCACAAAGAAAGTGGTTGGATCAGGTATGATTGGAAACTTGAAAAACTTTTTCATAGATAATGTTTTATTAGTTGAAGGCTTGAAACATAATTTGCTTAGCATAAGTCAGCTATGTGATAAGGGCTATAATGTAAAATTTTTACCTACTAGCTGCATAATTAGCCTAAATGGAAAAATTGTTTTAAATGGAAAAAGGGTGAACAATGTTTACATGCTAGATTTAAATTGTATTCAATCTCCTACTGCTTTTTGTTTGAAAACTGTTTCTGATGAATCATGGCTTTGGCATAGGAGACTTTGTCATTCTAGTATGAAAAATCTTAGAAAAATTACCCAAAAGAATTTGGTGAGAGGAATACCTAAACTAGACTTTACTAAGGACCATTTGTGTGATGCATGTCAATTAGGAAAACAAGTGAAGTCCTCTTTTAAGTCCATTAAAGATCTTAGGACCAGTAAACCTTTAGAAATTCTACACATGGATCTTTTTGGACCAGTAAGCACTGTTAGTCTAGGAGGAAAGGTATATGGATTTGTTATAGTAGATGATTTTTCAAGATTCACCTGGGTTAAGTTTCTTTTTCATAAGAGTGAATCATTTGAGGAATTCAGAAATTTTTCAACTTGGATACAAAGAAAACTAGGATGTGAAATAATTTCTATACAAAGTGATCATGGAGGAGAATTTGAAAATGAAAGATTTGAAGATTTCTGTAAAGAAAAGGGATTGATCACAATTTTTCTGCACCTAGAACTCCTCAACAAAATGGAGTAGTTGAAAGAAAGAACAGAACATTAATAGAAGCCGCCCGAGCAATGTTAGCAGAATACTCACTTCCTAGATATTTTTGGGCTGAGGCGGTTAGCACTGCATGCTATGTTCTGAATAGGGTGAATGTGAGATCAAATTTGAATAAAACACCCTATGAGTTGCTAAAAGGTAGAACACCAAATTTGTCTCATTTGCATGTATTTGGTTGCAAGGTGTTCATACATAATAATGGAAAATCTGCCTTAGGAAAATTTGATCCAAAATCAGATGAAGGAATTTTTGTTGGATATTCAAGTGTTGGAAAATCTTATAGAGTATTCAACAAAAGAACTTTAGTCATTGAAGAAACCACACATGTTGTTTTTGATGAAAATGGAAACATGGAAGAGCCAAAAGTTGTTGAAGAAGAAATTGAAGAAAACTCCCAAAAGATAGATAGATTAAATTTGGAAGAAAATGTGGAAGAAAATTTAGAAAGAGAAGACCCTTTGCCTAGAGATTTGAGATTTTCTAAAAACCACCCAAAGGAATTAATCATAGGTGAACCAAGTGAGGGTGTTAGAACTAGGCGTGGATTAAACAAGGAAGTCAATCATTCAGCCTTTATTTCAACTGTTGAACCCACTAACATTGATCAAGCACTTTCAGATGAATTTTGGATATTGGCCATGCAAGAAGAGTTAAATCAATTTGTAAGAAATAAAGTTTGGGAACTAACTACAAGGCCAAAAGATCAAAGTGTTGTTGGAACCAAGTGGGTGTTCAAAAATAAAATGAATGACTCAGGAGTAGTCATTAGAAATAAGGCTAGATTAGTAGCTAAGGGGTATAATCAAATTGAAGGAATTGATTTTGAGGAAACTTTTGCTCCTGTAGCTAGACTTGAAGCAATTAGGGTTTTACTAGCCTTTGCCTGTTTTAAAGGTTTTAAATTGTTTCAAATGGATGTCAAAAGTGCCTTTTTAAATGGAGTAATTGAAGAAGATGTTTTTGTAGAACAACCTCCAGGTTTTGAAAACTCTAAATTTCCAAATCATGTTTTCAAATTAAAAAAGGCATTATATGGATTGAAACAGGCACCTAGGGCTTGGTATGAGAGGTTAAGCACCTTCCTACTTGAAAGATCTTTTGAAAAAGGAAGTGTGGATACAACTCTCTTTTTAAGGAAAATTGGAAAGGATATACTTATTGTTCAAATTTATGTGGATGACATCATCTTTGGATCTTCAAATAAACATCTTTGTGATGATTTTTCTAAAACAATGAGTAGTGAATTTGAAATGAGTCTAATGGGAGATTTAAATTACTTTCTAGGTTTTAGCATTAAGCAACTTGAGGAAGGTACTTTTCTTAGTCAAACCAAATATATTAAGGACATCCTCAAAAAATATGAAATGGACAATGCTAAACCTGTTAGTACACCAATGAGTTCTTCAGTTCAGTTAGATAAAGACCTTAAGGGAAAATCTGTTGATCAAAAGAAATTTAGAGGGATAATTGGATCTTTACTTTACTTGACTGCTAGCCGACCAGATATTATGTTTAGTGTTTGCTTATGTGCTAGATTTCAATCAGATCCAAAAGAATCACATTTGACAGCAGTGAAAAGGATTTTAAGATATCTACTAGGAACTCAAAACTTAGGAATTTGGTATCCTAAGTTTAGCTCTTCATTTGAAATTATAGGTTACTCAGATTCTGACTTTGCAGGCTGTAGAGTGGATAGGAAAAGCACTTCTGGAACATGTCAATTCATTGGAAATTCATTAGTTTCATGGTCTAGTAGAAAACAAAATTCAGTGGCACTATCTACTGCAGAAGCAGAATACATTGCATTAGGAAGTTGTGTGGCACAAGTACTTTGGTTAAAACAACAGTTGATTGACTTAGGATTAACTATAGGCACTATTCCAATTTATTGTGACAATACTAGTGCTATTTGCATTTCCAAAAATCCTATTCAACATTCTAGAACCAAACACATTGATATAAGGCATCATTTCATAAGGGATCATGTATCCAAAGGAGAAATTGAACTCATTCATGTTTCAACTGAAAATCAACTTGCAGACATTTTTACAAAACCTTTAGCCTTTGATACCTTCAGTACTTTAAGAACAAGGCTTGGTGTTATTGATTTGAATGCTTAATCAAAATGTCTTTGCAACATTGATACTTGTTGTATTTTGTTTTTGTGATTTTGTGAATTTTGTGTGTTTTTGAATGAATTGTTTTTGGATGTATGATTGTATCTTATGTTTTTCTGTTTTTTTTTATTATTTTTATTGTTTTTGTTTATTTTGTTAAATTAAAAAAGTCAAAATTAAAAAAAAATTGTTTTTAGAGGAAATCGTCCAGGACGAAATTTTTCGTACAGGACGATGTGTTAAGAAACAGTTTGCGCGAATTTAAACCGTTTTGAGAGCAGTTTTTTTATTGGATCGTCTGTACGATCTGTGATCGTCCAGTACGAATTTTTTTTTTCTCTCAAACGTCGGGACGATTGAATGCAGCGGTTGAGTGGATAAGACAGTTTTTAATACGATTTTCGTCTGTACGAAATTTTTTCGTATGTACGAACATGTGTCGATTCATTGTAGGGGACGGTTTTCAAGAGTCATTAAAACGAAACGCTTTTCTGATCGTCTGTACGAAATATTTTCGTATGTACGATCGGTCAAGTCAAAAAGCCTGTACGAAGGGACGCATCGTAAGTTGTGTTGAATACGAAAAGCCGTTACATTTTGGACGAATTGGATCGTCTGTACGAAATTACTTCGTCCAGACGAACGATAATTTTTCGTCCAGGACGAATATTTTCGTCCAGGACGAACATATCGTTTTTCCTTAAATATGAGGGCTTTCAAACTTGAAAATCACACTTTCAAACATCTTTTTCAATCCCTTTCTACATCAAATCAACTATGGCCTCCTCTAGCAAGAGACAAAAAGTTTTGGTGAAGAAACCCAACAGGAATGCTCCAGACAACTTCCTTTCCAAAGCAAATGAGGAATCTTTTCCTCGTTTTGCTTCTGCAAAAATCACTCCGTCTCGCATTCTTATCCAAACGGAGTTGAAATTTCGGGTATTACACCTCTTTGCCTCAACCCAATTTCATTTCATTCTCTCTCTTGTCCACTTCTACAATAAGCAAACCTTCCATTACTTCCTAGCCAACATGAGTTTCAATTCTGACCACTCTATCATTAGTTCTTTTGTTTTTAAGAAAAAAGTTGAGATCACCAAGCACGACCTTGGTGCATTTTTAAACTTAAGGACTGAAGGATATAGAGCTCACACCCTAATGTCAGAAAACGTCTTCCATTGGTATGAAATCAATAGGGTAATTAGAGAAAATGGAATTGACAATCATGTTGCTAGAGTGGCCGGTATGACCCAAGATGCCCGAATCATCCAGCATATCCTTAGATCCTCAATTATTCCTAAAGCTGGTGATAGGATTAACATTACTCCTCTTCTTTCTTGTCTAACTTTTTTAATCATGAAAAGACAACCTATTGATGAAGCCCAACTCATCCTAGATCATATCTATGGGCTTTCAGAAATAGGACATCCTAATCAGAAAAGGAAGAAGAATATTTCTTTAGGGCACTTGATTTGTTATGTTTTGGAGAAGAAGTACAATATAGTCCATCCTGATGAGGAATATGAAGAGCCAGTTTATTACAACGATGCATCTTTCAGACTGCTCTTCAGGGAGGAAAAAGAAAAAGAAAAAGCACATGATAGTGCTTCAGAAGAAGAAGAAGAAGGAGTGCAAGCTTCTGCTTCTCAATCAGATTACCAGAATCTGATTGAGAGATTTGATAGACTAGAGACTCACATTGATCAAAGGTTTGATCAATTTGATGCTCATCTTACGCAGCAGCAACATGACATTGGTAATATTAGAGATGAAGTTCATGAAATAAATACCAATGTAATGTTAATGGCCTCCTACTTCAATCTCTTTGGCGGCATTCCTCCTCCTCCTCCTCCTCCAGAACAGTAGAAGTTTTTTTTTTTTTTTTTTTGTGTCTGGTGTATTTTTTTTTTTGTTTTGTTGTTATGTTTTTTTTTGGTTCAATGTTTTTATGTAATTTTCTTTTTAATTAATGAAAGTTTGTTTGTCTTAGATTTGTTTTGAAATGTGGCTAATCTTTATGAATTTCATTAATATTGTTTTTAATCTACATTGTGCTCAAATTTGTTTGTAATATGAGATTATCTATATTAGAAAATCTAGACTTTCTAAATTTATAATTTGTTTATAACTTGTTGTAGTTAGAATTTTTAAGTTCATGTCTATTCATTTAGACTACATAAAATTTAATATTGTTATTACAATTTTGATGTTATCTTATTTTGTATTTCTATGCTCAAATGATATTTATGCACCTAGAAATATTTGAAATGTTAGATTATAGATTTTGGAAAGAATTGGTCAAATTACTCTTGAAAATTGTACAAATGTACAAAAATCAAAAGGGATTCGCAAAAATTTGCAAAGTGAAAAAGAGGCACAAAATAAGCCCAACCAAAGACAAATGCACAAAAATGTGCTCCAAAACTTTGAAAAGATGTGCAAAGCACCACATGAGGTAATTCTCTTCTTTCCAAATTTCGTTTAATCTCTTAATTCAAGTTGATCTAATGTTCATTTATATTCTATTGAACTTTGAAATATAGAATGTTTCTTACATCTCACTTGTAATGATTTTCAAATAATCAAAATGTCTAAATTGAATCATGTCTTTCATAAATTCTTCTTACTTACAATGTTATATCTTTTCATAAATTTTATGAATTTCTATGATTGACCTAATATCTTTAGTTTAAAATTGCATACCCTATGTCAAATCACAATTTAGATTAAATTTTAACAATGAATTTCATATTATTATTTACATTTCTTGCCTTATTCTTCTTCACTTTTTGTTGTTGTCAAAAAGGGGGAGAAATTATTATGTTTTTGTTTGTATATTTTTTTTATGTTTTTGTTTGTATGTTTTTGTTTGTGGTTTATGTTTTTCTGTGTTAAAATTTTTTTTTGAAAAACAAAAATTTTTGTTCTTTAATGCCTCCTTATTTTTAATATACTCATAAATTCAGGGGGAGTTTAGGAGATAAGAGATAGTGTTTTAACTTGAAACCATATTAATAATAATTGTTTTGCCATCATCAAAAAGGGGGAGATTGTTTGAATAGTTGCTATTTGAATGATTTATATTTGTGCAACTTATGTATTTTTGATGATTCCAAACATTATTGTTCAGATGTATAATTATCTCCTAACAATTTAGAAGATTTGCACTTGCTCTTGTGTGTACTAACATTTCAGGAAAATCAGACTCCAGACTACGAAAACTTCAAATCAAATTCAACATGAGAAATGTTGTTTATTTGAAGTGTCTTTTCTTTGAATTAATTTTTGAAAGGGAGTGATTGTAATTGAGTGAATAAAATCACACACACACAAACTAAGGAGATCTTGAAATTCTCTACTGATCGTACAGGACGATATATATCGTACTGGACGATCTGTCAGTTATCTCCTATAGAGCATTTGGAACGAATAGGAACTTGCTTCGAAAAATTTTTCTAAGTCCTATTCGTCCAGGACGAATTTTTATATCGTCCCCGGCGATGGGCGCTCTGGAAAATTTTCGTACAGACGAAAATAAATTTCGTACCGGACGAACAGCTCTCTGGAAAATTTTCGTCCAGACGAAACCATATTATCGTCCCCGGCGATGGGCGCTCTGGAAAATTTTCGTCCAGACGAAATAAATCATCGTCCAGGACGATCAGCTCTCTGGAAAATTTTCGTCCAGACGATCAAATTTTCGTCCAAACGATAAACCGACTTAGGACAGTTTTCAGCAGTTTCTAGAACCGACCTTGTAATAACCGTTCGTACTGGACGAACCTAGTTCGTACAGGACGATCAGCTGTACGAAGTCATTTCGTACACATATACAAATTGGGTCGTTTCAGATCGTTTAAGTAAAATCGTCCAGGACGATCCACGATCGTACCGGACGATCCACTGCGTACAGAATTGAAAACTTGCAGTTTTTGGGCGGTTTTTCTTGTCTTTTGTATAAATACTTCAAATTAGACTGCCACCCAATCTTTTTGTCACTTGAACTTCGTGCCTATTGAGAGAATAGTCAAGGGGAGAGTGGAAGAGAGCATTCAAAGGAGGATTCCTACCATTGGAGCAAGAAGGCTTCACTTGGATTGCTAAGGTAAGAATCTCTACTTGTGAAATTGGATTTCTTCACTCCTTTCTTTCTTTCTTCTAGGTTCTTGTGAGAAGATCATTCAAGAAGGTCCGGTTCTCTGCCGACACTTGGAGAGTGTGAACAGCCGTGGGTTCTCTGCCTACACTAGGAGAGTGTAAAAGGAAGAAGGTTCTCTGCCTACACTTGGAGAGTGTGAACAGCTGTAGGGTTCTCTGCCCACACTAGGAGAGTGTAAAAGGACGACGGTTCTCTGCCAGCACTGTGGATTGTGTAAAAGGACGACGGTTCTCTGCCGCACCGGGGAGTGGTGAAAAGAGGGTTTTGTATAGGCTTCTCCGCCTTGCTGTGGGTGCTAAAGGAGAGTCACTTTGTGGTATTAGTGCAATACTCAGAGGGTGCCTCTGAGGAGTGGATGTAGGTCTGGTTATAGACCGAACCACTATAAATCTGGTGTCATTTACTTTATTGCTTTTACGTTTCCGCATTTTAAATTTCTGTTTTAACAACTCTGTGGTTGAAAAACAATTTTCTACAAACTTTAAAAGAAAATTTCATTTCGGTTCAACATTAGTTTTAAGAGGGTTTAAAATTTTTAAAAACTACCAATTCACCCCCCTCTTGGTAGCCTTGGGACATTTACTTAGGCTTAACAACCTAATTACTAGACTCAACACTTAGTTGGTTAGCTAATTGTACAATCCTGGTAGACGTAAGTCCATATTAAACATATGTACAATTCCCACATTTCCCTATTAGAAGTAAATTTTATAGTATTTAATATCTTAAATAAAAAAAATATATTACTATTTGTTGATGTTATGTGGGAAATTCTTAAGAAAAAAGATAAAAATTCACCAGTATTGAACAAGTATCATAGTGGCCCAAATAATAATGTTGAAGCATCACGATGAAATAGTGCAAGAACAAAAAATCATAGCAGTAAAGCCCTTGAATTTTTATTTTTAATTAATTTAGAATCTCAATGGAACCAAGGTGAGTGTCACAACACTTCACAATTCTACAATGCTAGAAAATAGCACTACAACACTTGAATCTCGAGAATTTGAGCATTGGAGCATTGAGTATCACCACGCCAAAGCATTAGATTGCATATACAAGTGCCAGCGTGCTCAACTTTTGCAATATATCAGTGGTTAAATTGATGAATGATGGAGCTGAGATGACTAAGCCAAGTGATGCTTCAATTTAGCCATTAGAGGTGCCAAATTAGCATAGCATGGGAATGGAGAAAGCCTAATAGCTAGTTCTTTCAATAACATCGTAATGCCACCATGTAAAGCACTGTGGTGCCACCATGTTAAGCACCGTGGACCTTGAGTTCAATTTGTTTTTATGTATAAAAGTTTTTTAGTTCATTTTTATGTTGTTTTGTCATAGTTCTATCATTTTCTATTTACTTTAGTCCAGACTATAGTGCCCCCATGTAGTAAAGTCTAAGGGAGACTAGAGGTGAGAATGATATTATATTTGGGAATTATTATCTTGTCTTTATGTAAGTAATCAGATATTTGGAATAGACAAGAGTGTAGAGAGTGTATTTATACTATTTGGGTGACATTTGAAATAACTTTTACTCCTATATTTTCTCTTTTAAGTAAGCATTGAAATATAGTTTGCTTTCTTTACCTATCATGTCTAACTAATTTCTTAGTTTTGGGCTAATAATATCAATATAATGTTAGTACTAATGTAAAGTCTAGTGTTATGAATGAGAAATGGATGTTTTCAATATCTCATGAACTTAATTTAATGCATACAATGTCCATATGTATAGTAAAAAAACAATTATGATATATTACCTTGAAAGAATTTTTTTGAACAAATACGAGTATATCATTAACATGACACAAATATAGTATAACCAGTGTACATGGCATGTAACATTCAACAATGACTCTCAAAGCTAAAATTTTCAATTAAGTTCAACTATACAAGCCAATATCTGCCATTTTTTCCTTCTCTTCTGCAAAATAAAAAAGTAGAACAACAAAAATACATACAAATCTTTATGAATTCTTTACTCATCTAATCACATAGTTTTTATTTATACCCACTGACTTTGATGGTTTGAAAAGTTTTTTTGGCTTTGTATTTTTATGGCATCACTAAGAAAAATTCTAATGATAATGAGAAAACCAATGAATCTATATTTGATTTTCCAATGGCAATACTTTTCCTTATAATCAAATAGTAGAAAATCTTGCCCATGAAAGAAATCATACAAGAAAATTCTACCACCATGCATCTTCCTTATTTTTTTTCCAAGTACTTCTTCTATCTTCATACACCTCCTTTTTTTAATACTTTCAACTTTGTAATAATTGCAGAACTTTGTATATGGATAAGTGAAAAAGAATCCTCTTTCTTGGTATGATTTTCATTTTGGTTCTTTGAAGAATGCTTGATTATGTCCTTCACTTAGACTTTTCATTTCCAAGAGAAAAAAGTATAATATTCACTCAATAATAGGTAAGAACTGAAAAGAAAACTTCCTCCTAATTGGCTTTATAGATTTCAGAAGGAGGGAAGTTTGATATTTTTTAACTTTCAATCATTAAGGCCCAATTGGGGAGCTACAACATTCAAATGTATGGTGCCACGATGTTCCCTTATTCTATCTTATTTTTTTTAATAATATTATGTAAGAACTAACTCAAAAGATAGAGTGGCCTCCCAAAAAAATCAAGTTTATAGTCTTTAGTCAGATTGGATAACTGACTAGACCTATGGTCGGGTTGCCTCCCAAACAGCGCTAAATTTATAGTCTTCAACTTGACTCTACATAGATTTTCCATTTGGCTTAGGTGGATGATTGCTATTATTCAATTGGGTCCCATTAGTATTTATTTTTCTCTTTAGGACTAACTTCAAAGTTACTATGAAGATATCCAATGGGTTTAATACTCAAAGACATTACAATCTAACTTATTTGAGTTTTCAAAATTTTAATTGAAGTAGTTTGGTTTGGTAATAGAGTTTCCAATTACATGACCAGATCTTCTAATGGTATGTTTCTAGTTCTATATTGATTGCTTTAACTAAACGTAGGAGGATATGCTATTCTTGGATTGTTATAATCTTAATTCAGATTATTCTAATATGTGCCTTGGTTATTTTGACAAGAATTCCGTTGATTTCCTCCATTATTATTTGACTAACTAAATGTTGGGTGATTCTTCATACCTAGATTATATATATTTTAATAGAGATTATTTTGTCTTCCAATCAAAATTTTATTTTTAATCCCTTAGATATCATTTTCTTTCATTGAGCTTTTATCTTACAAATGTAAAGATGAATAAAAATTTAATCGTAAAGTGTTTAATTTCTTTGATAAAAATAGAAAAAAATCATTTTCTTAAACTCCAACCACTCTCTTAGGATTCACTCTATCAGCAGACCACTAAAAATTATTTATTAATATTTCTTTAATTAATTCATAAGTATCTTCATATGGCTTAGACATCAAAGAACTTTAGTTGCAGCATCAATTATGGCCTTAAGGGAACCTACAATTCAATAATAAAAAGTTTGAATTATCAACCAATCTGGTAAAGCATGGTGAGGGCACTTTCTATGCATCTCCTTGAATCTCTCCCAACCCTCAAAAATATATTCTTCTTCTTCTTCTAACTGAGTAAAAGAAGTAATGCAATTTATAAGCTTGGCAATCTTAGAAGGTGGGAACTCATTCCACCTCATTCATAAAATTTCCTAGAAATTTTTGGGCCAACTCATTTTAGGTGATAATAGAGTCTGGGGTAAAGAATTTAACCGTATTTTTTCCTCATCTCTTAGATAAAATGGGAATTATACAAGACTAATGGCATCATCACTAACACCATTGTACTAAAATGTCACACAAATTTCTAAGAAAGTTAAAAAATGTAGGTTGGGGTCTTCAATGGGAGTTCCCCCATACTGAGAATTTTGTACAATCTGAATGATTATTGGTTTTAATTCAAAATTATTTTCTTGGACCGCAGGTCTATATATGCTTTGGTGAATTCCTTCTACTAAAAGGTTTACAAAATCATTAAGAGGTCTAGAATGATATAAGTTTTGAACAGGGTTAGTTTTTTTAAAAATCATTTTGGTGGTTCTAATTTTAGAAAGGGTTCTCCCAATTTTAGAATCTAAATTTAAATGTGCCTCCCCATTGTATCTTATAAGCCATGCAATCATAGATATATAATCCACAAATTAAAATAAAACAATAAAAGAATTACTAGGACTAATTATATAGTTGATTCAATAATATAATAAATATGAAAAAAAACTAATTCTTTTCCTCATCAACGGCACCAAAAACTTTATGAGGGAAGTAGAGTAACCTAAGGAATAGTAAAAATTATTTAGGTCTCTATCAATCCCTAAATAATTCTTAGGTTTTCTTTTATATAAAAATTATAAAAACTCCATATAATATTCACAAGTATACGTGTTGAATCAAGTAATAAAGAATCAGATATGTCCAGGTTAGATAGAGAAATAGTCGTTAGAGAGAGAAAGAGCCAATTTTTTTGAATTTGCAATTCACAATTTTTCTGCTACCACCATCGCCGGTCTTGGAGGACCGCCGATCATCGGTCAGCACGTCTAACATTACTGAATGTTTGAATGGACATATCAGGATAGTAGATGATTTGATCCTGCACTCTATTGAAGATATCATTCGTTTCAGTAATTCTGCAAGCCTCTAATTATGAGAGAGGTAAGCGATTCACCTGTGAAAAAGAATGTTGATTGTGTTTTTGGCAAAGGCAAAGGTATTTTGAATCATCCTGTTTACAGTACTCCGAGCCTTATGAAATCTAGTGCAGATTTGAATCAGAAAACTAATGATGTGGAAGCTTCTTCATCAAATGTGAAGATTTTTGTTAATAAATTAAGTTGTTCAAATGCAATCTCTAACCCGTGGCTAGAGATAAATGCGAATAACCAGAATAATATTAAAATTTCTTCTCATTCAAATAATAAGCATCCTTCTAATCTTTGGATTGATTTGCTGGCTAAAAGTTTCATGCAAGCTGTACTTGGTGAGAAGGTTTCCTGTGAAGATATGACAAAGAATTCAGAATTTGGTGCTAAAGATAATATTCCTAATGCTTGGAAGAAGACACAACATATCAAACTCAATTATGATTTGAGTTCTACTCCCGTTACTGATGACGGGATCGCTGTTATTATGGATCAAGATCTTGAAAATGTTAATTCACACATTTTGAGAAACTCATTGGTTATCAAAGTCCTGGGAAGTAATATTCCATTCCCATTCTACAGTAGAGAGCTCTGAAAACAATGGTCCAGATTTGGGAAATTACATCTTACAGCCTTGGGTCTTGATTGGATCCTATGTTCTTTTACCAATCCTGATGCTGTGGAAGAAGTAATAGAAGGATTTCCTTGGTATATTGGAGGAAATATCATTGGTTTGGATAGCTGGCCCCCCAATTTCTCCCCTAAATCTCTTAAAGGTCTTACAACACCTATTTGGATTCATATGTCGTGTTTACCTCTACTGCTGGGATGAACAGAATATTTGTAGAATTGCATCTATGATAGGAGCTCCTCTATATCTAGATGGAAATTCTTTTAAACACATTTGTTCCCAATTCAAATGGTGCTGAAAAAAAAAATTGAATCATGAAGAAGCTCAAGATGAAAAAAAAGGAGAAACAATTTTTTTTCTGTCACAAGGAGCTCAAGACATGCTTTCATTCATGAGGGATTGCGATTTTCACGACACTAGATTCATTGGTCCCAATTTCACGTGGTGTAATAATAAATCTGGTAAGGCCCGGATCTTAGAAAGATTAGATCGTTGCATTCTTAATTGCACAACTCTAAATCACCTGAAAGTTGCGGTGTTTAAACATCTAGCCCGTATTGCATCTGACCATTATCCTGTTTTGTTAAGGATTTATTCTCCTATTGCTCATAATAAATGTAATCTGAGATTTGAAGATTCTTGGTTATCATATCCAGCTTCTCACTCGGTGGTTTGGTTTGCTTGGAATAAACCTTCAAGAGGCAATGCAGACACTATTTTGAATAATAAATTCAAACGTTCCTTATAAGATCTATTTTTTTGGAATAAAGCCAAACATAAAAGCTTAACTGAGTTGAAGAATAGTTTAAAAAAGGATATTTTGGAGCTACAAGAAGAAGAATCATCAGCAGGAGGTATTTCTGATTAGAAAATTGATCTGTTGAGATCCAAGGTTTGGGATTTGAATGCAACGCTTGGACGCTTATGCACATGGTGGAGGCAAAGATCCAAAATGCTTTGGCTCAAAGATGGAGATTGTAATTCAAAATTTTTTCATGCTTCTGCTACAACAAGGAGAAATAATAATTGGATAAATCATATTAATAATGATGCGGGTGTGCTAATTGATAATCAGGATGAAATTACAGAAGTGTTTTTGAATTTTTTCAAAAACAAATGGAGAAGTAGAGTATGCTCCTTGGATAATTAGCCTCCTTATTCTAAAGTCATTGATGTTGCTTATTCTATAATGCTTGACAGAGATTTATCTAGAGAAGAATTGGAAGCAGTTGTCAAGAAACTGGGTTTGAATAAAGCCCCGGGAAGAGATGGAATTACTTATTCCTTCATTAAAGCTTATTGGCATACTATTCACAATGATATGTGGAATGCCATTAATCTGTTCTTCAAGACAGGTTCTATATGCATGGATTGGAAATATACTAATGTGGTGCTCATTCCTAAGGCAAAAAATCCACTTTTACCTTCTAATTTCTGACCCATTAGCCTTTGTAATACAATCTACAAAATTGTGGCCAGCATGTTATTAAATAGAATGGGTAATCTATTTCCCAAGATTATTTCAGTGGTTCAATACGCTTTTGTAAAAGGGAGACTTATGTCAGATCAAATTCTTCTTGCTCAAGAACTATTTCACAAATTTAGATTTTCCAAATCTAAAAAGGGTTTTGTTTCTATTAAAGTTGATTTGGAGCAAGCATATGATAGCATGGGTTGGCCTACTCTCAATCAAGTGCTTCATTGGTTTGGTTTTCCAATAAAATTTTCATATCTTATTATGAAATGTATTATGAATCCAAAATTTTTAATCTTGATCAATGGAAAACACTCTAATTGGATTGAGTCTAAATGTGGATTTAGACAAGGATGTCCACTTTCTCCTTACCTCTTTATCATGTGCTCCCAACTACTATCTGAAGAATTCTCAATGAAAGGAGGTAGTATTGGGATGAGAATTTCTCCAAATGCTCCTTTTATCTCTCACCTTATGTATGAAGATGATATAATCATCTTTTTTGAGGCTAAAAATATGAGCTTAAAGACTATTTCTACAATCTTGAAGAATCACTGCATGTGGACCTGGCAAGTGGTGAATTCAGGCAAGTCCTCTTTGCTTTTTAGTAAATCCATTTCTAGAAGTTTAATTAAAAAGCTTTCTAGATTGATGAACTTTAAAGTGAAGAAAGAGCTGGATTTCCTTGGTACCAAAATTGTATTATGAGGACTAATCAAATCAGACTTCAATTATTTAATTGACAAAGCTGTTGCCAAAATGAATATGTGGGGAAACAAGTTCATTTCTCTAGTTGGAAAATTGTTCTATTAAATGCTTCATTTCTTTCCTTGCCTATTTTTGTATCTACTCTATCTATTATTCATTTGAGTATTTTAAAGGAGATAGATAAGATGTGCAAAAATTTTTTATGGAATAAAAGGGATGGGAGCTTTGGTATTCATTTTGTAGCTTGGGATGTAACGTGCAAACCGAAAAACAAAGGAGGTAGAGGGGTGCAGTCGGTGCTGGAATGAATTGGTCCATTAAGAGCCAAATTGGCCCTCAATTTTATTTCAAATCCTTCATCTTTATTGAATAAGTCGCTTACTGTCTTATATGGGAAAGATCTATGGGAAGGTCGAAATAAATGCTATTCCTCGTCTATATGGAAAATTATTTTGAATGGAGCGAAATTCTTATACCCTCTATTAAGATGGAAGATTTGTAATGGACAGGATGTGAATACTATGAATGATGTATGGCTTATGGATAAATGCTTAAATAAGTGGCTTACTTTTACATCTATTATAGATCAACATGGATGTAATCTTTCATCATTTATAAGAAATGGTGAATGGAATGTTGACTACTTAAAGAAGTATTTTAGTATGCAGCTTATCTTCTTAATCTGTCATGTTCCCATCTTCTCTAATATTGATAGTGACTATTTGGAATTCATCTCTAAATGCTCGGGTAAATCAGTTGCTACTTTAGCCTATGAAAAAACAAGAGAACATGACATGGATAGTTTAAACTAGAGTTGGACTAAAAATCTCAAACTAAGACCTCAAGTTGAACTGTTTTGGTGGCATCTTTGTGTTAATGCTTTACCTTCTAAATATTTTCTTTAGTATAGAGGTATAATTGAAGATAATGGATGTCCAAGACTATGTCAAATCATGGAAGACTCGGAACATATAGGTGTGAATTGTGGAATTATCAAAAATGTATGCATTAAGCTGGGAAAATGGAATTTTCATTTGCCTGCTTTTAATTCTTTGGAAGAGTGTCTGAATGAGTTAATGAAGCTCTTGGTACAGAATCCTATCATTGGGAATTTATACTGTTCGGTGATTTTTTGCTGTCAAAAAAGCATAAACAAATTAATTCATGGTGGCAATGAAGAAACCTGTTATTTCATAGCAGCTAATACATTTGAATATGCATTTGGATCATTCCATAACAATCCAGTTTGGGATAACTGGGAAGCTAATCAGCACTTAGTGCTGAGTACGACAGCTTGGCTTCCTGCACCTCCTGGCTGGATTAAATGCAATGTCGATGCTTCTTTAACTAGTAACAATTTAGTTGGAATAGGAGGTGTTTTCAGAGATGAAAAGGGAAGATTTTATGGAGCATTTGGTTTCAGCATTAATCACTGGGATATTGCTCAAGTTGAAATACCTTCCATTCTTTCCTTAAGAAAGTATGTTCAAGATTGGATGCTTGATGCTAAAGGTTTTATGATTGAAAGTGATAATCACAACGTTATTCTTCTCTTTCAAAGGGATTTTCAAAATAATTCTATTTCAGAAGAATATCTAAATCCAAAGGATTTTGATTTTCTTAAAGATTTTGAGCAAGTTATTTGTTCTTTTGCTAGAAGAGAATGTAATAACTTAGCTGATGTATGTGCTAACTATGCTCTACGTTTAGATTTTTTATTTTGGAAGGATCTGAATGATAGTAGCATTCCTCCTTCTTTTTTTCATTTGTTGAAGAAGGAATTTATTTGTACTTAGTTGCTTTAATAAAATTATTGTTCTTTGCATTTTCTCAAAAAAAAAAAATTCAAGTAATAAAATGATAGAGTATAGTGTCAATACAATGAGGAAGAATGTTTACTTCTAAATACTAGTATTGCCTACTTTAATTATAATAATTATCCTACTCAATTGAAATAAGTTTGGGCGAGATTTAATTACTTAATTTAAAATAAAAAAATAATTATTTGAAATACTATTTAAATAATTTTTTTTGGATTGATGGAATGTAAATACAATATATTTCCTAATGATTCTCTTTTATTGATATTATTCAAAGCATATAAATCATCAATCGCTCAGTCGAGGGATGAAATAAAAGATAGATTAAACTTTTCCAACCTCAATACCACTCTAAACTCTCATAGTCTATCACCTTATAAAAATCTTAGAAGAGTAAGTAAAGCATATATTGTTAAAAAACCTCATGATAATTCATCTGTATAAATTTGATACATGACAAGCACTATGCTTATGAATGCATCATACTAATCTAGCAAACCTAGTTGTGTATGCTTTCCTATTCCATGGTACCATGTTACACCAGATGTTCACTACATATATGTCCACTATATGCTTTAAATGAAGGCTTGATATATTAAAGACAACTTGAAATTATTGATGATGAGAATTCATTTATACTCCATATTTTATTTACACTAATCCAAAACTAGAGAATTTAGCCATACCTTAAGAACAAGTGAATCATATTCATTTTCATTGATTGGATAAAATAAAGAATGTACATAAGAAAGGATATCACTAGATGGGTTCAATGATCTCCTCTCCACTTCTCCTTAAACTTACAAAATTGCTTCCATAAATATAAGCTAAACACTATAATTGAATTTATCTAATAGTTCATTGAATTCTCTTAGTTGTCACTCCTAAGGGAAAAATAGAGAGGTACTATAAAGTCTAAAGTTAAATAAATGACTGAACTCTTCTACTAACATTAAAAAAGAAATACATACAGAAAAATACTAAAAATGGATTATGGCTCTACAATTCTAAAGACAATTATGCCATGGCGCTCATAAAATGAACTAACATCATAGTGCTGAAGGGGTTTCCTTTGCTGCAGTGCTTGTGGATATGGACCCATTATTTAATGAATTAATGCATCGCTTTGCTGGCAGATTGAAGCCTGAAAAGTTATAACCATAGTGCCTCAATTTTTCTGATGGTTGAGCATTGTGATGTCCACATCAATAATTGCATCGTGATGTTGTGCAGATAAAGACTGGGCTTTGCGATGTTGACTCCTATGATGCTGACTCCTACGATGTTACAACATATTTAAATAAAGTTTGGGCACTACCATGTCCATATTTGAGTGCTCTGGTGGTGACAATATTGGCACCATGGTGGTATTATGTTCGATGCTATGGCGTCGTGCCATACTTAAATATTTTGCCCATTTTACATATTTTCTTGCATAAACACAACTAAAATAACCCATTTTCACTAACAAGTTAACACATGAAATATAAGATTATTTACACTTTTCATGGACTTGCTAGAAGTGGTTCCATGATTTAGGAAGTTCTATATGCTTTTAATGTAGTTTGAATGGATAAAAAGGGTATTATGGTCAACCTGGGTAAACACGGTCAACCAAGGTTGACCATGGCCTAGAGGTTGGCTTAATGCACTCCATTTTACATATTTTTAATATTTTTAGGACTTTTGCGGATTTATTATCAACCATGAAACATTAAGTGTCAATGTTTGTTTAATGTATCATGGCAATGATTGTGAGCATTATCAATGGTTTTGGAAAGATTTTCAAGGTGATTTTCTTCATGACGCAAGGTCTAGTGGCATATGTTATAAATATTTAAAGGTTTTATGGCCTTTAGAAATGTATTCAATTTTGTGGGTTAGGAGGCTTGGAGCGCCTCCAAACCAATATGTTTAATCCTAGGGACATGCCTAATCAATATGAAATAGATGAATTATGAGTCTATGGTCATTTGATAGGGTTTTGAAATATTTTAGTTTTCCCTAAAAAATGGTTTTAGACCAAAAGTTTTTGGGTTAGAATTTGAGTAATTGATTTTGGATTTAGGATTTGGATTCGGGATTGGGCTTTTATTTGATACTTTCTGACCTCACAAAAATAAGGTCAACACCCTTATAAGAAATTTAGAATTTAGTATTAAAATAAACCATATCTTAGTTCTTTTTTAAGATAGGAGAAGGGTCTGTAGACCCAGACCTAACTTTCAACATTGGTTTAGTTTCATGATAAAAATGATAAGGGAATATTCTTTTTATCCTTTGAATTGAAATGAATATTCTATATATTATATTTGATTATGAAAATAAAAAAATTAATTTTGTTTTATGATCAAAATGATAAAAGAATATTATTTTTATCCTTGGAGTTAAATTGAATATTTCTTATGTTGCGTTTGATTATGAAAATAAGTTTTTCCTCTCTTTTTAAATCAAGAGTGAAATATTAGTCTATCTCTCATGTTGGTATAATTTTAATCTATACAAATTTGATCAAAAGAAATTTTTTTAAAGCAAATCATGTTGCAAACAAACATAAAATTTTTCTATAATGCACAAACAAATAAAAACTCAAATAAAAAACTAAGATCTAACATAAATCTCCCAATCAACACTAAGTTCATAGTCTTTTGGTGAACTTTCCTAAATATGTCATATTGGTTGGGTGGTGTCACAACAACTAAAATTTTTTAATTTATGATATTTATCTTTCTCATTTCGATTAACTTCAGTGCCACTAGGAAAGGTACAATGAGGTCTACCACTAAAAGAAACTACAAGCTATCCTAATTAATTTTCTAAGTTATAAATTAAAGCTACTTGGCTTTGTAATTGATTTCTCATTTGAATTGCTAACTCCTCCAAAGGTGTCTTCCTATGTTTGAATTGATTATTCTGATTAAAGCCTATGGAATAAAAAGGTCTATGGTTTACTACATATTATTGATTATTATTTTAATTTCCTCCAATATTTGATTGATTTGCATTCCACTAATTATTTCCACCATTATTATTATTCTAATAAAAGTTTGGGTGGTTCATTCATCCTTGATTATATGTATTAGAATAAGGATTCTTTTATCTTCAAGTCAAATTCACATTTTTAATCCTTTGAGCACTATTTTCATCAATAAAATTAAAATCATGCCCATCCAAATGTATAGCTAATCCAAATCCTAAACTAACTATAAAATTATCCAACTTCTTAGATAGTGGATACTACCTGAACTATCAAAATTGTAAAGCATCTAACTCATAGACATTTACTACTCTCTCAGGATTCACCCTATCAAAATGAAACTGAAAATTTATTTGTTTTCATCAGTTCTATCAAGGCATAAGCCTCTTTAAAAGGCTTTAACATCAAAGAACATCCAACTACAACATCTATAATTGACCTAAGGGATCATTATAAAAGGTAAAATATACCAACCAATCAGGAAAATCATGATGAGGACACTCTCTCAGAATCTACTTAAATATTTCCCAAGTTTCATAAATTTACTATCCTTCAAGCTTATATTATTCTTAAGCTTGGCAGTTTTAGAAGCTAGAAAATACTTAGTTATGAATTTATGTGTCAACTTATTCCAAGTGGTTATAGATCTTGGGGAAAGGAATTCAACTACAACATAGCTTTGTCCCTTAGAAATTGGAAACAAATGAAGTCTAATAACATCATCACTAACGCCATTACGCTTGTATGTTGCATAGATTTCTAAGAAGCTAGCTATGTGTAGGTTGGGATCCTCAATAAGAGTTCTACCAAACTGGAAATTTTGAATCATGTGAATAATGATAGATTTCAGCTCAATTTTATTAACTTAGATAGTAGGCCAATTGATACTCTAATGAATCTCATTTAGTACAGGCTAAGCATACTCTCTAAGAGGTCAAGGATGGTCTTGATTTAGATTTGGTTCAATCATTCCTAATGTAATAATCTTTTAAGATTTTCTAACTTTGTATGGGTCCTCTCAATCTCTAAAACAAATAAGGCTCCTTACTAGATCTAATATACATACACAAATCACATAAGAATGAAAATAAAACAATTCAAATAAAACTTGCAAAAAATTATAAAAATTTACTATTTTAAAAAATTTAATCACGAAAAAAAAAAAAGATGCAAGATATAGGATATAAGTAGGATTAAATATGTAGCTCTTTTAACAATATAGAATAGAGTTGTGCGAAAGAATGTTACTTCCCCATGAAATTTTATTTTAATTTAATGGCTAGCTAAAACTCCTAGTTTGGGCTAATGATGTGAAGCCTTAGTAATTACTAAAGTAAATTATTATGCTTTAATGAATTAACAAATGTTTTTAATAACTCCCATTTATAATTTAATCTATATAATAGCCATGTGTAAAGTTAAAATATATTGTGATATATTGCCTCAATTGAGGAATAATAGAATAACTAGGAGTATTAAAATGGGACTCTTACATGCCTAGATATAAGATGTTTAGTGTTGTAGTGTCTACGAAGATATAATAATTATAGGAGTGCCATAAACCTTCCTTCACTTCCTTAAAACTAATGGTAGACCTAAAAGGACTTGGTTAGAAAATATTAGAACTGTCCATTCTTTACTAGATTTAAATGAGAATTTGACTCTTAACTGAACACAATGGAGAAAAAGGATTCATACATCCAACCCCACGTAATGGGATAAAGGCTTGATGTTATTGTTGTTGTTGTTGTTGTTATTGTTGTATTGAATTAAAATAAAACAAAGAATATTTCATTGATTACTCCAGAAAGATAGTACAAGGAGAAATTAATAAATATATTTCACTAAGATATAACAACTTCACTCTCCACACTATGATCTTCTTTAGTAACCTGATTTCTCACAATAAGATTGGCTAACCACTCCAATTATTATATCTTTATATCCTCTAGTAACCCTTAAACTTAACTCTATAGTGGCACTATGCTTAAGCACTCAAACTCACTAAAATTTTAAAACCACAATACAAAATATTGAAAAATAATGTATATTAAGTACAAGATGGGCTCAGGAATTGCGGAACTCAAAATGGTGTAACCATGGAATTACAATACGAACTAGTACCTCAATGCAACTAAGTATGCTCTACTGCAATGCTAGAATGCTCTAGCATGGCTATTGGTTGAATCAACATGTATTTAGGCTAATTTGGCATGGATTTACATTTAATTAACTACTCTACCATTGTGCTACAAAAGTTGAGTGCAATGGCACTTGAATGTATAATCTGGTGCCACAAAACTATACACTTTGGGACTCTAGTGCTCAAATTATATATACTCCGGTGGTTTAATACTTTTATATAGCACTGCAACATTGTAAAGCACTAAATTGTTGACCTTTTTTCCATCAAGATGCTAAATAAAATAATAATATACTTTCCAAGGCTTCGAGATCGCAATGCATGATATAGTGCTGATGTTGATAATTCTAATGTCATAGTGTTGGTCCAATACTTGTGAATTTTTCTCCATTTCCTAAGTCTTTTTAACTTAACATCAACTAAAAACAATATTTTCTTACTAGAATTTATGAAAATAAAACACTACATAACTTTTACTTAACGTGCAACAATTACGCATTATCTACAATTGTCTTTTCACATCATACCTCACTAGTTTTATCAATGTTATCTAGGAAAGTAATATAGATATTGTGCATTATAAAACTTTACAAAATAGTTTTTGCAAGAAGTAAAAGCAAGCTTTATTAAAAAAAAAATCACATCAAATCCCTATTTACATAATTGGCTAATGCTATGAAAATTATTCTTTAGACCTTCTACAAAAATAAAGACATTTTTCTTACCCACTATAATGGAGATAATGATGTTTTTCATAGTATTTCCCCTAAGGGTTACACTTCCTCCACTTTTGGATTCAATTATGATAAACTTGATATTATCTCCAATTATATACATTGAGCATCCATTATCCAAATTCCACACACCTTCACTACCTACACAACACACTAAGGTGAGAATTTTTGAACCCAAATAATCTTGAGCCTTGATGTGGAGATAATGAAAATATGTTATACTGTCCTAATGAGGCCTTAGGCCTCCAGACAAACTATGTGCTATGGTAAACTCTATGTGGGCACACTCGTGCTACTTCTCCTTCCTTGATATAAGAAAGCACTTAATGCCAACGAATGAATGAGAAAACCTCTATAATGATGGACTTTTCATTTCAAATGAAAATGCATGTGGTGCTCTCCTAATTGGCATAAGATCAAATCTTGAGGCATCAGCTTTTAGTTCTTTGATTTGTTTTTGTCTTATATTTATTTCCACATTCATAATTTTGAGTTACACATTTATTTGATGTTCAATATCTTGTAATTGTATGACCTCATCTTCTAGTATTTATATATTTATTAAAATTCCATATTCATTTTTGTTTTCTACTTCAAGTCATTTTTCAAAAAAAAAAATTCATTTTTTAGACATAAATGCAAATCTAGTAATATAATAAGCTTAATTATTAAACATGCATATATTTCAATCAGATCCGTGTGCTCATTTATTAATTTTTATGTGCATACTTTAAAAAAGAAAAATTTTCATTCAACATTTTATAACTAGAATGTAACTCTTCAAAAAAAGAAATAAATTCAGCATAACTAAATTAATATACTTGGGCATCCTCTGTGTCATTTGCATTATCCTTTTTCATTAAACATAAATTAGTAACTTACTCTTTAGCTTAAATATTTGAAGAGTTTGAATTTGAGTTAGCCCAAATGGCTTTTTGAGTTCTTCATTAGATCCATTTAGCATCCTTTCTCTCCTCAAGCTTTTCTTTATTTACTGTATGCCGATGATATCTTATATTTCTCTGAAGAAAATGTTAGGGAGATTAAGGAGTTGAAGAACATTGTTAACAATATTGCAAGTGGTCGGGTCAAAATGTTAATCTCTCCAAGTCTATGATTTTATTTGGTAAGCAAGTCAACTGAAGGAGGAAGAAAAAAATTACAAAAGTTCTACGGTTCAAGGTGGTGAAAGAGTTTTGTTATCTTGGTGTGAAGATAACTTTAAGAAGGATGGTGGCTTCAGATTTTCAAAAGCTTATGGAGGTAGCTTCTAACAAGTTGAACACTTGAGGGAAAAATTGCATTTCATTGGAAGGGAAATTGGTATTAGTAAAATATGCATTTCTTTCTCTACCAATGTTTTTATCTTCCCTTTCGTTAGTACCATTGGGTATCCTCAAAGAATTTGACAAAATGTGTAGAGGCTTCTTGTTGAATAAAAATAATGGAAGTGCAGGGTTGCACTATGTTTCTTGGGAGCTACTATGCAAACCAAAAAATGAAGGTAGTCATGGACTGTTCTCGGCAGCTTCCAAGGTAGGACCTCTTTGGGCTATGTTTGCTTGGGATTTCTTCATGAAGCCTAACTCTTTGCTCAATTGGATTCTAAGAGGCAAATATGGAGGTGATCTATGGACAATTCCGGTTAAAAAAGGATGTTCTCCTACATGGAAAATTATTACCATGGGGGCTAATTATCTTAGAAACATTATTAGATGGAATGTTTCTAATGGTAATTATATTAATTGGATGCATGATTCATGGATTTTAGATAAGTGCTTATCAAAATGGCCGACATTTATTAATAATCTGGAAGCATCAAATTACAATCTAAGCTCCTTCATATTGGAGGGAGAGTGGAATGTGAATCGGCTCCTAATTTTCTTTGGGATGCAACTGGTGGATCTTATTATTCAAATTCCAAGTGATTCTTTAGGACTTATTTGAGTAGTTTGTAATAAGCTCTTTTATTTGATTTTTAATGCATAGTTGCATTTATCTTCAAAAAAAAAAAAATCTACTCTTATAATATTTGTCTTCTTGTATTCATAGCACATTATTTAAGCAAATACTTTATTTTGTTTTCTTAACCTCTATACTTTTCATTATGTCACTTCTGCTTGTTTCTCAAAAAAATTTTGAATAACCTTTTCATTAGTATAATCTCTTCATTTCCATCTCCTTCTAAGTTGCAACTCTCTAAGACTTCAGGTTTTAGTGCAATCATCTACTCCTTCCATTTATATGTACTATTCATAATTCTTTGGCCAATATTTTGCTCATATTAAATAAAGAACCAATAATATTTATATGGCATCTTGATGTAAATGGATTCAACATGTTCATAATCATTATCATATTTATTTGAACTCACTTGATCCCTAAGCTTACAAAACCATATTTATTTGAACTCATTTTAAGAGCACGTTTGGCATCACCTCAAGGGTCAGTAGAGCTTCTAGCCAATCTATTAATGGTTAAAACACTCGACTGGAATATTAGGGGTGTGGGTGGCTCCCTATCTAAGGATAGAGGTAAGAATTTATTTAGGATTTATGATATTCATCTTCTTATTTTTATTGAGCCTTTAATTTCTATTGCTAAATTTGATACTATTTGAAATAAGTTTGGTTTTGATTTTTCTTTTGTAGCAGTACTAATAAAATTTGGATATTTTGGAAACACTTTATTTCTTTAGATATTATCATAGTTTTTCCTCAATTAATTAATATTTACATTACTTTTAATCAAGTCTCTTATTATGCTTCATTTGTTTATGTTTCTTGCTCTAGATTAGGTAGGAAAACTCTTTGGAATCAACTTACTGATTTTTCCTCCTCTGTTAATACTCCCACGTTAGTTGGTGGGAATTTTAACTATGTTACTAATGCTTCTAAAAGAGTAGGAGGTAATCCTCCTAGTTATCATTCTATGGGGGACTTTAATGGTATAATCATGAACAGTAACCTTTATGACATTGGTTTTTCAGGCAATGTTTTCACTTGGAATAAAGGAATTATGTGGTAAAGATTAGATCATATTCTTTTTAATGATTCTTGGATTTCTACTTTTCAAATAACTAATATTGATCATTTAACTAGAACTTTATTTGACCATTCTCCTTTATTATTTAGTATTACTAGGAATAGTTTAAATAATTTTTAACCCTTTAGATTCCAAAATATGTTGCTTTTGGATGAAACTTTGTTAAATACTATGCAAAGTAGCTGGAATGCTCTACTTTTCCTTTTTGATAATGTTTTTGGTATGACTTGCTATGGTTTAAACTTAAACATCTTTAAAAAAAAATTTCCTGGTGGAATAAATGCATTTTTAAGAATATATTTATTAGTATATTGATTGTTTAAAAAGATATTGATAATGTTGATATTACTTATATGCAAGATTCTTCTTTTGAAGCTAAGACTACTTAATTCAAACTTCAGGAAAAAAAAGAGGCTTATTGTAGACAAAAAGCTTCTTCAAAAGTCCTTTGGAAGGTGATCGTAATACTACATATTTTCATAATATTGCTAATCATAACAAAGTGAGTATGCAAATTTATAATATAATTTCCCCCCATGGTTATGTTATTGAAAACCTAATTTGATTTCTTTTTTGGGAATTGAGTACTTTATGAAAGCTTTCAAAAAAGAATATTTATCGTTTACTCCTCTTATTTCTTAGGAGTATAAATTGTTGACTAAAAGTCTATCCGAGAAGGAAATTTGGCAGACTTTGAATGATATGAACTCTTATTCTGTCTCTGGCCCTGATGGTTTCACTATTAAATTTTTTCAGAATACTTGGGAGATTATTAAAGATAACCTTATTAATGTAATTGTGCATTTCTTTTTGGTTAATCCTTTTCCTAAATTTTTTACTTCTACCACTTTTTTTTTAAATTTCTAAATCTAGCGCTATTAATTTTTGGAATGATTATCGCCCTATCAGTTTATGTACTTTTTTAGATAAACTTATTGCCAAAATTATTATGGGGAGGCTTGCCTTGGTTCTTCCTAATATTATTTCGTTGCAACAACTGGGATTCATTAAAGGTTGATTAATATTTGATAATGTTTTACTCGCTTAAGAATTATTTCATGATTTGCATGCTAAGGTTACTAGCGACAATATTTTTTAAAGTTGATATTACTAAAGCTTATGATAATCTTAATTGTGAATTTATTTATATTATTTTAAGGCATTTTGGCTTCAGTAGGCATTTTATTAATCTAATTAAGAATAGCATTGAGCATTTTTTCTTCTATGTTGTGATTAATGGTAAGTCCCATGGTTATTTCGAATCATCTCATGGTCGTAGAAAAGGGGATCCTTTTCTCCTGCACTTTTCATTATTGTTGTGGAATTCATTTTGCGGGGTATTAATAATCTTTTTAGGATTCATCCTTATCTACAATTTATAATTGCTGGTGGCTTTCCTATTACCCATTTGAGGTTTGTTGATGATTTTATTATTTTCTCTAATAGTTCTATAAAAATGCTTTATATTATATTCAATTTTCTTAAGACGTTTCAGCATGCTAGTGGTTTGATTTTTAACCCTTCCAAAAGTTGCTTTATTCCAGCTAATTAAATATCTTATACTTGGATTGCTAGTATTGAAAGAAAATTTGGTTTAATAAAAAGAAATTTACCGTTGAAGTTTTTGGGTACCTCTTTTTATTAGGCTAAAAATGCTCTCATTTATTTGATGACATTTTTACTACTATTCACAAGAAACTTTCTTCTTGTTCTTTTAATTTTCTTTCTTTTGGTGGTAGACTTGTTCTTATTAAACATATTTTGTACTTCATTTTTATTTACTTGCTTTATACTATTTGCCCTATATTAATTTTTTATATTATAATGGAGATTTTATTTAATAAATTTTTTTGAGGTGGCAAGAATGGAAAAAGTGTTATTATATGGGGTTCCTGGAGTAACTGCTCGGGGGATACTGATGAAGGGAGATTAGGTTTTAAAACTTTCATAGATGTGACCGCAACCTTTTCTCATAAATTATTATTTAGCTTTAGAGCGAAGAAGCGTTTGTGGGCTAAGTTCATGGTTTCTAAGTATTATGTTGGGAAACAACCTCTGAATTATTCTTTCAAATGAGATGATTCTTTTAACTAAAAAAGATTATGTGATATTAAGTACGAAGCTAAACATTTCATTCAATGGGGAATGGAAGCTGGCAATATTTTCTTTTGGCAAGATACTTGGTTGGGTAATTTTTCTATTCACAATCTGTTACACACTCACTCCACATCTGCTTACAAAGTTAAAGATTTTATTATCAATGGAAATTGGAATATTGTTCTACTTACTAATACCATGCTAGATTTTATTATCCCTTTGATTCTCAATATCTCCATTCATTTGGAAAATGAGGATTGCATTTTGATTAATTTTTCTAATGATGGTAAGTTTTCTATTCATTCAGTTTGGAACTCCATTAGGAAAAGGCTTCATAAAGATTCTCTTTATTTAGCTTTAAGGTATGCTAGCATTCCTCTCTCTTACTCTTTTCTCTTATGGAGGATTTTGCATAATTACTTGCCTTTGGTCTCTATTTTAATTCGTAAAGATTTTTACATTGCCTCCAAATGTCAATGTTGTTATCATATTGAGATTATGAATCATGTGTACATTTAGGGTCTGATTTCCATGAAAGTTCAGCTGCACTTTCATAACATGTTTAATGTGCTTTCTACTACTAGGTACAACTTTGTTGTCAATCTTTATAAGGATTGGTTCATTCCTCCTAAAGGTTAAATAAGGAATATCCTCCCTATCATTATTTGTTGGTTTTTATGGAGTAGTAAAAATTAAAATGAATGCTTTAAGTGTTATTTCTAAAGTTAATAATAATATTTATTAGCTATATGTTGCTAATTTAGTTAAGGTTGGCTCCTATAAAGGTTGTCTCCATGTTGCTTGTGAGTTTCGTTTGAATTTTCTGAGCTTTCTTTACCTAGGGAAATTAGAGGGTTGGCTAGATTAGATTGATGTGGCCTCCCTTATTTTATTCTAATTATCTAGGTTGATCTATGGGTGTTATTTTTTTTCTTCCCTGTCTACTATTTTTTGTTGTTGGGTTCATGTTTTTCTTCTTAGTTCTTCATTTGTGGCTTTTGGTGATTGATACTAAATATATTTACATGTTCATCTTTTGGTGGCAAAGTTTTTTTCTTGATCATGTGTGTTCTCAAAGTCTTCATTATACCATTTTCTTATGCATTTTATTGGTTGTGTTTGGAATCATTTCTATTTGGATAGGACCAAGTTTTTATTTATTATGATTCATCATATTTTCTCTTTTATCCTTTGTGAGAAAGGTTTTATTAATTGTGATATGTTTTTCACAAGCATTGGTCGGTTGTGGTATGGTGTTATATATGTCTTGGTTTTGATGCTAGTGTTGCCCAATTATTTCCTTATCTTAATGTTTCAGATTTCATAGTTGTTATCAAAAATAATGGTTTGGGTTTGAGCTTTGATTGGATTCTTTGGTATCCTAATCTTAACTATAAATGTTGCTCTTATTTTCCCTGGGTCCACTTAATTGGGATGATTTGTTTTATCCATGATGTTATGTTAAAAACTTTTTTGCTCTATGGAAGGAAAAATTGGTTTGGATTGTGAGTGGCCTATTTGGAGTGGCTAGAATTTTATGTTGGTTATCGATCTTTGGATTTTTAATATTGGGGTTTCTTTTATTTTTTTTTTTGGTGGTGGCCTAGAATTCAATGTTTTGTTATTGCTATCATAGATGTTTCCATCTTTTGTTGGTATACCGCTTATACTTCTAACATCCTTTGCATGTTTTAAGTATGCAAGTTTGCATTTGGAGTGGCATTTGGGTTCTACTCATGACAAAAAAATTGTTACTACGTTCCTGATCTATACTGACCCTATTATTTGCATTTTTATTCCCTACTATTTTTTTTCTTCTTCTATTAGCATATTTATTTTATTTTGAAAGTTAATGTTATTGAGGGCTATGGCTGGTGTGTTGATTTCCCTTGGAATGATGGTTGTTTAAATCTTTATTTAACTATTATGGTTAGGTATATTAATATTAATAGCAACTTTGTTTGGTGAATTCAGATTTGTGGCTAGTTGTCTCTCGGTTTCTTATTTAGTGCTTGTTGTGGAGACCTGTTTCAGCTTAAGCTCTCTTATTTATTCTACCTATTAAATATTGGTTTTTTAGTTGCATTTCATGTCTCATGAATGGTTGCTTTCCATCCATCCATGGTATTGCTTATGTAGGTGGTGTTGTTGGATGGATAATCGTTATGGATTATCATATTAAATTTCTTGTTCTTCTCGATTATAGTTATTATTAGGAGTTTTGGTATTCTTATTACTTATTTTGGAATGGTAACTTTGAGATGGCTATTAATAGATTATTCTACATTATTTCTGGAAGTGTATCCTACTCCTATATTTTGTATAAGTTTAATTAGATTCATATGTTGGTTTTATTGTGTTTATTTTGTCTTTGCAGTCATTATTTCTTGTAGTTTTGGTGGACGGAAGTTTTTGTGGGCAAGATGATTAACTTTTGTAGGAAGTGCGTGCTCAAAGTCTACTTTATGGCCTTTCTTTTTTGGGTGATTTCTTCTTGCAACCCTATAATGTTATTAGGGATTTTCATAAATCGTAGCGTAGGGGACCTTCGGCTCTTAGGATTTTTTCTTTGAATTTTTTTAGCTCTGTCGAGAAGTTGTGAGTTGAAGGTCCCCTTCAAAAATCTTGTATCCTTTATTTTTAACTATCACGTAGGCCCCTTACCGTGTTCCAAAAAAAAAAAAAAAGGATCTTTGAGCGGCATTGGGGTTGTCATCATGATGGCTGCTATGGTTGTTTCTTCCAGAGCTCAACTAGAGTGGTTGATCACTTTATTATGTTTATATGTTACTACTTTTTTGGGGGTGCCTGCTATCCAAGCACTCCTAGTTTTCTAGGTTTCTCTTTTAGAGTGGCTGCCATTATTTAGGAATGGTTATGTCTATTTTGTTAAGATAGTTTCTATTTAGTTCTTTCCTATTTGATATTCTTGCAACTTACATATTTTTGAAGATTCCAAATATTATTGCTTTGATTATTATTTCTCCTAATATATTTTAGAAGAATTGTTTTGCTCTAGCTTGTGTGTACTACCATTTCAAGGAAATCATACTCCGGATTGTTGAAGATTTCAAATCAAGATCAATTTAGAGTTTATTGTAATTAAAGTTTGTATTTTCTATTTTATTGAGTTTGAGAGAGTGTGATTGTAATTGAGTAACTAATCACACATATACACACACCGGGGGAGAGTTAAAAATTCACATTTTTTAAACTTATCGTACTATATGATATCCGTTCGTACAGGATGATCTGCTTAGTTATTTTTCCCCAACGAGTAGTTGAATGAACATAAATGAAAATTGTTTCTAAGTATGGATCATATTGTACGACCCAGTTTGTACATGCCTTCCAGAGTATAAAATGGACAGGTCCCTCCTTGCTGAAAAATAATTTTTCTAAGGATCGTACTGTACGAACCTAGTTCGTTCATGCCTTCTAGAGTACAAAATCGATGAGTTTCATCTCACTCAAAAATTATTTTTTCTAAGTATAGATCGTATTGTACGATCATAGTTTGTACATGCCTTATAGAATACAAAATTGTGAGGTCCCTTTTCGGCCCAACATTTCTTTGAGATGAATTTGAAACTTTTTATAATGATCATACCAGATGATGATGTCATCATACGTATGCTGTATAGAGTATGAATTTATGGGGTCCCTCTTCATCTAGACAAAGATGAAAATTTTTTTAAGTGTTCGTCCTCGACGAACATGAATTGTAACGGATGAACATGATTCGTTCCAGACGATGATCGTGTACAAAATGATTTTGTACCGATTCACAACACATTCGTATGCAACAATATTTGAACTATTCATACATACAAAATACGATCGTACTGTTAATTATGGATGATCAAAATTGAAAATTTTAGTTTTTCGGACTATTTTTTATATCTTTAATATAAAAGGTCCACTAATGTTGACCTGAAAAAGTCTTATCTTCGTGATTTTTTCAAGGGAAATTGAAAGAGAGAGTGTGAGAGAGTGTTTGAGAGAGATTTCTTTCAAGTGGAGTGTGAAGGGTTAACAAGGTTACTCAAAGGTAAGGATCTCTTTGTAATTGTGTTTATTACTCTTCCTTTTATCTTTCTAGATTGCTCGTGTGAAGATCTTTAAAGAAGATCCGGTACTTTGCCAACACTTAGAGGGTGTGAAAGGATGAAGGTACTGTACCTACATTTGGAGAGTGTAAAAGAATGATGGTTTTATGCCGACACTTAGAAAGTATGAAAGTATGATGGTTCTCTGCCGACACTTGGAGGGTCTAAAAGGATGACGGTTCTCTACCAACACTTAAAGAGTGTGAAAGGATGATAGTTTCTATACGGACACTTGGAGAGTGTGAAAGGATGATGGTTCTCTATCGACACTTAGAGAGTGTGAAAGGATGACGATTCTCTACGACACTTGGAGATTGTGAAAGGATGAGGGTTCTCTTCCGACTCTTGGTGAGTGCAAAAGGATGACAATTCTCTACTGACACTTGGAGAGTGTGAAAGGATGATTGTTCTCTGCCGCACAGAGGATTGGTGGAAGAGATGTTTTTGTAAAGGCTTCTCCGCCTTGTTGTGGGGGCAAAAGGAGGGTCACTTTGGTAATAGTGCAATACCTAAAGAGGGAGTCTTCAGGGAGATTATGTAGGTTATATTTGACCAAACCACTATAAATTTATGTGTCTTTTATTTTCTGTATTTTATTTACTGCAAGTTATTTTCTGTGATTAAAAAGTTTTATTTTGAAACTTTAATTAACTTGCTTTGTGAATCAACTGGTTTCAAAATTTTAAATCTAAGAGATTTTTTAAATAACCAATTCACCCCTCCTCTTGGTTAGCGTTGGGACATTAGTTTAGGTTTAACCACCTAATCTAGATTCAACAAGAATCAACATATTTCCTTTTACTATTTATCTGTACCTTAATCCTAGTTATTCTAATGATATCTTATTAAGCTATATTTATTTAAACACCATTTCTTTAAGTATCCATAGCTCCCAACTACATGGTGATAATAATTGGTATAACAAGCATTTTATATTTAATTATTTTCTTAACGTGTCCTTATTCTATTATATAATATCCTTCTGTGCTTTATCTTCTTATTTCCTAATTTTTTTGGAGGTCTATTCGTAACTCAGACCATCTTGCTCCTGCTATTTTGTGTGGAAGGACAATGCTCAAAGTTCATATGTTGATCCTTTCTATTTTTTGGGTGCTATCCTCTTATGGAACTAGATTATTCCTAGGCTTTTGTGTACTTTTTATTAGCTATGTCTTTGAGCTCAGAGGTTTTATTTTAACTTTTTTATAGCTTATTTAAGTAGTAGTGTGCTTGAGGTACCTTTAAGGACCTTGTATTTTCTTTTTTATTAAAACTAAGCCCCTAAGTGGGTTCCCCCACCCCCCCCCCCCCCCCCCCCCCCCACAAAAAAAGAATTTTTAATAAATATCATATTCACTCTTCTTTTGTGATTTGGTTATCTACAAATTATGGTGTTCACTATTCAATATGTCTTGCTACTGTTGATTTCGGTTCTTAATCTAACAGATTTGATGGTTTTTTATTTTGATTTCCATTCCTAAGGCCATATGGCCTTAAGTTTTATTTTCTCTTGTTGGATGGCATCGGGTAAATCAACTTCTCTTCCAAATCCCAGGGGAAACCATCCATTTTAATGGAGATGGCAACATTTCTATGCCTAAAACTTGATACTTCCAAGAGTAGTTTCGGGCTCTCCTTCTTCAAAAGAACCAACATTTTTTTTTACAAAAACTTCTGTTAAAGGTTTTCCAGATCTTTTGTTTACTAATGATGATATTATGAAATTAGCATCTCGGTATCAGTTTACTTTAGTTGGGAAGTTCTCTATTTGGATACCAAAGCTTTACATTATTTATATTTTCTTTAGGAATTTAGAGCTTTCTAGTGTTTTTCAATCAGATTGTTGGATCCTAAACATTTCTATTCAGTTAGAAGGACTTTACATTTTTTTATACTCATATTTTAATGCTTTGGGTTCCATGTTTAGAAGGCCTTTAAAATCGAACCAAGCCACTGCCTCTCGATCAAGGCCGTTTGTAGCTAGATATTGGTAGAATTGTATATCACTAAGAAACATCCCAAAGAGATTTTGCTTGGTTCCAAAAATTCTGGGTATTTGCAAAAAATGGATTTTAAAAAATTTCCTAATTTTGCTATCATTGTAAGGTTTATGGACATTCAATTAATGAATATTTTGTGGTTCACCCATAGCTTAAAAAAACCAAGAAAGATTACAAAATTATGGTTAAATCAAATATTGGTATACCAGCTAAAAAGAAAATTCATAATCAGAATGATGATGATTATGATGTTGTGGAAATTGGTGTGCCTAAGGCATGTGATGATGACATAGAAATAGTTCTTTTAGAGAAATATATTAGGAAATTAAAAAATAAAAAAGAGGGTAGCATTGAACTTGACAAACTTGATGATATCATTGAAGATTTGATGGTCCTGATTTAATTAATTCTGTTGAGCCTTTAATGGGAGGAGTTATTCAAGAGGGAAATAATCATTCTACTAGTAGTATTTTTTCTAAGTTAAAACCTGCAGGGGGCCTACTCGTTAATAATAAAAATTGATTACAAAATCTTTAAGGGAGATTATTAGCTCTCTATGCTCCAACAAGCTACAAAAGAAAAAAAAAGTGAAATCCTATGAGCCAACAGTCTCCACTAGGAAAAATTATAAAAATACCTAGGAACAATCTACAGATGCTACAGGGAAGCATTTAAAAAAGAAAGATAAAGATCATGAAATGAAGCTCGATTTTTCTACAAAAAGAGATGAAAATAGCTTGATGCCTATTCACCTGAAAAATATAAAGGCTACAAAGCAAAAGAGTATAACAACAAAATTTATAGACAAAGCAGTAAAAATTGTGAAAACTTATATTAGAAAGAAAATAAAGATTATAGAAGCCACTAACACAGAAATGATCATGGCACCACTGAAAGCCAAAGCATGGATACAGACTATTAGAGCTCAGGAATAAAATAAAATAAGTAGCTTCATCAAGAATATCCACATGCCACTTGATCCAACCCTCAGGAGCATAAATCATCTAGTTCTCTATGTAACCCGAACATAAGTGGTAAGCAAAAATAATAGAACTCCAAAATAGGTAAAAAGAAGCATCCATCCCAAAGGTGTAACAGCAAAATAATAGAACTCCAAAAGTCAAACATAACAACTTCAAGCCTTCCAGAATAATGGCAAAATCCTCCAGAGAAGTACCACAAATAATACTAAAGACATTCCAACATTTAACATGAGGAACCGGCCAACCCATCTTCCCAGCTAAGAGAAAGTCAAAAGCAAAACAGCCCATAACCCTAGCCAAATGAACAGAAACACCCCCACCATCCCAAAATAGCATCCTGAAGGAGCGAGAGCACCATTATGAAAAACTCTCAGCAAAAGTAACATTGCAATCATAACTTAAGTCCATAACCAACCAAACAATAACTGTAATGAATAAATCTGAGAGGTACAGACAACAAAAAGAGTATAAAATTCTGTAAAGAACAACTGAGCAGTAGAGCCGATTTCTAAAGCAACTAACAAAATCAAGTAAAATAGAGAGGCCAGAGAAGTAGAAAAGAGATAAAAGATCATTAGGGTAAGCATGCAAAATAAATAAAATAACCCCATAGTCACTCAACGAATAAAAATAGTGCTCCCAGAAATAAAAAATGGAATCCTAGTATGCACCAGAACAGTATCTAGCATCCAGGCGCCAATATCAGTACCAAAAATAAGATGAGGAAAAAAATTCTCACCACCAAAAACCAAAAGTAGAGCCAAAATATACCCAATGAACATCCAGAAGCAACAATGCCCAATAGAATAACCCCATGACTTACCAAACATGCCAAGACAGAGAAAATTAAAACGACTAGTCTCAACCATCAAATAAAAGAACTGGCACGACCTCAGGAGGCTAACAAGGCCAACAACCAATAAAAAAATACTAGCCAAATGAAGCAAACCACTACAACCAACCAACAAATACAACACATAAATAGAAAAAAGAAAAAGAAATGACCAAAAAACTTTACCTCCAAAACACCACAACAAACAGTAACCCACCAAGGAGCAAAACCAACTAGGAAGACATATAAGAGATACCAAGCTCATCCAGCTTTAGCAAACCACAAAGGAACTAGCAAAGAAGCCCCAATAACATAAATAAAACAATCCAAGCTACAACCCCAGTTAGCAAGACAACAGGCACACACATTTCCCTCTTTGCAGGTGTGAAGAAATGAATGATTCAAAAAGATCAAAAGCTGTTTAATTTCTCTAATGTGGTTGAAAAGGTCAGGGAGACAAACCATTTCCCCTTAACTAATAATGGTCTGTAATTATAATCAGAATTGAGCTCAATAATTAGATTAGTTAAATTGAATGAAACACATAACTGGATATCATAAAGAATGGCATTAGAATAAACTCAATAATCAGAATTGACAAGTAATAACATTAGAATAATTTCCTAAATGAGCAGGCCCAGCAAAAGAAATAATAAGGTGGCCATTACTATCCCTGATAGTACCACCAAAACCCCCAGAAGAATCACAATAAACTCCAGCCACAATCAATTTAATAAAATTCTTGGGAGGCTTGGTCCAATAAATAATAAAAGCATGAGAAGCATTTAAGTCACCTAATAAATTGACTCCTAAAACATTGCCAACAAAATAATAATTCTTGAAATTCTTATAAGAGAGTAACTTAACAGCCATAAGAGAACAAATTGTTGGTTCTTATTGAATCTAGATTAGATTGTTAAACCTAAACTAATATCCCAAGGCTAACAAAGAGGGGGGGGGGGGGGGGGGGGGGGGTTGAATTGGTTATTTAAAAAATCTCTTAGATTTAAAAAGCAAGTTAATTAGAATTTCAAAATAAAACCTTTTAACTACAAAAAATAACTTGCAATAAATAAAATATGAAAAATAAAAGACACGGAAATTTATAGTGGTTCAGTCAAACCCGACCTAAATCCACTCCCTGAAGACTCCCTCTTCACGTATTGCACTATTACCAAAGTGACTCTCCTTTTTCCCCCACAGCAAGATGGAGAACCTTTACAAAAACCTCTCTTCCACCAATCCCCAGTGCGGCATAGAGCTGTCATCCTTTCACACTCTCTAAGTGTCAACAAGGAACCGTCGTCCTTTCACACTCTCCAAGTTTTGGCAAAGAATCATCATCCTTTCACACTCTCTAAGTGTCGGAAGAGAACCGTCATCGTTTCACAACCACCAAGTGTAGGTAAAGAACCATCGTCCTTTCTTACAAGTATAGAGAATTGTCATTCTTTTATACCTCCAAGTGTCGATAGTGTAGAGAGTTGTGTCATCGTTTCTTTAAAGAACATCGTCCTTTCACTCTCCAAGTGTCGATAGAGAATTGTCATTCTTTCATACTCTACAAGTGTCGGTATAAAACCATCGTCCTTTCACACCCTCCAAGTGTAGGCAGAGTACCTTCATCCTTTCACACCCTCCAAGTGTCATCAGAGTACTGGATCTTCTTCAAAAATCTTCACATGAGAAATTTAAAAAGATAAGAGTAAGAGTGATAACCATAATTATAAAGAGATCCTTACCTTTGAGTAACCTTGTGAACCCTTCACAGTCCACTTGCAAAAAATCTCTCTCAAACACTCTCTTGCACTCTCTCCTTCAATTACCCTTGAAAAATCATAAAGATAGGACTTTTTCACATCTATTTTAGTGGACATTTTATATTAAGGACATGAAAAACTGTCAAAAAAACTAAATATTTTAATTTTGAGCATACACGATCGTACAGTATGCTCGTATTTCATACGTACAAACAATTCAAATACTATTGCGTACGAACATGTTATGGATCGGTATTAAATCATTTCATACATGATCATCTTCTGGTACAAACCATGTTCATCCAGGATGAACAGTTAAAAATTTTTCATCTTCGTCTAGACAAAGAAGGGCCCTAAAATTTTATACTATGTAAGGCATATGTACGATGTCATCATCGTCCGATACGAGCAATTATAAAAAATTTCAAATTTGTCTGAACAAAATATCGAGACGAAAAGGGACCTCATAATTTTGTACTCTGTAAGGAATGTAATAATTTTGACCGTACAATATGATCTATACTTAGAAAAAAAATAATTTTTGAGCAAGAAGAAACTCATACATTTCGTACTCTAGAAGGCATGTTCGAACTAGGTTCATATAGTACGATCCTTACTTAGAAAAATTATTTTTGAGCGAGAAGGGACCCATCCATTTCATACTATGAAAGGAATATATGAACTAAGTTAGTACAGTATGATCCATGCTTTGAAATATTTTAATTTTTACTCATTCAACTGTTAGTTGGGGAAAAATAACTCATCAGATCATCTTGTATGAATGGATATTGTACAATACGATAAGTTTAAAAAATGTGAATTTTTAACTCTCCCCTGGTGTGTGTGTATGTGTGTGTGTGTACTCAGTTACTCAATTACAATCACACTCTCTCAGACTCAATAAAATGGAAAATACAAACTTCAATTACAATAAATTGTAAACTGATCTTGATTTGAAGTCTTCAACAATACGGAGTATGATTTTCCTGAAATATTAGTACACACAATAGCAAAATAATTCTTTCAAAATATGTTAGAAGAAATAATAATCAAAGTAATAATATTTGGAATCATAAAAAATATACAAGTTTTAAGAATATCAAACAGGAAAGAACTAAGTAGCAACTATCTTAACAATCTCTTCCTTTTGGATGATGGAAAAATAATTATTATTTGAATAAAAATGAATACCCTAAATTTCTCCTTAACTCCCCCTAAATGAATAAACATGTGAATATAAGGGAATTTCTTTGAGTACAAATCATTCATTTTTCAATTTTTTTAATTTTTCATAAAGAACAAAGGACCCTAAAACAAAAAAAAATAAACCCAAATAAAATAACACACAAAACACAAAACAACCAAACACAAAATCATATGCAAATATTCAAAATAAACAAACATAAAATCATATGCAAATAATATTTCTTCCCCTTTTTACAAAAACAAAAAGAAGGAAGAAAAGAAAAGTTGAAATGAAAGAAGTCATATGAGAACCTTTAATAATTGATCTGAAAAGAGATTGAACAATAATTGCAATAACAAAATTACTGTCCATTAGATAAAAATAAATATTCAATAAATTTTAGATTCAGATATGATATAGACAAGAAAAATAGATCGAGGTCATAAAACTTTCTAAACAATTGGATATGAAGAATTATTGAAAAAATGATGAAAAGAAAATTAGGTAAATTCAATTTTCAATACAAAATATAATTAAACATTAGATTGATTTGAACTTGAAGATTACATGATAGAGGAAAGAACATATTCAATTTGCGACATTGTGTATCTTTTTCAATTATTTATGGTACACTTTGTGCATCTTTTTGTATTTGGACTAATTTTGTGCCTCTTTTCAATTTACGAATCATTGCTCATTCTTTCGATTTTTGTACACTTGTACATTTTTTTATTTATCTTTCCAACATTAATAATCTAAAGTTCAAACTTCTCTGAGTGCAAAGATAATTATATTGAAAAGAGAAATAAAAAATAATAAGACATCAAAATTGTAATAATAATATTAAAATTATGTATGGCTAAAAAGAACATGAGATTAATAGCCTAAACTTGATCGAGTTATAAATTAACTTAAATTTTTGAAAAATTAGATTTCTTAATGAAATTAATTTTTGTATTGTAGTTTAATTTTTATCACTATTTAGATCAACTAAGATAGGATTAACATATAGGCAAACTTATATTTCACACAAAGAACAAAGTAAATAATGAAAACAAGACATATTTTATTAATACAAATTTAATAATGAAATATATTCAAGTACAATTAATATCAAATCATATAGCATAAGCAACATACCATCAAAAAAATCTAGAACAAAGGACAGGTATACAAATCACTGAATAATCACAAGTATAAAAACTACTAAAAATATTACTAAGATCATCACATCATAAAGGACTGGCAAAGATAGCACATAAGAAACACATCTAGAAATCTAAAGGGCACTGGTCTAGAGGAGGAGGCTGGTTGAACACATAAAAATAGCTATTCATCATAGTCACATTGGTGTTCACTGAGTCAAAATGACTTCGAATCCAACCCATGTCCTACTAGTACAGTGCATCCTGCTGATTAAGATGAGTCTGAATTTGATCAAAATATTGATCAAAATGACTCTCTAAATGGTCAAAGCACTGGATCATCTCTTGAAAGTTAGATCTCTGAGCAGGTATAGGTGCAGGTGCTGGTGCTCCCCCTTCTCCCTCAATATCCTCGCTTGAATTACCATCTTTCCCAAAAAAGTGCTCAAAATAAAGCATCAGTGAAGTAGATTGGCAGTTCAAGAGGACCCTCAAATTAACAAGATTGTACTTCTTCTCTAGGATGTAGGTCACTAGGAGTCCTAAAGCAATGTTCTTCTTTCTCTTATGAGATGCATGCCAAATTTTAAAAAGGCCATGAATATAATCAAGAATAAGTTGGGCTTCATCTATTGGTTGTCCAGTAATGATATGATAAGTAATAGTGGATAGAACATGAGTAATGTTAATGTGGTCACCAGCTTTAGGAATTATTGAAGTTCTAAGGATATGCTGAATGATTCTTGCATTTTAGTTTAATGTATAGACCCTGGGCAAATGACTTACTTGTTCAACCCCTCTAAGAACTTTATCTATTTCGAACCAGTCAAAATTAGACGAAGAAGTCAATATGTGTGATCTAATTCCTTGAGTTCTTATGTGCTAAAAGGTTCCTAGATCTTTCTTCATGATTTCTACCCATTTCTTTAGAACAAATGATCTTATCCTACTTCCATCTTCCCTAAAAGTCATGTTTGCTAAGAAGTAGTGAAAGGTTTCAATATTATAGGCATAGATTAAAGTTAGAATGAAAGCAAATTGGGTTGAGGCAAACAGAGGCATTACTTGAAAATGGATATTCTCTTGAAGTAAGAGTCTAGAAAGAGTATTTTTAGTAGCAATGAACCTAAGGAAGGAATCCTCATTTGCTCTAGATAAAAATTTTTCATCTCCACTCCTAGAAGATGATCTCTTAGAGACTCTACCACGCTTGCTTAAACTTTCCATTTCTAAGAGAGAAGGATTGAAAAAAGGCTTATTGAAGAAAATGAAAATGAAAACGTAAGCCCACATATTTAAAGAAATAATGATCTTTCGTACGTATGAAAACGGGTTCGTACAATATGCTTGAGGATTCACACAAGAAGAAATAAATTTTATATGTACAAACAAATACATTCGAAATGAAATGACTTTTCGTAATCACGCAAGTTATGAAGCATCATTTTGTACAGAATTTTTGACTAGATGATCGTACTGATGAATAGGTGTTCATCTGGGATGATCAGTTATTTAAGATTGTTTTAAAGAGTTAGGTTTGTCCCTCATATTGAATGACATGTGGTTCATATGTATGAAATAAAATTTTGTACATACGATCAGTTATAATAACTTATTCTTCCCATATAATTGTCTATGTGCGTACATATGAATTAATATAGATCATCTAAGATGATATAAATATTATATAGTATGATTTATATTGGAAAAACAAAACTTTAAGCATTCAATCCAAAACAATGATCTACGTGCTACAGAATTCATATGGGATGAAAATAATTTCGTACAGTACAAATATAACACTTAGAAAAATTCGCACGATCATTCAGAAACATGAAATCCAATATTTGAAAGCATTTCAAAAACACACAAAACATAAAACAAAAATAGAAAAATACTTACACAAAAAAACACTTTGAAAACAAAATAGGAAATACATAAAGACACATATCAAGTTTGCAGAAAATTTTAATTAAGCATTAAGATCAATCACACCATGCCTTATTCTTAATGTGCTAAAAGTATCAAAGTCTAGTGGTTTTGTAAAAATATTTGCAAGTTGATTTTCAATTAAAACATGATTCAATTCAATTTCTCTTTTGGAACATGATCCCTAATGAAATGATGCCTTATGTCTATATGTTTGGGTATTTTAAATTTTCAAAATTTGGAGGTTATTCAATATAAATATCCTCTTGAATCAGTCCATTCAAAAATGCACTTTTAACTTCCATTTAAAATAATTTGAATCCTCTAAAACAAGCAAAGGCTAGGAAAACTCTAATTACTTTAAGTCGCACTACAGGGGTAAAAGTCTCCTCAAAACCAATCCCTTCTATCTGATTATACCCCTTAGCCATAAATCTAGCCTTATTTTTAACAAAAACTCCTGAGTCGTTCATTTTATTTTTGAATACCCACTTAGTTCTAACTAAAATTTGATCTTTTGGCCTTGCAACCAATTCCCAAATATTATTTCTCACAAATTGATTTAATTTTTCTTATATTGCCAATATCCAAAATTCATTCGTTAGTTCTTGATTTATATTTATGTGTTCTATCATTGAAATAAAGGTAGAATGATTGACTTGTTTGCTTAGTCCATGCCTAGTCTTAACAGCCTCACTAGGTTCTCCTAAATCAATTCCATAGGGTAGTTTTTAGAAAATCTCAAATCTCTAGGCAAAGGATTTCCTAACTCCAAATTTTCTTCCAAATTAACCTTCTCAATCCTTTGGGAGTTTTTTTTAAAAACATCTTCTTCCAAAATTGGCTCTGCTAAAATTCCAGATTCATCAAATACAACATGTATGGTCTCCTCAGCTACCAAAGTTCTTTTGTAAAATACTTTATAAGATTTTCCAACATTAGAGTATCCAAGAAAAATTCCTTTATTTGATTTTGGATCAAATTTACCTAACGATGATTTGTTATTATTATGCACAAACACCTTACATCCAAAAATATGTAAATGAGACAAATTAGGTGTTATTCCCCTAAGAAGCTCATAGGGTGTTTTATTCATTTTAGATCTTATGTTCACCCTATTCATAACATAACATGTAGTGTTAACCGCTTCAGCCAAAAAATATTTAGGAAGTAAATATTCAGCCAACATGACTCTAGCGGCTTCAATTAATATTATGTTCTTTCTTTTAACTATCCCATTCATCTAAGGGGTTCTAGATGCAAAACAATTGTGATCAACCCCTTTTTCTTTATAAAAATTCTCAATTTTTTCATTTTTAAATTCACCACCATGATCACTTTGAATCCTTAAAATCTCACACCCTAATTTCCTTTGAATCCAAGTTGAAAAAACTCTAAATACTTTAAATGACTCACTTTTATGAAATAAAAACTTAACCCATATGAATCTTGAGAAATCATCCATAATCATAAATTTGTATACCTTCCCTCCTAGACTAATATTGCTAATTGATTCAAAAAGGTCCAAATGAATAATCTCCAAAGGTTTAATAGTTCTAAGATCCTTATTAGACTGAAAAGTGGACTTCACCTGTTTTCCTAATTGACATGCATCGCAAAGGTGATCCTTAGTAAAGTTTAGTTTTAGTATACCTCTAACCAAATTCTTTTGGGTAATTTTCCTAAGGTTTTTCATGCTACAGTGACAAAGTCTCCTATGTCATAAACATGAATCATCAGAAATAGTTTTCAAATAAAAAGTATTAGGAAATGAAATACAATTCAAATATAGCATATAAATATTGTTTACCCTTTTTTCATGCAAAATATCATTATCATTCAGGCTTAATATGCAGCTAGTGGGAAAAAATTTTACATTATATCCTTTATCATAGAGTTGACTAATACTTAACAAATTATGCATTAAGCCTTCTACAATAAGTAAAATTTTTATGAAAAAATTTTTCAAGTTTCCAATCACATGTGATTCAACCACTTTCCTAGTGGTATTATCTCCTTGTGTAACCTTGCCTACACTTCAAACTTTCAGCAATAAAAATTGCCTAGTGTCTCCAGTCATATGTTTTGAACAACCGCTATCTAGGTACTAAATGCTCTCACGAGGCCTTGTATAAGAGCGTTCCTACAAAACTAACAAACATTAGAGCTGGGAACCCAAATAAGTTTGGGTTCTTCTTTTGGCAATTTAAAACTAGACGCATGTATGATATGTCTAAGTTTATGCATCTTAGGTTTCCACACTAAATGAGTTTTCCTATCCAAAGTACAAGTGTGTGCTATATATCCTATCATACCATAAGAATAACATTTAACTCCAGGAAATGAGTTTCTTAATCTTCTATAGTAAATCTATCTTTTCCTGGGTTATAAAACTTTTGACCTCAAAATAGGATTTGTATAATCTTCAAGCATTGGGGGAATTTTATTTTTCTCGATAGCTTTCACTTTAAACTTAAGATATGTGTTTATGTCTTATAATACATTAATATTATATTTTAAATAATGCTCTTTATTTTCTAATTCATCCTTAAAGTTATTAAATTATCTTTCCAATTGAGCATAGGATGATTTTAAAATATCTTTCTTTTTGTTCAAATCATCAAATTCATCTAGTAAGCTCATGTGGTTGTTATCTATCAATGCATGATCTTTCCTAAGGATTTTATGCTCTTTTTGTATTTCTAATATTTCAAGATTTAAACTAGTACGCATTTTCTTAAGCTTTCTATATATATCATGAATTATTTTAGAAAATTCTAACAATGTATGATAGGTTAAGTCACATACCTCTCTTGATCTGACTGATTAAGACTATTTTCCATTAAGCACAAGTTGGTGAATTATTCTTTCTTTTTTGTTTATGACAAATCTGAAGCTGAGTTCGCCCAAAAAGTCATTTGAATTCTCTTCTTGCCCTTCTTCATATTTGCTTTCTCCTCTACCTTCTCTTTGCTATGAGTGTCTTTGAGATTGGGATAGTCCAATTTTATATGTCCAGGTTTCCTGCATTTATAGCAAATCATATCATTAGAAACCTTAACATTTTTATTAAACTCACCATTGTTCTACTACTGGCTTCTCCTCTATTTCCTTTTAAGAAAGCTCTTGAATTGCCTAGTCATCAAGGCAATGTCATCCTCATCCTTAAGTTGTGACTGATCACTCTCAGATTTCTCAACTTTCAGTGTTATGTTTTTCTCCTTTTATTATTCTCCTGCATCAATCTTTCTTTGACTCACTCCTTGCATATAAGTAATTAGTAATCAAAGAAGATTGTCAATAGAGTAAACATTTAAATATTTAGGCTCTGTTATAGTAGTTATCTTAGTATCATAAATAGTAGTCAAACAACAAAGTATTTTATTCACTAATTCAGCATTCGTTAATTCTCTACCTAATGCATGTGAAGAAGTGACTATGTAAGTGAATCTTGTATACATTTTACAAATGGATTCATTTGGTTTCATGCAAAACAATTTATAGTCATGTAACAATATATTTAGTCTAGATTGCTTTACTTCATTAGTCCATTCATAAGTAATACAATGTCTATCCCATATGTCCTTTTCACTTTTACAAGTAGAAACTCCAATGTAATATTCTAACTTAAGTGCACAAAAGAAACTGTTTAAGTATTTAGCATTTAACTATGCTAAGTCATGTTATTCAATAGTCCAATCAGCAAAGGGTGTTTCAACTCTAATGCCATTAACCAATCTAGTTGGTTTTTTATACCCTTCTTTAACTTAAATCTACATGCGAAAATCTAGTGATTACAGAAAAGTAGACATCCATGTTTTCCAAAAATAAAAAAGATTATTATCAAATAATGGAGGTCTAGTGATCGAATACCCTTTAGGTGTGTTTGGGGTTCCAAAAGTAGCCATTCTCATTTTTCAAAAAGTAGTCTAAACTTATAGTTTTGAAATAAAGCTCTGATACCACTTGTTGATTCTTGTTGAAACGAGATTAGGTTATTAAATCTAAACTAATGTCCCAAGGCTGACCAAAAGGGGGGTAAATTGGTTATTTTAAAAATCTCTTAGATTTAAAATTTGAAAAAGGTTGATTCACAAAGAAAGTTAATTAAAATTTCAAAATAAAACTTTTCAACCACAAAAAATAACTTACAATAAATAAAATGTGAAAAATAAAAGACAAAAAAATTTATAGTGGTTCGGTCAAACACGACCTACATTCACACCTTGAAGACTCACTCTTCAAGTATTGCACTATTACCAAAGTGACTCTCCTTTTTTCCCCACAGTAAGGCGGAGAAGCCTTTACAAAAACCTCTCTTCCACTAATCCCAGGTGAGGCAGAGAACTGTCATCCTTTCACACTCTCAAAGTGTCGCAGAGAACTGTCATCCTTTCACACTCTTCAAGTGTCGGCAGAGAACTGTCATCCTTTCACACTCTCCAAGTGTTGGCATAGAACCGTCATCCTTTCACACCCTCTAAGTGTAGGTAAAGAACCATCATCCTTTCACACTCTCCAAGTGTCGGTAGAGAACCGTCATTCTTTCACACTCTCCAACTGTCGGTAGAGAACCGCTGTCCTTTTACACCCTCCAAGTGTAGGTAAAGTACCTTCACCCTTTTACACCCTCCAAGTATTGGTAGAGTACTAAATCTTCTTCAAAGATCTTCACACGAGCAATCTAAAAAGACAAGAAGAAGAGTGATAACCATAATTACAAAGAGAGCCTTACCTTTGCGTAACCTTGTGAATCCTTCACACTCCACTTGCAAGAAATCTCTCTCAAACACTCTCTCACACTCTTTCCTTTAATTTCCCTTAAAAAATCATGAATATAAGACTTTTTTACATTAGTTTTAGAGGAGCTTTTATATTAAAAACATGAAAAATTGTCTAAAAAACTGAAATTTTCAATTTTAACCATACACGATCGTACAGTACGATCATATTTCGTACGTATGAATAGTTCAAATACTATTATGTACAAACATGTTGTGAATCGGTATGAAATCATTTTGTACATGATCATGGTCCAGTACGAACCATGTTTGTCCAGGACAAACAGTTCAAAAAATTTTCATCTTCATCTAGATGAAGAGGGAACCCAAAATTTCGTACTCTATACAATGTATGTATGATGCATCATCATCTGTTATAATCAGTTATAAAAATTTTCAAATTCATCTGAATGAAACGTCGGGATGAAAAGGTACCTCACAATTTTGTACTCTGTAAGACATAAATGAATTGTGGTCATACAGTACAATCTATACTTAAAAAATAATATTTTTTGAGAAAAAAAAACTCGTCCATTTCGTACTATGGAAGGAATATATGAACTAGGTTCGTATAGTACAATCCTTAAAAAATTTATTTTTGAGAGAGAAGGGACCCATCCATTCTATACTCTGGAAGGCATGTATGAACTGAGTTCGTACAATACGATCCATACTTAGAAAAATACTCATGTTTATTCGTTCAACTACTCGTTGGGGAAAAATAATTGATCAGATCGTCTAGTATGAACGGATATTATATAGTATGATAAGTTTAAAAAAGTGAATTTTTAACTCTCTCCTGATGTGTGTGTGCTGAGTTACTCAATTACAATCACACTCTCTTAGACTCAATAAAATGGAAAATATAGACTTCAATTATAATAAACTCTAAATTGATCTTGATTTGAAGACTTTAACAATCTAGAGTATGATTTCCCTTAAATGTTAGTACACACAAGAGTAAAATAATTTTTCCAAAATATGTTAGGAGAAATAATAATCAAAGCAATAATATTTGGAATCATCAAAAACATATAAGTTGCAATAATATCAAAATAGAAAAGAACTAAGTAGCAACTATCTCCACACAATCCTTATCTTTAACATTCTGAATCACAATAAGGTGATTCATTCTCACACCATTAAAAAGAGAGTTGCTCCTTTCCAACCAGAGAAGAATGAGACATGGAATAATATTATGGATATAACCATTAGAATAAATAATCGAAGCGTTAAGCATAGACTTAAGAGAGAGCTTACCATTAAAATAATTTAACTGGAACAAATCATTAAAGTAAACCCAAGTTCTAACAACAACCAAGCCAGAGATAAAAACATGATGCATATTCTCCAAATGGCAACAACATTGGCACTTGGAAGCCATACTGAACCCTTTATTGGTGAGATTGTCATCAGTGGGTAAATATCTATGCAAAATTCTCCAGACAAAAAAAAAATAGTAGAAGGAATGCTCTTATGACAAATGTAATTAAAAATATTGTCAAATTTTCTTTTAGCTCTAAAAGAATGCCAAGCATCCTTTAAATGAAAACCACCATCTTTAGAAAAGTCATATTTAGAATCAGTGTTAATAGGTAAGTTAATAAGGAGATGAATAATGTTATCAGGAATCACATTAGAGAGCTTATCAAAATTCAAACAATTGTCATTAAAGTAAAAATTGTCCTTAACCGAAGACGTAGAGGATGAATTTAAAATAGAATAAATACAGTGTTTACCTAACCACCAATCTTGCCAAAAGAAAATAATACCATCACCAAGCCCCTAAGATATGAAGGGCTCGACCTCTCATTTAACCTTATAAAGCCTATTCCAAACTTTAGAGTCACCTTGTTTAGCAAAATAATTAGTAGGATGTTTACCAACAGAGTACTTGGAAATAATAAAATTTGCCCAAAGATTAGCATTAGTGCGCAACCTATACCAGAGTTTAAAAGAAAAAGACTTAGAAAGATCATGAAAATTCTTACACCCAAGACCACCTTCAGCAAGAATACCACAACACTTTTTCCAAGTAGCCCAAATAATTTTAGAGCTAAAAGAGGTGCCTTTCCAAAAAAAATTGTTAATAAGCTTGTGAAGCCTATCACAAACAGCTTGAGTCAGAAAAATAGTTTGAAAACTATAAACTGGTAAATCACAAAGAACACTTTTAATAAGAGTAACTCTACGACCAAAGCTAAAAATTCAAATCCCAAGCTAAGAGTTTGTTATGGACCGAAGCAATATGGCCATCAAATAAAAAGGAACACCACTTTCCATTAAAAAGAGGAACACCAAGATATTTGATGGGCAAGTGAGACTGAGAAAAGCCAGAAAGATCTTTAATAGCTAAAATATGATCATTAGAGATTCTCTTAGAAGCAATGAAACAACTTTTATTTTTGATGAAGGATAAGCCACTAACCATCTCAAATTGATCAAAGAAATCCATAAGATCTTTTTTAATTTTATTACTAGAAGAATTAGTAAAATAATAAAATCGTTAGCAAAGCATAAATGAGATATGGAAAAACCACCCAAAGTTCTAAAATAATGGCCAAGATTAGTACCAAACAAACTTATGAGACCTCTAGATAGAAATTCAGCAACAATAATAAAGAGCGCAGGACAAATAGGATCTCCTTGCCTAAGACCATGTGAAATTTTGAAAAAACCATTATTAGAACCATTAATAATAATAGTAGAAAAATACACATCTTTAATACAATTCTTAATAAGATTGACAAAGATAGAGTCAAATCCAAAAAACTCTAAAGTAAAATAAAGAAAGTTCTAGTTAAAAATATCATAGGCCTTGGCAATAACATGTTTCAAATTTAAATTACACCCTCTCACCTTAACATCCAGATCTTGACAGAACTGCTGAGCCAACAAAATGTTATATGTGATGACCCTACCTTTCACAAAACCCATCTGATTAGGAGAGATGATTCTAGGCAGAATAGAAGTAAGATGATTCATAAGAATTTTAGAGATCGACTTATTAAAAAAAGTACAAAGACTAATAGGTCTATAATCTTTCCAAGTGTTAACAACATTATTTTTAGGAATAAGCATAATAGAAGTAGAGGTAAAAAACTTAGGCATAGGGTTACCAGCAAAGAAATCCAAAACAGTAGTGAAAATATCATTATCAATAATATGCCAAGCTTTTTGAAAGAAAAGAGTGGTAAATCCATCGGACCAGCCATAGAATCACTATTCATATCAAACAAGTTCTTTTTAACCTCCTCAAAAGGTGGCCTAGAGAGACCAACATTGTCCTCCAGAGAAATAAGGGAAGGAATGAACGAATGATGCATAATCAGAGCAGGATTAAAAACTTTATTAAAATAGGATTTAAAATGATGCATAGTTAAAATAGCAATTTCCATAGAATTATCAGTGACAGAACCATCCTCTCTAAGGATTTTATAGATACTATTTTTACCCCTTCTTCTCTTAACCAACACATGGAAATAATTAGTATTATTATCACCTTCAACCAAATGCTTAGCAGTAGCTTTTTGCTTCCATAAAATCTCTTCCTGAGCTTGCAAATTAAAAAGATCTTCTCTTTTTTTTTTGGAAAAGTGCAAGGAGGAATAAAATTTTATTAACCACCAAATTACTTACAAGATGATTCCTCCAACAATTCTAAAATTGAAGGAGGAACTTTATCTCTAGAAAAGTCATCCCAAAAGAAGGATGAGAAGTGAGCATAGTTAGCACAAAAATGAGCTAACTTATTACAATTCCTATTAACAAAAGAAAAAATGAATTGCTTAAATTGGAAAAGAAAATCTAAATCCTTAGGCTTTAGAAATTCTTCATGAATCCATTGATTTTTAAATGCACTTTGAAAGATCTTGATAACTTTAAGATTATCAACCTCAGTCACTATACCTTTAGCTTCAAGCATCCAATCTTTGATATAATCTCTCTAAGAAAAAATTGCTAATAGCTCCATTTGGGCACAATCCCAATGTAGACTATGAAATCTAAAAGCAGCTAAACCTCTGCCTTTACAGTCCCTAAAAATACCACCGATGCCAGTGTTGTTATTGTGAAAAAATGAAGCACCAATGTTTACCTTGATCCAACTCGGAGGAGGAGGATGCCAAGAGGATTGAGACAGCTTAATAAGCTGATTATCATCCTAGTTTTCACATATTGTATAGGAATTAAAGGAAGAAACTGTCTAAATAATAGCTCTTGAAGCAATAGAAAAATTGCTTTCATCAACGCCTCCATGTACTACTTTATTTCTACAATTCCAGCAGTAGAAAATCACAGAGCAAAGAAGATTGCTTAGAAATGGATTTGAATCAGCCAAACTTCTCAAAACTTGATAACAGCCAAGTAAAGAATCAAATTCAGGAATATTAAAATGCTAATCATCTAGCACTTTCAATACTCTCTTGATAAAAAAACATTTAGAATCCACATGCTCTGCGTCTTCCATCTCTAGACATCCTCTCGGACAACCTCCACAATTAGCAAGCCTTCTATATAAAAGAAAATCAAACGTTGGAATACCATTCTTACTTATCCTCCACCAGAACATGTCAATTTAAGGCTTTAATTTTAACTTTTTCCTCCATTTAAAGGTATCATCTTCACTAATTTCTACAATTTTTTTCTCATAAACGATGGCTGTAATAGATTTACCAGATAACTTCTTAATACACTCCATCTTGTCTTCAATTTGATCTGAATGAATTGGAATTGAAAGGATCAATTTAATAAGCATGTCACCAAAACAAAACTTTAATTTTCCAGCATCCCATCTTCCTCCTGTGATAAAATCCAAAACTTGGTTGAACTCTTGATCAATAATGGCTACAAAAGTTGGCCACTTGTCTAATGTCTTATTCATTATCCACCTATCTTTGAAAGTATCAATATACTCTCCATTAGAAACTGTCCATCTCATCGCCAGAAGAAGGAATTATGCACCATTCTGAATTATTTTCCATGATGGAGAGCAACAGCTGTTATTATCACCATTCCACAGTACCTCCCCATATTTTGCTCTTAAAACTCTATTTAAAAGTATTGGGCTTCATAATGAAATTCAAGGCATGTTTAACCTCAAAGGTCCCAACTTATCTACTAAAGATTGTAAACCATAGCCACCTTTATTTGTTGGTTTACACAATGAGCTCCACGAAACGTAGTGCATACCATCACTACCATCTCTTTTATTCCAAAGAAAATCTCTACACAATTTCTCCACTTCATATAAAACCCTCAAAGGAATCAAAGAAAGACTTGCTTGATATGTAGTTAAAGACAGTAGAGAAGAATTAATCAAAGTCACTTTACCTGCAAGAGAAATGAATTTTGTACTCCAAATATTCATCTTGGCTGCTACTTTAAAAGTAATTTTGCTGAAATCTGCCTTTACCAATCTCCTGAGAGCTATTTTAACTCCTAAATAATCTATTTCCTTTACCATCTTCATTTTAATTACCTTGAGAAGGGATCTATAATCACTTTTCTTTACTGATTTGCTGAATAATACCGCAGATTTAAGCAAGTTAACTTTTTGTCCAGTCCAAGTACAATAATTCTTCAAGATTTTGACCACTTTCTTCAAAAAATTCTTATTAGCTCTTGAGAATATTATAATGTCATCCTACCAATCCTCTTACCAATATTTCCAAATTCTTCTGACAATAATTGAGAGCACATGATAGAAAGGAATGGTGACAAGGGGCACCCTTGTCTAAAACCACAATCTGCCTCTATCCACTTAGTACTTTCTCCATTAATTAAAGTGGAAATTTTTGATTAATTACACATTCCAAAATTAAATTAGAAAAAAGTTTTAGGAAATCCAAACCAGTCCAACACTTTTTCTAAAGTAGACCAACACATGCTGTCGTAGGCCTGCTCCATATCAACTTTAATAGCAACCAGACCTTTCTTAGCTTTAGAGTGTCTAAACTTATTAAACACTTCTTGAGCTAGGAGTAATTGGTCAGCCATAGACCACCCCTTGATAAAAGCATATTGTTCAATAGAAATGATCTTAGAAAGAACAAAACTCATCCTGTTTAAGATCATTTTAGCCACTATTTTATAAATTGCATTGCACAGGCTAATGGGACGATAATTCTCAGGGGATATTGGAGAAACAACTTTGGGAATCAAAATCACATTAGTTTCTTTCCATCCAGGACAAAGAATTCCCGAAGTAAAAAAATTCTTTTATTGCAGCCCAAACATCATTCTTAATGATAAACTAATAGGATTTAAGAAAGAATATGTTATGCCATCAATACCTAGTAAATATTAGATCCCAAGTTTGAAATGGTATCCTCCAGCACCTTTACAGTAAATTCTTCACCAAGAATTTTACAATCTTCCACGTTCAGTCTGTTACCAGGTTCCGACCACCCATTTAAACTGCAGCTCCTAGCTTTCCTTTTGCAATTGAAGAATTTGATGAAAACTTCTTCAATACTTTGCTTGTCTTCACAAATTACTCCCTCCTCATTTTTCACCCCATTGATTCTATTAGCATTTCTCCTTGTCGAGGCATATGCATGGAAGAATTTGGAATTAGAGTCTCCTTCATTCAACCATTGAAACTTGGCCGTTTGCTTCCACCACATGCTAAGCCTCCCCAAAGTATTATTGAATTCAGCAATTTTGGATCTTAAACAGCAAAGTTTCAGATTCGATAATCCTCCCAAATCAATTTCTTCCTTTTGTAAATCCAAAATTTCACTTTTTAGCTTTTCTTTTAATTCTGTCAAATTTTTATGCTTCTCCTTATTCCAAAAAAATAAGGATCTCAAAGTTCTCTTGAACTTAGAATTAAGTATATCTGAAGCAGAACCCTTTGTCTTTTTGTTCCAAGCAGCAAGAACTATAGAACGAGAGGCTTTATAAGATAACCAAGTATCTTCAAACATAAATCTCCTTCCTTTTGTTAACCTGGATGCCAAGATTTTAATAGATATTGGACAATGGTCCGATGCAAACCTGGCTAGATGCTAAACCCCCATCTTTTGGAGAATATTAAGAGCAGCACAATTAATAAGGCATCGGTTCAGCCTCTCCAAAATCCTTCCTCCTCCATTTTTATTATTGCACCAAGTGAACTTAGGACCCATGTAGTCGACTTCATACAAATCTCCTCTATTCATAAATGACATCATATCTTTAGATCCTTGAGATTGTACAAACTTCTTTCCCCCTCTTTTATCACTTTGAGATATTATGCAATTAAAATCTCTCCCTATAATCCATGGAAAATCATCATCAAAATACTTTTCCAGATTTTCCCAAAGAATTCTTCTTTTACTGTTTTCCCTGCTGCCGTAGACTGTAGCTATCATCCACGTTTGATGATTTTTAATTTTAAGTCTACCCACCACCACCTGCTCATTAGCTTCAACAACTTCAAAGGTTGCCAAATCTTTGTCTCCAACACACCAAGATACCAACTGATAGTCCAACTGCCGGATACATGAACGAATCCCACAGTTCACCAATAAATTTTCTGACTTCTTTAAACTCCATATAAGAAACTTTAGTTTCCATAAGGCCCACAAACAAAGCATCATTATCCTTCACAATTTATTTCAAATATCTGGAGGCCACCACCTTCCTAGCCCCCCTACAATTCCAAAAAATTAGGGAACTCATTTTTTCTTTGAAGTGGGACTAGAACCACCACAAATACTCTTAGGATCACCTTTCATTATTTTAGACTTAAAAGAATTATTCCCCAATGATTTTAATTATTTTTGCAACTTAAATTTTACTTCTCCAAGAACAGGATTCTCCACCAATTCATTACTATCACTAGTAACATTAACAGATTTGTCCTCCTCCTCCAACTCTTCTACACTTCTTTCAAACAAAGTAATTTCTTTTTCTGGATCATCCTTGCCTCCTTCAGTAATAGATTATAGAATAGAAAACATATTTTTACTGTTGATATCAACCACACCCTTACCTGAAGAATACATTTTTTCCAGAATAGGAATAGTTTCATCAATAGTCTTCTTATTGTGGCCTTTCCCGTTAGATTTTTGAAGAACCATTTCCTTCACTGCATTCTCCTGAATCTTGACATCTAAACCTTGATAAGGAATACTTAAGTTCGTAGGTAATCCTTAGGACTTAACTGAGTTCGCAAGCAACCCTTTCCCAAACTGATAACATCCTGAGTAAATTTTGACTTGCTAATTTCCCCTTCTTCAAGTTGAAGAGCAGCTGAGTTTCTTTTTTTGGATTATCTTGTATCACTTCTTTAGCTACACTTACATCTTTAATAGATATAGTTTTGTCCACCTCAACCACTGGAGCAGCCGGTCTTCTTAAAAAACTGGAATAGTTAGGATTAACCCACTTATTGCTTTGTTTATAAAACCTTTTCTTCTTATGATTCACCAAGATCCATGGACCATAAACAGGTTCTTTGGATAATATTTGCTTCTTACCTTCTTTTAAACCTTCAGCCTCTTCATTTGCAACCTCCAACTCCTTATGAACTTCTTTCAAAGGCATACAATCCTTCTCTACATGCCCTATCTTACCACAAACAAAACAAAAATTTGTAACCTTTCAAACTCCACTTTTTGAAAGAATCTCCCACATAGACTATCAACCCAAACTCTTAAAGGAAGAGGTTGATCAAGTTGGATTCTCACATATACTCTAGCAAATTCTCTTCTTCCCCAATTGAACATATTTCCATCTAACATCATAGGTTTTCCAACTCTTGATGCAATGCAAGCAACATTTTTCTCATCCCAACATTGTACAGGTAAATGAGGCATCCTAATCCATATAGGAGAAGAAAGTCCCTTTGTTGTAGAAGAATTGAATTCCGGAGACCACCTCTCCATACCTACTATGTGTTCATTTACAAACCATGGTCCTCCCGAGTGCACCGCTTTCACAACTTCTTCAGAAGAGAAAGAACATAAAAACCAACCACTTCCTAATGTAGTAAAGTGGAATTGTCCAAACTGCTTCCATTGCTTTCTTAACTCCAGTAACTCCTTCCCTAAAATTTTGATAACCAAAGAATTTGATAGCTTTTTAGCATTTAAATCCTTCAATTCCTCATTGAGCTTTACTGCTTTTCCATCATCTGAAATGACCACATCATCTTCATTGAATTCCAATTTGATGTATGGCTTTTTACTCCAAGGATTCATCGAACTAGAATCAACCAACTAAGGCAATTCTACAGTCACCTTATCTCCATTCGATTTATTAGCTTTTTCCAAAATAGAATGAACATTTTTGTTAACCGTATTTCATGAATCTTCATTTATCTCGCTTCGACAAAGTCCAGGGATTGCATTCGAATTCACAAACCGATTAACAAAAATCTTCATTCCAGATGTCGACGCCGCATTATCGGATGGAAAACCATATGATTTTATGCTTTTTTGAGTATTCGTATCTCCCAAATCAACTACAGCCTTACCTTTTCCTTCCACATGCTTTACCTCCATAGGCGATGTAACTGCACCTCCTTTAATAACCAACGCTCCTTGACATTTCATCAACGAAATTTTACCTACCTGAACTGAATTCAAGATCTCCATATCACCTTCATTCTCCTTAGCCAACTGGGAATTCAAAACTCGAGATTGAAATGAGCTAACCACTCCTGCATTCAGGGCTTGCCGGAGTTTATCTGCCACCTTCGTAGACTTTATATTCTCAACACAAGAACCACGGACATCCTTGGGAGAATCACCGGCAATACGCTGGCAATCTTCCTCTCCCATCAGTTCACCGACCGTTACCTCCAAATAGAATTTCAAATTTCTTTTTCTCTCCCTAGAAATCCGGACATTCTCTCTCTAACATGGTCTTCCCCTCAATTCAAAAAAATACTTCCATCTAATTGTTATATCTAAAAAAAAAGATCCTCTTTGGACTTCTTTAAAAATGAGAAATTAATATTAGTAGGATCATCTTGATAAACCAACTCAAGAGAATTAATAAGTTGCTCAGCATGCAAGATATTATCAAAAATATTTTTAAAAACATGATGATTCCACCAATTTAAAAATTATTTCAATCTTTTCAACTTCAGCCAAAGTCTTTTTATACCAAAAATAGAGTTATCATGATGTAACGGAGAATGCCAATTGTTCTTAACAACATCAAAGAAAGAATCATAACAATGCCACATTTTTTGAAATCTAAAATGAGACGAAAAACTAGAATGTCTAAACTTCAGGCTAAAAAAGTAAGGGAGAGTGATCAGAAAAAGTTCTACTCAGATGCTGCACATAGGTGGTAATGAGGGAGTTAAGCCAAGAGTCAATGAAGAGCACCCTATCCAGCCTTTGCCATAAGTGACCCCTATTCCAAGTGAAATTATTACCAATAAAGCCAATATAATTTAAATTACAATTTGAAATCCTATTATTGAAATCCTCCATAGAACGAATTGAGGATTTCAATAATATGATTAAGAGGAAAGACCCGGTTAAAATCATATTATTGAAATCCTCCAATCCTTTCAGATGGGTTAGTGAAGGCATTGAAATCACCACCAGAGCCAAGGTAAATTACAAATATTATAAAAATCAATAAGTTTCTCCCAAAGTAGTTTTCTATTATAAAGAGAAGAAGCAACATATATCAAATAATAAAAATTAAGGGCCTCAACTTTATAATGCATAACCTGAGTAAAATCACCAATAACATTAATTTTAACCGGGTCTTTACAAAGAACCCAAATTTTGTTAGCCATATTAGAAATAGCATGATTAAAACCCAAAAATTGAGAGGTATCCAACAACCTAGAGGATGAAATAAGGGGCTCAAGCAACACATGAATAGAAAGGTTATGCACACGACACAAGTTCTTAACACTTATTCTAGAAGAAGGACATCCAATGCCCCTCACATTCCAAACAATAGCATTAAACCTAAAAATAAACTTAATGGAAAGTATGTGATCTAGTGTTTCTAGGAGGTTGCAAAGAAATATGCTTAGGTTTCCTTCCTCTTTTACTATGAACTTTAACAAAACTCAAATCACTATCATCCCTAGAAAAGTATTTAGCGGCAATATACATCTCCTCAGTATCAGTCAACGCATCACTATTATAATAAGAGGTTGAAAGAGTCTTACTACCACTTGGATGTTCCCTTAGAGAAGTCAGTTGAGGACACTTGTCCTCCATAGAATCACATTTCCTTATAAGAGGCACTTCAATGCATTTAGAGATAAGAGAAACATGATCCATAGAGATAAATTCACCTTCCTCTAAAGGGGTAACAATCCTCTTATCCTCCTTGTGAGTCACTTGAATATCCACTTCTTCTTGAACATTTAAAGGAGAAGAAGAATTAAACATGATACCACTCGCTTCATTAATAGTCTAATTAATATTACAAGAAGGGTTAGTTTTAGAAATATTAGAATTAGGAACTTCAATATTAGGCATAAAATGTAACATATTCTTTTCACCATCAACATTAGGAAAAGCAAATGATTGAACAATAACTCCCTACTCATGAATCAATGATACATAATTAAGAGAAGAAGGAAGAGAGTCCTCCATATTAATCACCAATGGGTCCACAAGAGAATGAGGAGGATTAGAGGAATTATCCTCTAAACTAGGATTAGATACAACCTGAGAAACCATCCCATCTTTTTGTTTCAACGATTCCTTTTCTTTATGGAGATTAGGATGTTTATGAAAGAAATCATTAATGCCATGGCCATCCATCTGTTGGTGGAATTTTGAAAACATGTTTTGAAAATATTAGTTTTCTTTGGGAGTTAAAGTTAAATTCTAATTCTAAAATTGAATCATCCTGTTAGAAAGAATATATCACCTCGAAAGATGAAAAAAAAAATTCATAACGGCGTTCAGATTTAGAATTATGAAATTCATCTTGAATATTGTGAGCGGATGCTAAAGAGAAATTCATATGACCCCGAAGGGTCAAAATGAGGTTCAATTGAATATCCAGCTACAATATTCAAGAAGTGTGATCGTTAGGTTCACATCCAAAGCCTTATCAAAGAAAGATATATCTCTCCGAAGGGAGAAAATATCGTTCGATGATAATTCTTAAAATATGATAATAATGATCACTAGTATTTTAAGTTCTCCCAAAGAAATCCAATTGAGTTTTGAAAAATCAATTTTTAAAATCAGGTGTGTGTGGTTCTAAATCTCCTACGAGCGCAAGCCCTCGTAGTTAATTACATCGTAGGGAGATGAAATCTCCTACGAAAATCTCCTACAAAAACTCCCGATTAAAATAATGGCAGAATTTTGTTAGAGTTTCTAGGAGTGATATCAAAAAGGAAGTGAATTTTTGGAAATTCAACAGGGAATGGATCAAAATTGAGCAGTTATTAACGGAGTTAAAGGATGAGAGGTAGGGGACATTTTGAGATTCCAGAACCATCCGGAAGTGTCCCAACTTAATCTAAGTGTTGGGCTTTATGTTTTAGGATTGAAATGAAGCTTTGATTAGAATTGAGCATTTTATTAGAAATTTGGGATTAGATTCCCGAAGTTTGGGGTCTTATAATCAAAGATCTACCCCGGAACCTAAATCTATTTTGGACACTGGACCACAGTCGTCCGATCCTAACTAATGCAGTGCAAGGTCTGGACTTACCCCGGCCTGGATTGGGGAGCCAGCAAACCACCTAACCGATTTAAAAGAGATGAGTCCGGTCTTTTATGAAAGAGTGGTAGGGACGTTGTAATTAAAGTTTTGGAAGGTTGGGGCCGACATCTAGAGATTCTCCTATTTGGCCCCTTTGATTTATGTTGGGTGCAAAAATGCTAAGGACTATGAAATTAAAATTTTGACTCTTTAATTTGTATCTAATGCAATGCATGCTGGTTAACAACCTCAAATCAAATATGCTTGAAATTTTTAAAAATAGGCTTATAAAATAATTTTTTAGAAGACTGGACTTCCCCAGGTCCGGCACCTCATCCTCATAGGTCAGACTATCCGGACTCTACCCGCAGGCGGGGAAGGGTCTAAAGCAAGGAAAGAGTAATGCAGAAATATGCATGCGACCCCGGGGTCGATCCCCGGCTAATTCCCTAGATTCGTTATCTTTCTATATTATTTAGACTCACTAAACTTTTAGACTTTTAAAATTATGAGTAGAAAACTTTCACACCCTCACGAGCCTCACGTATCCAGGCGAAAACAAAGAGCGGCATGCAATCGCCAAAAAACTAGTAAAAACAAGTAATCCTAAAGGCAATCAAATCATCACATCAAATATAAATTAATTAATAAATGTCCATAGGCAGAATTGTCTTGCTTATTACAAACCAGAATATTACAGAAAGTAAAGTGGCCGGGCACCACTGACAACAACCCGGATTCTAAACCTAGTAATGACGCAAGTTCTTTTGAGTGGGATACTCTCAATCTTCAAATCTTCAAATCTTCAATCTCATTCTTCTTTGGACTCCTTTTCTTCAATCTTCTTGGAATCTTCGTAGTGGATTACCCAAATGGACAAGAGGGCACTTCCCTCTAAGGGGAAGGTCACTCTTTCCTCTTTGGGTAAGGAAGAGGTATGACCCAAATTTGGATTTCCAAATGGAAAAGGAGTGTTCCCTGAAGGGGTATCCTTTCCTCTTTGGAATCCAAGCTTTGGGTCTATGTATCCCAACTCAAAATCAACTTTCACAACACTTGACACTTACACAAATTACATTAATATCAAAATAAAAATCTAGACTCACCTGCAGGGTTATCCTGAGCAATTAATATATAAAAAACAGTTATTCCCAAGCAGTTGTATATGAGCAGAAAAGAAAGTAAACACACTGGCCACGTTTTTTTTTTTATTTGGGGGCATTAGCAACTGAAACACCTGTGCAAAGAGTTTATAATATTTATGCATTTTTTTTATTTGCCCCCTTTTTATATTGCCCTGCATGAGCGTGGCCACCTGCAGAAAACTGTGTCAACATCCAGATCGTACCTAACCTAAGGGTAATCTAGTCGCCAAACACATCAATTCATCCACAGAGTACAGAAAAAGTAAGCAGACACAGCAAAGCAATTTCATCCACAACATGCAGTGAAAACTACGAAAAATCCGGCACACAGCAGTAAAGTAAACACCGGCCTAACCTAGATCTAGAGTTGGTTGTCCTAGCACATCATCTAAAGTGTGTGAGAAAGGTCATGTGGCTGGGATAGATCCTAAAGTAGGTGATTAGTTAATGTTGCCTAAAAGTTTGGATTTGTTAAGGCTTAGAAGGGGATTTAAATTAAAATTTAAATATTAAGGAATTAAGAATTTTAATTAGACATATTTTAAAAGTTAATTGATTACTACCTTTGTTTCACACCGAGGCCGTGAAGTTTATTTCACCTTCCTTGGGGCTAAGCTAATAGCCTCGTAGGCCTGGGTTACCCAGTAACAATCGGGGTTGATTAAGTTATTTAAATTGGTTAGAATTAAAAGAGTGGATTAATATTAAAATGAGTTAGTTACTGATTTTTAAATCTTGATTAATTTAAGTTTGCCATTAATTGATTCGTGGCGTTGTGCCACCAGGCTCGAGGAACCAGCCTCCTTAGGACACTTAGCCCCGCAGCCCGGAGTAGTCCAGCCGATAAACCAAATTAATGTAATTGAGTTAGAGATTTTTAAAATGTTAAATAATTAAAAATTAATTCATTTTAAGGTTTGACACCCTTTAGAATTCATTCGTGGCGTTGTGCCACCAGGCTCGAGGAACCAGCCTCCTTAGGACACTTAGCCCCGCAGCCCGGAGTAGTCCAGCCAATAAACTTCAACTTTAGGGTGGTTGTTGTGTTTTAAAGGATTTGTTAAGTGTTTTAAGCATTAAACCAATATTTTCTGAGTTTTAGAATAATTTTGGGTTTTATGAATTTTTTTGAATATTTTAATCATTTAATTAAAGGGTCAAAAGTTGAATTTTTTATTAAGCTCAAATTCTAGAATTTTTGTATTTTATTAAAATACTAGGCCTAATTATGAGTTGTTAGACATGTGGCACATTCAATTTGAAGTTTTCTATCAAAAGTTATGATTTTTAGAGTTTTGACCCGATTTTGACCTAGAGTTGACCAAAATGTTGACTTTTGACTTTGACCAGATTTTGGGGGTTTGAACTTTTAGGAAAATACTAGATTTTAATTAGAGTCATTAGCCACTGGGTTTGATTGATTTGGAAGTTTCTACAATTAGTAATGAATTTTGGAAGTTTGGGTATTTATTGAAATTATTAAATTATCTCAATTAAAGGGTCATTTTAGTGATTTGATCCCAAATGAGTCCCAAACTTCTTGAAATCAACTCCAAAGATCAGAAATAATCTAAGGAGAGATCAGCAAGTGTTTAAAGATTTTTTGGGATTTTTTAATAATTTTTAATTAATTAAAATTGATTAAACATTGATTTTAATTAAAATTAAATTAAAGTGGATTTTAATGTCAAATTAAAGTGATTTCAATTTTCATTGATTAAAAGATAAATTTAAGTTAATTGGGGGTATTTTAGGGAATTTTAAGAATTAAATTAGAATTATTAGAATTTTATTAAGGCTAAAGGGTTATTTCTAAGAGGAATTATTGTGGTTCCTACTTAGGAAACCAAATGGACTCTAAATTTGATGAAATTTGGTCCAAAGGATCACCTGACCCTGAGGACTAAACTCACCAAATTTGAGCTCAAATGGAGTACTCTAAGGTGGTTAACTAAACCACCTAAGGTGAACTCTAAGTCACCTTCAAATCTCTATAGGGATCTATCCTAGGCTTGGATTGGGACAAAATCAGTGGGTCTACACTCCTTATCCTAAACATCATCAGCACACAAAGAATCACACCCTAAATCCCATTGGATAGGTCTATACCCCATTTTGAATTTAAGGGTCAAACCATGACCCTTAAATTTGAAATTTGGGGAAAATGCCCTTGAACATCTTAAAAGGGGGAGATAAAATTTGGACATGTTAAAAACATGTTCAAATTCAATCTCCCAAAATTCCATGCCTGGTGGACTTGTATTTAAAGAATAATTAAAGAAATTAATAAATTGCTCAAACTCAAATTAAACCTAGCACTGACCTAACCAGGGCATGGAACCATAGGGCTTTTGTAGGTCTCCCTGAGACCTTTTCAATGAGTCTAAGAACACCTAATTTGGACAAGTGTGCAGGGAGATATGAATTTCCAAAGTTCCCTTGAATTTCTGGAATTATTAATTTGGCCATTACACAGTCAGCGCTCGCTTTACACGCGCCGCGCGCTGATTGGCTGGGCAATCATTGGCGCCAACTGTTAACGGTCGGATTAACCACAGCCGTCGGATGGCGGATCGGACGGTTGGGATCAGACGCGCTCCGAAACAGCGGGATCTAATCCGAGCCGTTGATCGGAATCAACGGCTGAGATTTCGTCTTCAACCTCCGCTCCTATCCGAGGGCGTGAACCTTCTCCGGCGTGATCCGATTGATCCCACCGGCGAACTTCGACAAAATTTCACAGGGAGGATCAGGGGGGTGGAAACCTTCAATCCAACGGTGGAAATCCGTTGGGGTGAAGGTTTCCTTCACACTTGACCGGACTACCTAACTAGGGAGCTCGGGATGAAGGAATTACCGCAGAGAAAGTCTCAACGAATGAGCTTCTCTATCTGGAAGCTTCAGGGGACGAAGGCGAGCAGGTTTCCTTCAGGGACCACGACTGGAGGACGGCCGGAGGTAGGACTTTGAGCGGGACGTCGAAGCCTTTCACCGGAGTTCGCTCGAAGTAATGAAAGGAGAGGTCTGGGAGCTCTAGGGGAGATGCTGGGAGGTCGAGGGAACTCTGGGGAATCGTTTCGAAATGCTGGGATCGATCCTTGAGCTCTGGGGAGCACCAGCCTATTCAGCCTCCTCCCGCGAGCTCGGACGGCCAGGATTGAATCGGAGGAGCTCTCGGATTGATGCCAAGTAGAAAGGGGCACCGTTCCAGAGAGCTCGTGAGCCTCAAGCCGGCGAACCACAGCCTTTGGAAGGCTTTCGGTCAGGATCGGCCTGGGGGGACCACCGGAACTTGCTCTCCATTGGTTCCGACCGCCGCCGGCCACGGTCTGGGTTGGGTTGACCAGGGAAGGCCGATGGAGACACACTGGAGCTCGGAGTGGAGTCAAATTGGTCTGGGGAAGCCGGGATCGATCCGGTGGCTCGGTTTGGCTCAAACCTACTTGGTTTGAGTCGAATTGAGCTCGATCCAGATCAGGCCAGACCCGGGACTAGATATTGGAGGTAGGTCTGGGTCTGGTGCACCCAATGCAAGTGGCAATTGGGTCCAATTTGATCTGTGTCAAAGGTTGGCTCGGGTTGATCCAAATCTGCTCGGTTCGGGTCGATTTGGGCTCAACCCAGGTCAGGCCAGACCCTGGGCTTGAGGTGGGAAGTGGGTCTGGGTCTGGTGCACCCAATGCAAGTGGTAATTGGGTCCAATTTGATCTGAGCTGGAAAATGGCTCGGGTCCAAGTGTTTTTGGCTACTTTGGGTTAGCCTAATTATTGACCCAAGCTAGCCCAAGGCATGGGCTGGCTGGAGGGGGTGTATTGGACCTTGGCCACCTATGGGAGGTGTTGGCCAGGTTCAATTGGGTTTAGGTTGAGAGTTGGCCCAATTCCAAGTGCTTTTGGGCACTTTGGGTTAGCCTAACTCTTGACCCAAATGAGCCCAAGGATTGGGCTGGTCAAGGAAAGTGTATTGGGTCAATGGGAACCCAATGGCACCTTGATTTGGATTCAATTTGATTAAGATCAAAAGATGGCTCAAGGGAGGTCTCTCTTGGGTCACTTGGGTCAAGCTATAAGGCTAACCCAAGTGAGCCCAAGGCTTGGGTCACCATGAGGGGTCTCTTGGGTACCCAAGGGTTCATCCCATACATTCAAAGGACTTGGAATGGACTAGATTCAAAATTTTGAAAGGGGAGGAGTGTATGGGTCCATGGGTCAAACTTGGTTGACTTGGTCAACCAGGTTGACCCAAGGTCTGGGTTTGAGTTCAACAAGTTGAGTTTGATATTTGAAATTCATTGGAAGTGGTTTCAAAGAGTTTGGAATTGATTTGAATTGAAATAGCCATTTGAAATCTCATAAGGGTATTTTAGTCAATTTTGTCAACTAGAGTCAAAAATGGTTCTGAAAAATGCAGTTTACTGCTCAATGGGTTAAAATCAAGAGTCTGGAAGTGATTGGAGGCTTGGATAAGGGTTCCAAGGTCAAGATCTCAAAGGGGTTAGGTTCAGTGGCATAGGCTGTAAATATTTGAAGGTTTTACAGCCTTTGGATTTTAATTCAGATTCTGGGGTTAGAGACCTCAAAATGAGCTAAAAGTTGGAGGGTAACCTCTAGAGACATGTCTTATCACTTTACAAGTGATAGACCTTGAATCAGAGACCATTTGAGTGGGTTTTGAAATGTTTGAAAAATCTCTAAAAAAAGGTCTTTAGGACAAGGCCTTGAGACTTAGGATTTGAGTCTGGATTTCTGGATTTGGAATAGATTTTAAGTTGGAATGATTAGTATTGAAGTATCCAAATCATTTACAATCATGTGGTGATTGTTAATGAATGGATGAGGCCAAAGCTAGATTGAAGCTTGGATCAAAGTCTAGGTTAAAATTTGGATTCTCAAGTGGATTGAGTCAAAGTTTGGATATGTTTGAAATTTGAATTAATTTGAATTTGAATTGGATGGAGTTTGAGATTTAAATTGATCACAGGTAGGGATCAAATTGAAATTGGAGTGGATCAAATATAGGAATTGATTTGAGGTTGAGGTTGATCAAGGGTGGAGATTGATTTGAAGTTGGAGTGACCCTAAGATCTAGAAGAATTCTAAGATCTAGGATTTAAGGGAATCCTAGGCTCTAGAGTGGACTCTAAGGTCTTGGATCTAGAAGGATCCTAAGGTCTAGAGTGGATCCTAGGGTCTAGGATTAAATCTGGATTCTGGAGGGGTCTTAGTGACCTCATACAAAAATGAGGTCAACAAATGGACCCCCAATGTGTGTGGTAGAAAGAACTTCTGCTGCACACATTGGCGTTGACCGAATGGAAGTAGAACTTTGAGAATGAAAGGGGGATCATCTCCCAACCTCAAGCCTATAGGATGCTAATGGAAGGCTTACACCTATTCGACAAGGAAAACTGGTGAAACCAAGGTAGGGAAAACCTAACCTTTGGTCTAAGGAAGGGCATCACCCAACCTTAGGCCTATAGGATGCTGATAGAAGACTTACTCCAAATAGGCAGATTAACTGGAAACCAAAGTAGGGAATACCTAACCTTGGGTCTAAGGAAGGGCATCACCCAACCTTAGGTCTACAGAATGCTGATAGAAGACTTACTCCTAGTAGACGGATCAACTGGAAACCAAGGTAGGGAATACCTAGCCTTGGGTCTAAGGAAGGGCATCACCCAACCTTAGGCCTATAGGATGCTGATAGAAGACTTACTCCAAATAGGCAGATTAACTGGAAACTAAAGTAGGGAATACGTAACCTTGGGTCTAAGGAAGGGCATCACCCAACCTTAGGTCTACAGGATGCTGATAGAAGACTTACTCCTAGTAGACGGATCAACTGGAAACCAAGGTAGAGAATACCTAGCCTTGGGTCTAAGGAAGGGCATCACCCAACCTTAGGTCTACAGGATGCTGATAGAAGACTTACTCCTAGTAGACGGATCAACTGGAAACCAAGGTAGGGAATACCTAGCCTTGGGTCTAAGGAAGGGCATCACCCAACCTTAGGCCTATAGGATGCTGATAGAAGACTTACTCCAAATAGGCAGATTAACTGGCAAACTATGATGGTGCCACGAAGGGCGTACTCCACCACTAGCGAATGGTCATGTGGGGAGGAAATTTGCTCCACACAGAGGACCTCAACTGGCAAACTAGGATGGTGCCACGAAGGGCGTACTCCACCACTAGCGAATGGGAATCAGGATGGTGCCACGAAGGGCGTACTCCACCACTAATCCCCGGGTCAAATGCTAGGGTGGTGCCACGGAGGGCGTACTCCAACACTAGCGGGTCTAATCCTAAGGGAAGGAAAGACCTAACCTTAAGGAGAAGGCGAAGAGCGTTAAAAAAAACTTAAAAAAAGGTAGAATCAAGTTGTAAATCAAGAAAAGGAAGTTTTATTAATTGATAAAATGAGCTACATCAAGCATAGTATTTCTTAAGGAAACGCCCATTGACAGGTAGCATTGGGTGGTTCCTTTTACAATCTACTAACTGATACGAGCCTCCTTCGTAGACAGTCTTTATAACGAAGGGTCCTTCCCACGTAGGTTCAAATTTGCCTCCCAGCTTCCGATGGGCCAAGATAGGCCTCCGAAGGACCAATACCAAGTCTCCCGCTTGGAAGGTCCTAGGTCGCACTAACTTGTCATGGGCTTGAACCATACGGGATTTATACAACTCTAAACTTTGTTGAGCTTGGAGACGTCGCTCTTCAAGGCCTTCGAGTTCTTCCAATCGTAGTTTTGCATTTTGTTCATTGGTAATTTGATTCTGAACTGCAATTCTGAGCGAAGGGATTTGTATTTCCAAGGGCAGAACAGCCTCAGATCCATACACTAGTGCAAACGGGGTGGATTGGGTCGGGGTTCTATAAGTGGTACGATAAGCCCACAAAGCTTCCACCAACCGCTCATCCCACTGCCATTTGTTATCATCAAGGGTCTTTTTGACAATTTGCACCAAGGTTTTATTGAAGTCCTCGGCCAATCCATTCGCCCGAGGGTAATAGATCGTCGAATATCTCCAATCAATATTATGGCGCTTTACAAAACTATTGATTTTTGTAGACTTGAATGCGGACCCATTATCGGATATGATTCTGCGAGGTGCGCCGAATCGATATACAATATGGTCACGAAAGAATTTTAAGACATGGTGTGATGTTACATTTCGTAGGGGAATTGCTTCCGCCCACTTTGAAAAGTAATCAGTCGCTGCTAATATGAAACGATGACCTCTCGCAGAGGGAGGGTCAATCGGCCCAATGATATCCGTGCCCCAACTCTCGAAGGGCCATGAGGCTATCGTAGGGTGTAACACATTAGGCGGCTGATGTAAAATCACACCATGGACCTGACATTGATGACAGTGCTTTGCAGTATTCATGCAATCGTCAATCATTGTAGGCCAATAGTATCCAAGTCTTTTAATCTTTAATTTCATTTTTGGACCCGATTGATGAGCACCGCACAGTCCTGAATGAACTTCATTAACAATTTTCTGAGCTTCTCGCTTGTTCAAACAGCGCAGCCACATGTGATCAAAGGACCGACGGTACAACAGATCGTTAACTAGTGCATATGATAGGGCACGTTTCTTAATCTGGTTGGAGAGTGATTTATCCTGGGGAAGCTTCCCTTCTTTAAGGTAATCGACTAAGAGTCGTCTCCAATCGCCTTCTTCGTCAGTTGTCGAAGAGGCAGAAAGGATCTGAAGGGGAGTCTTACTAATGTGTTCCAAATCTATAAGGGAGAGGGTCTTACAACCCTGTATCTCTATAGGGATGGAATCCTCCTCATGACATGCAAATTCTTTTGCAAGTTTTGCTAAGGCATCCGCCGCGGAATTGCTTCCACGGGGAACCCTATACAAAGTAGCAATGGGGATTTGTTCCAACAAGTGAAGTGTATACTGGTGATATCTTAGGAGATTCGGATTCAAGACTTTATAAGTTCCGGCGACTTGGTTAATAACTAGTTGGGAATCTCCAAAGATCTTAATCTCTTTAATCTCCATTAGAATTGCAAGTTCCAAACCAGTTATAAGAGCTTCGTATTCAGCTTCGTTGTTTGTGCAAGGCTCCGATAAGTGGTAGGAAAAATGCATCATTCCTTTTTCTGGTGTAATAAAAATTAGACCGACTCCAGCCTTTCCAGGAATTACAGATTGTTGGGTCGCAATCCTACGAGAGGATGCTGCCCCATCAAAATATAATTCCCAGATGGCCTCGCCAGATTCCCCCAAACTCATGATTTGTTCGTCGGGTAGGTCATCGTTCAGAGGAGAATCTGCCGGCAGCGGGTGTGCTTCCAGAAAGTCGGCAACAGCCTGTCCTTTCACAGCACGAAGAGGAGTGAAAGTAATCTCAAATTGCAACAATATCATAGACCAACGAGCTAAACGTCCTGACAACGTAGGTCGGGTCATAAGATATTGCAAAGGATTAACTCTTGAAATCAGACTGATTGAGTGGGAGAGCATGTAATGCCTCAGTTTCTGAGCTGCAAAAACCAAAGCAAGTCAATGCTTCTCAATTGACGGGTATCGAATTTCAGTAGGAAGGAGTCTTCGACTAAGGTAGTAGAGGGCGTTCTCCTTTCCTTCGTCGTTAACTTGAGCCAACAGGGCACCTAAAGACTCATCTAGAGCTGCGGTGTAGAGGATTAATGGCTTTCCCGGAATCGGAGCTGCCAAGACTGGCGGGTTAGAAAGGTATTGTTTGATATCGTCAAAAGCATTTTGACACTTCTCGCCCCATACAAATTTAGTATCCTTTTTCGCAAGGACAGAAAAGGGTTGACATCTCCCGGAAAGATTAGAAATAAACCTCCTTATATATGCCAATCTACCTTGTAGAGACCTTAACTGAGTAAGGCTCTTAGGGGATGGCATATCTAAGATGGCTTCAATTTTAGCAGGATCTATCTCGATTCCGCGGTGCCTCACTACAAATCCTAAGAATTTTCCCGAGGCGACGCCAAAGGCGCACTTAAAGGGGTTCATTTTTAAATCGTAGCGGCGTAATCGTTCGAAAACAACTCTTAAGTCATACAGGTGAGCCTCTTTAACCTTGCTCTTGATAACTAAATCATCAATATAACATTCAACTTGATTATGAATTAAGTCGTCAAAGATACGGGTCATGGCCCGTTGGTAGGTTGCTCCGGCATTCTTTAAGCCGAATGGCATTACCTTATAACAAAAGATTCCAATAGGGGTTCTGAACGCCATATTTCTCTCATCTTCTGGGGCCATCTTGATTTGATTATAACCCGACGAGCCGTCCATGAATGAGAAAATAGCATGTGAGGAGGCAATGTCCACCATGAGTTCTGGTATGGGTAAAGGGAACTCATCTTTAGAACATGCCTTATTCAGATCCCTATAGTCGACACAAATCCGAATTTGACCGTTTTTCTTTTAAACTGGCACGACGCTGGCCACCCAAGAGGGATATTGCTCCTCTCGAATGAATCCGGCTTCTGCCAATTTCTTAACTTCAGAAACGACTTCTTGCTCAATCTCTAAGCGCATGCGTCGAGGAGCTTGTTTAACAGGAATGGCATCATGCCGAACCCCAAGTTTGTGAACTGCTACCTCAGCAGGCAAACCTGGCATTTCGTTGTATGTCCAAGCAAAGCAATCCCTGAACTCGAATAACAACTGGATTAGGTCTTGAGTTTCACCCTCGCTCAACAAAGTACTTATGAAAATCGGACGGGGGTCATCATCGTTTCCCAGGTTAATATCTCTCAACTCATCGACTGTCGACTTAATTTCCTCTTCAAATTCAGGGGGTGCATCCCGAACTTGAAGATCATCGGGATCGTCTAAAGTCTCCAAACAGAGTCCATCTAGAGGACAAGGAGGATCTGTAGGGACATTTGGAGAATCGAGATGGTAAGTTATCATTAGGCAATACTCATCATCATCGAATGAACTAACTGTTCCAAAGCCAATACCACTTGTTGGATTTTTATTTATTCTTTTTCGCCAAATATTCTCGTGGTATCTAGCTTGACCCTTAGTCCATCGGTATGGTATAGAACCTTTAGAAAAAGTGTTTTTTACACAAACAGGGAAGTAACCGAAAGGTAATTCCATTAATTCATTAAAATCTGCCTCCTCAAGGGTTACATCACCTTCGTCCCTTGCGGAGGAGGAGCCAGGAAAGAATTTCTGGACTTTCTTAACTTCACCATCCAAGTTGGGGGCCACTTTGACTTCCAACCCTACAACCCTGCCTGCCGACAGTGGGGTCAGAGAAAGGGCCTCAATCCTTCTAGTGAGCTTTTCATACATTGTTAATTCAGGCTCATCACTTTTAACTTTTGAAATATCTACCTCAGGGTCACTGTCCTGGTCTAAGGTGAGATCAAATTTTGGAGGAGCATTTATTTTTGATAATCGAGAGAGAGGGCAGCACCTTGACTTTCTAGTTCACCATCGGAATCTGATTCCAAATCAATATACACAGGTGCTGCTCTCCTATCTAATGAAGCACGGCCTCGACCTCGTGCCCTTAAAGCAATCCTTCCACCTCTTTGAGGTAATGTGCTTGGAGGCCTAAGGACAACAATATCAGAGTCGTCTTCACTACTCGATTGAATCATTTCTTGATTGATATTTTGATCTTTTTCTTTCTTTTGGTCGAATTCTTGTCCAACCATTTTCTCCTCAAATTTGATCTCCAATTTAGAACGGGACGAGGACCCTTTTGGTATGAAATATGAAGCATCTTCGTAGATCCTGATTTCTTGAATCGAGAATGGTTGCAAATCACCCTTAATCACATGTTCAATGCCGTCTCATTGATACTTAACGCATTGGTGCAGGGTAGATGGAACCATTCTATATTCGTGAATCCAAGGTCTACCTAGAAGTGCGTTAAAGGACGTAGTCGAATCAATTATATGAAATTTAGCTTCAGTTTTTAACCCTCCTATTTCCAGGAGTAGAGTGATTGAACCTAAAGCTCTCTCGCCCTTCTCGTTGAACCCATGAAGCACCAACCTGTCGGTTGAAAGCTTGCTAGTATCAACTCTGAGATAAGCAAGAGTCTTTATGTTCATCACGTTGACCGATGCACCCGGATCAACAAGGACTCTTGATAACTTGAAATTTCCCACATCTACGGTAATGTAGAGGGGACGATTGTGGTCAGCAGTTCCCAAGAGTAAATCTTCATCTGAATAGGTAACCCCAGGGACCTCTTTGAAGTTGAGAGCCTCACCTTCTGAAGTTGCAGCCAACTGTTTTAAGCAAATCTCGGGATCGAGAAGTGCTTTAATTAGAGACTCCCTCATTTCTTTAGAAATAAGGAGGGCGTCATAAATACTTAATTTTGCTGGCAACTTCCTAAGGTGAGCTAGAACATTGTAATCAACCTTAGGAACGACAAACTCGAAACCCGGAGGAATTAAAGGGAATTCTGGTTGTTGAGGGGAATTTGGATTAGATTTTTGAATGAGGATTGCTTGCCTTTGTCCTGAGGGGGCAACCTAGGAGGTAAGACTTTACCGCCACGGAGTTGCACCTGCTCGATGTCTTCGGGCGGGCAAACTAGGGCAGTGGTCCATACACACACCATAGGTGTTGGATCATCATTTTCTGAAATCGAATCAGAATCTGAAAGTTCTATCC